>JARFXV010000418.1:70000-427500 GCA_031761425.1 Cosmopolites sordidus | reverse complement strand
CTAAAAATTTCCAGTATTTTTAAAATTGTATGTATAACAATTCTTTCGACACACAGTGCCTTTTTCATATACAAACTATATACTATATATACTAACTATACTACTATATATGCTAAACTAACAGTACAGTAACACTGTTAGTTTAGTATAAGTTGTATTTGAAAAAGGCAGTGTGTATTGAAACAATTGTTATACATAATAAAGCACTGGGTCTAGTATACTACCCTGTGGTACTCATACGTTGATTGTGAATAATTCAGTGTACTCATTTAGCGATATTATAAATTACCGTTTCTGGCTATCTGACAACAAATTATACTCTGTGGAAAAGTTGAAATACCAACTTAAACACAAATAAAAAAAATGTTTCGCTGCTGCTCAATACGTACGGTCTTGTAAATTTTTTAAATGATATCGCATTAGTTCAACTAACAACAATTCAACAAAATTTACTATGCCTCCTGGAGTTTCCAAATTTCCATCAAATGCAGTACACCGTTCATTTTGTTATACTTTTTTTCTTTCCTATTTCGGTTTGAATTTCCTAAAAACTGACTGGGTATTTAGATTTGAGTGTATTATCTAGCTGAATCTGTCAAAGCAATTTGTATTCTTCAATGATGTGATTACTTTGAAACAGATCTTAATTTATGACAGAGCATTCTTTGTTTTTATAGTCATACTCCAATTTCAATATTTAGCTTTAACGATGTTGACACTTCTAGTTAGCATTCTTATTAGTGATTAAATTAGGAAGGAAAATGATGATATATTTTATACTTATTTAAAATTGTTTAATGCACTTTTTCTAAATTCTAGCCTGATTATTTATGTTCACTTATATTTTATTCCTTTATCCAGTATTAATTATGAAACTTAAATATAATTGATTCGCTCATTATTTTCATCAACCTACTTTAAATTATCTCAACTCAACAGATCTTGATTTATGTGCTCGGAGTCCCTTAATGCATTACAGAGTTTTGAGATTTGTTCCTCTTCCCACCTTTTTATTCCTAGATTCTTTAATATCCTCTATACTGTTGTTAATAACTCCTTCTTTATGAAATTCAACTGAATCCCCAGCTTCAAGGATCTGGATGATAATAGAGATGTTGACCACCTTGCCATGGAAACAAGAAATCTGATAGATTACCCATTGACACCATATACCAAGATGTCGTTGTCAGCTTGAATGGTATCTTGGGGAAAATAACAAAATTTGGCTTATAAAAAAATGTTATCCTCTCACACACATACACACAGTCTTCCGAGTTCCAAATAAGTAAGACTCAATAGACTAATTGTAGGCAACTGCATCTTTTTCTACTCCCTTCCTATGGATGGAGGTGATCTGTCCATCTGCACCTTCTTTAGTTCCTTCCTATCAGGCTCCAATGTTCTTTCCTCATGCCTACGCCTAATAGCAATGCACCTAAAGCATAAGCTTCGTTCAACATTTAAGGATGTTTTTTTTTTCTGAGAAATCTGTGAAGAACTTTCTGTTTGAAATTAGTCTTTTCAATTATATATGAGCCTTCTATGTTCATTTTTCTGGTCATCTTTGTTATCACAGTAATGATGTATCTTAATCGATACATATAACTAGATGGCAATTCTTTACACGTATTTGTATAACATCAGCCACTTTGGTCATTACTCAGGGCAAGCGATATCACTAAAACTCCTATGTGGTGTGATTCTAATTAAATCATCTAGATCTTTTCCAGATCTTCCTGTACGTTTTTTTTCGATTTTAGAAAATATATTTGCCATGCTATCAATACTTTATTTCAAATTATCGTAACCTTTCTCATAAAAGATAAGTGAATATTCCATGTAATTATTTGAATAAACTAGGTTGTAAAATTATTTGAGTAAATAAACTTTATGCAGGTTGAATATTAGTTAATAATAAGGATAAAACGAATACTTTAGATACATGGGGTGTATATAAAATTAATTGTAAGGATTGTGAAGCGGTATATGTCGGTCAAAGTGGTAGAAGTATAGGTTGAAGAATAGAAGAACACAAAAAAGTTGTCTTAAAAAATATAAAATTCACCGGAATTTCTACACATTGTATTGAAAACAATCATTTTATAGATATAAACAATGTTAAATTATTGCACTCAGAAAAGAAAAGTAAAAAATTAGACGTACTAGAATAATTGAAAAATATTCTTAAGAAATAGTCATATAATAACCACGAATGAGCAGCTAAATTTCCAAAAGACCCCGGTAATAGATAAGATCATATTGTAATTGAATAGCCCGGTTTTTACCAGCCGATATGTAGGATAATTAGACTAGACGTTAAAAAAACAAGAAATAATTTTAGCTGTATACTTGGAAACACTGTGTTTGACCATTAGTATTAGTTAGTCAAGCTACTCTTGAGAAAACCCTAACAAGGCGAAACATGTAGAGCAAAACCTATAATAAACGTTTGAAACATTAAAAAGCTACAAGAGTATTATTTAAAATCCTAGTATCTTCAAAATGTTTCACAAGGAACCAACTGCAGAATTTATAAACATTATTAAAATAATCTATAAACATTATACATCGTAAAGTTTGACATTGTTGACTGTATACGTGCGTATATATCAATACGTACGTCGATATCAATATATCTATACTATGCACGAACTGATAAAGCAAGATCGTCATGTGACATACCGTGAGATTGAGGTATCACTGGGTATTAGTGGGCATTAGTATGACAAGCATATACAAGATCTTCTATATTGATCAGAAGAAAGATCGGTAAGTTCGACGAACCGGCAAAAAAAAACCAAAACTAAAGCGGTTTAATGCGATTCTATACTAAAATAGTGTACTACTCCCCTTGAGGGGTTTGTGAATTCCTGAAGTATTAAATGTAAGAACTAAACTTAAATTTGAAAACTGAAGAACCAGGCCGACTTGTAGTTCAACTTGTTTCAGACGGTTTTAGAACATGTTTCTCAAGTGAATGTGTTCGATAATATTAAAGATTTGATAAATTTTAAAAAACGCATACATCTTAAAATATTATGTTCAAAATATAAAATATTTTATTGGCAAACATCATTTTTACAGTTAAAACATTTATTAATAAAAATATATAAAATGTCACTACAATATAAATATTGACACATAATATACAATATAAAATATATTTTACTTTCCAAAAACATAAAATATAGTAAAATATTTCGAAATCATTTGAAACTATTCAGAAAATAAAAATAAATACCCCTTCTCAAAGCAGACAAAATGTTGTGCCGATGAGAAAATCTAAAATACATACAAAAATAATAATTAAAATATATTTTTATCCTATTCGATACGCCTCAACGAACTGAAACATTCATTCAGATTTTCCACCGTGAAATTTTAAAACAGTATTGGATTAGCCGAAAAGTAAACAAGGACCGAATTCAAAATTTACCACTCGTACAGCTTTCAACAACTTTCCATCAAGAATATTTTACATTTTATTTTGTTAGTATTTAATTACGATGTCCATTCTAGCTTTAATTTTCGAAAATACCAACATTTACTTTTCTACATAGTAATTAAATAAAAATACATTACACACACACATATTGATTTATTGATTTACCTCCTATTCTTACAGGAGCCCCTTTGTCTGTATTCGTCATTATTTTGCAAGAGCTAGAATGAGCAAATCAAAGATCAAAAGCATGCTGATTTGGTTTTTGATGGTCAAGAACACCTGGGAGCTGTATCACGACGATGCTCTTTGCCACACAGCGATTTCAATTAAAGAGTTTTTGGCAATTACACACAAGACTGTGGCTTCGCACAACCTTATTCATCGGACTGGAATCCTTGTGACTTTTTTCTTTTCCCAAGATTGAAAATTCACCTCAAACGGCACCATTTTGGCATATTAGAGAAGAATGGACAAATCGCCCCCAGCGTTCTGGGCTTTTCCGATGCAACTACTTTGCAGAAGACAATGTAGGATTTAAATAAAAAAATTATATGCAATCATTCTCATTACTATATTAACGCATCTTGCATGTTTATGCAAATTTATGTTTTGTTTATGTTCTTGTGGTAATAAGTACAAGTTACAACAAATGGCAATACGTTGTCTGCATATATTCATATATTTATACTTCAGCAATTTTGGTCATCATGCTCCTCAAACAGTGCCACTATATCACCTTGTGTATTGAGACTCTAATTAAAATATCCATCTAAACACAAATTTTCATAAATCATTGTGGTATATGTTATTTTTAAATTTACACAAGGACAATAAAACATTTATTCTTGTTATCACAAAAATATCGTTTAATTTACCGAATAATATCGCCAATATACTACATAACAAAAAAATACAAGGTGTCTCATAAGAAAGTTTCTACTTTGTTAGCTCACTGCGCAAACGTAACAATTGAAAAGAGCGCGGGGAGATCAATCGATAGTCCGCGTTTAGAAATTTCGTCGGTAGAGAGCGTTGTGTATGTGAGAATTTTACAAAAACATTGATTCGGCGACTGTAGCGCAGAGAAAGTTCTGCAGTTATCGTGGTTTGCGTAACATTAAAGATTCTCCAACTGTTCCACTCATTAGAAAATGGGTTAAGAATATTGAAGAAACCTATTCTACTTTGAATAAATTTAAGTCCGGACGACCAACGTCATCACGTGACGAAAATGTGGAAATGGCAAATCAGTCTATTCGGGACCTTTCCGTTCGAGATAGAGATCATGTAAGTAATGTCTGAAGTAATGTCTGTAGGTTTATCATACATGGATCTCAGTAGGTTCACATAGGCTCTGCCTATCCCTTGGATAAGCAATGCATCCATTATAGCTTGCTTTGACATTGAGTCAAATACCTTTTCATAGTCAATGAAAGTCAAACACAGTAGCTTGGTGTATTCATTGTGCCTTTCTGTCTTGCTCTCTTTCTTGAGCGTCATTCAGTGTTCTTAATATTATTTTAGATATTATCCTGGAGAAATCTTTGTACAATACTGATAGGAACTTATTGGGCGGTAGATTTTTAAATCTTCTTGTGCTCCTTTCTTATGAAGAATAATCACTTTAACATTCTTCCATAGGTTGGGTATTTTTGGTTCTTTGAGGCATTTTGACTACAATTTTGCCAGCATTTTATGTAAAGTTCGACCCCCAGCTTTTATCATTTTAATACTTACATTGTCCTTTCAGCCTTTTCATTCTTCATCGCTTCGGTAGCATTTGTCACTTTGTCACCTCAACAGAATCTCTGGCATTTGCTCTTCCGTCGGCATTGTTCTCTTCAACTGATTCTGATCTTCATATAACTTTGAATAAATTCTTCTGATAACCTCTAACATTTCCGTTCGTTCCCTGCACATTACACCATCCTCACGCTTAAGGCATATATATATATTTATATATATATATATATATATATATATATATATATATATATATATATATATATATATATATATATATATATATATATATATATGGCGCCCCTTCCGATTTCTAATATCCCCCCTTCAATGTCCTTCCATAAATCTTATGTCAATCCACATTCCTTCATTTCTTCGTGTGGCCCCACCAGCTTCTCCTCGGCCCTTCCCCTCCTCTTTCCCCTCACCTTTTCTCCCGCCATTTTTTGTACGTTGTAGTACCATCCATTTTTTAATTTAGATTTTCCCGTTGACTGTCTCCAGAAATCTATCTCGGTTGTTAGCAGAAATTTTTCTGTATTTTGATTTGTTTGTGATACTTTACTGCCCTATGTAGCAATATTTTTCAGAATAGTGTTGTATATTAGATATTTTTTTCCTTTATTTGGGTTTTTCGCCACTATCTAAAACTTAAAAAATATCAAAAATACCTGTTGTTATTTAAAGAAAGAATCACTGGGTAAAAACAAAAAACCAAACGGAGACAAATTTCTCAGTGATTCTTTTTTTGTAATAAATTTGCCTAACGAAAAAAAATTTAAAGATATAAAAATGTTATAAAAAATTGTACAAACTTTTAACGTTAACTTTCGGAGGGTACTCTCCCCCCGTTTTCAAAACTAAAGTAAAAAATAAATTATATTAATTTGTAATATATAAAGTAACGAGTGAAACTAAATATACTTTTTTGGATATGTCAACGATACTTACATTGACAACAATAGATTTTCATGACAGTGACATACTACCAACATATATATATATATATATATATATATATATATATATATATATATATATATATATATATATATATATATATATATATATATATATATATATATATATATATATATATATATATACATATAGGTAATGTATACTTTGTGATTGTTTATTGTACTGATTGTGTATTCAAATATTTAAATGTTTTTAATCGTATTCTTTAGAATCGGGAATCATATTGAATTTAAATCTACCGAAGGCATAGCAATACAGTTATTTTTATTTAAATTAATTATAGCGGTTTCTTTTAATCTTCTGTATTTTGTTACCGATTCTTTTAATACCGTTTTGGAATTATTCTAATTGATTTTATGACCAGATTCCCATACGTGTTGACAAATTCTAGATTTATTAAAATCGCCCTTTCTAAGAAGGTTTTACTTTAACATCTAACGGTCTAGATGTCTCACCTATATAGAATTTGCCACATTCGCAAGGAATTTTATACACCATATTTTTGGTATTTTGTTAAATATTGTTTGGTTTTGTCTTTGTTAATAGAGATCTAAGAGTATTTTTTGTTTGAAATGTCGTTCTTATGTTGTATTTATTTCCTACTCTTTTAATTGTGTCAGAAATAACGCAGATATAAGGAATTGTGAGGTTAATTGTTGGGAGTTATTATTATTGTTATTAATAACTTGTCTATTTTGTCTAGTATCAAAATTTTTAAACGCTTTATCTATACAATTTTTTGGGTAATTGTTTTTTATTAAAATGTCTTTTATGTGATTTGTTTCTTTTTGTAGTGTATCACTGTCGGTACAAACAAGTTTTGCTCTGTCATATAAACTTTTAATTACTCCTTTTTTGACCGATTTTGAGTGATTTGAAAAGAAATTGAGATATTTTATTATAAAGTTAAAGTATCCATCTCTAAAGTAAACTTAATTGTAGGCTCTCGGGAATTTATATCTTGTAAAAGAATATTTAGATCGTCAATGCTATGTTGCCATATAGCAAAAATATCATCAACATACCTAAGCCATATTAATTGCTTTTTAAGATATTTATTTAATATGTCATTCCCGAGTTCCTCCATAAAGATATTACTCATCAAAGGAGGAAGAGAAGAACCCATTGCCATTCCGAAATTTTGTTGATAATCATTTTCTAATTGAAAATATGTGGTTTTTAAGCACAGAGTTAATAATTCCAAAATTGTATTTATGTTTAGCTTAGTGCGATTTTTTAATGTTGTGTCATGTTCTAATCTCTTTCTAACTATTAAAAGTGATTTATCAACTGGTACATTAGTAAACAAACTCACCACGTCAAAACTAACCATTAAATTTTGGTTTGTAATTTTAATGTTCGAAATTTTATCTAAAAAATCTGAAGTATTTATAATATATTAATTTGTTCTACCCGAAAGTGGATTTAAAATGTTTAATACAAATTTTGCTAGTTTATAACATGGGGAATCTATACTACTAACTATAGGGCGAAGTGGTATATTAGTTTTGTGTATTTTTGTAATGTAAGGTCACAGTACTGTAAATTCACGTTTGTGTTTATATAATGTATTGTAAATTTGTCTCTCTATTTTTAATGTTGGATCTGTAGGTATTTTAGTGTAATTTCCCTCATCAATTAAAGTTTTAATTTTGTTATTATATCCTGTAGTGTCCAGAATAACTGTGGCGTTACCTTTGTCTGATGGCAATATTTTAATAGATGTGTCTTTTTTTAATTTATCTATAGCTAACCTTTCCTCATGGTATAAATTTGATTTGGTTTTAAATTGTTTTTCTAAGATAAGTTTTAACCTAATTCTGTATTCATTTGCACTTTCCAAAGGTAATTTTTGAGCAACAGACTCTACTGACGAAATAAGGTCTAATTTAGGAACATCTTTCGATGTAACACTAAAATTTAGTCCCTATATAGCTATTATATATATATAATTATAATATCAGATAATATTTTTTTGACATATACAAAAAAATATATTTACTTTCACTCGTTACTTTATATATTACAAATTAATATAATTTATTTTTTAGTTTAGTTTTGAAAACAAGGGGACAGTACCCTCCGAAACGTTAACGTTAAAAGATTGTAAAATTTTTTATAACATTTTTATATCTTTAAAATTTTGTTCGTTAGGCAAATTTATTACAAAAAAAGGATCACTGAGAAATTTGTCTCCGTTTGGTTTTTTGTTTTTACCCAGTGATTCTTTCTTTAAATAAGAACAGGTATTTTTGATATTTTTTGAGTTTTAGATAGTGGCGAAAAACCCAAATAAAGGAAAAAAAAATATATGAACACGCCACAATCATTCAGACATTAATTGTAGATTAGATATTTGTTATTGCTAGATATTGATTGGCCTCACAGTATTCTATTCATCAAACTTATAAACTTTCTCCTTTGCGTGTTTCTGTCTTTCATTGTTTTATCCAAAATTCCATCTTGCATTATTCTCATTCCTAGCTACTTGTATTCTTCGCATTGTTTAATGTCACTTCCATCTTCCAAAATTATATCTTGTAATGGTCGTCCGATAATGGGATACTCTTAATTATCTTAAAAGTTTACTGGTGCTTGTTCTAGAATCTAAGCCACAGCTGCTTTTTAAATGGCATCGAGAAACCATGAACGACCTAATCTTCGTCAATGATCAAAACACATATCTTCCGCCTAGAACATTTTGAACCCCAGATGAGCAATGCGAATTGATACGGTACCTTCCCCCTCTACTTCACAAATCTCAGGGGCGGATTCAGTCAGTAATGTTGCAAATTATTTTACTCATATTAATGTCTTGTTAAAAATCGTCGACTGAATACTCGGAGTAGCATAGCTTTAATAATGAAGAAGGAATATTTGTTGGAGCCAAAAGTTAAAATCGAATGAAACCTTTGAAGGGTGAAATATAATTTTTTATTTATAAACAAAGAAAAAAATGCAAATACTTTTATTACACTCTCGTATATAGGTTAACATTCAGAAATAAGTGGTGGAAATATGACTTAAATTTGTTAATATGTTATCAAAAAATGCAGAAATTTGCCCGAATGTTTTAATGTTGCATTAGTATAAAATAATACTTTCCTTATCCATTAACTATATAGCTATGCTTGTAAAGTATATTGTATTACTGCAATGTAAATTTAAAATTATTTATAAATATGCCCTTGACGCCTGGAGCGTATGTCTCTACAATCACGAACTCTCGTTGGTCGATATTCCGGAAATTGTTTACCCTCCTCTTTGCCTTGTCGATTGCGAAATGGAACCCGTCCAGATAATAATGAAGTTTCTGACAGATGATTTGTTCCGGGATGCAGCAGACGAAACAGCGAGCTGTTAATTCACGTCAGAGGAACGCGAAATTTGGACGATTGGTTACTTGAATTTCGCTGATTGGAATAGTTAGTGTCTGCGTATAAAATTAGCGAATCATAAGGGAATTTTGATTTCAAAATCAATTACGTTTCGTTGTGTTACATTCAATTATGTTGTAAAATATACAAGAAATATTTTGTTGATATATTGATATGTTAGTCTTAAATAAATTCCACAAGACATCTACCAAGTTATAAGACTATCATGGTTAAAAGTACTTGCTCAATTGAAAAGGCACTTTTATTGTTTTTATAGATTTTTAATTAATATACTCCAATATAAGTGCACAAAAGATTAATGTTTTGTGTATTTCCACGAACTGTTGCTTTGCGAAATATACTCAATATACCAAAAGCATCGATGCCATTGATGTTTCTACATCATACTTTCTTGAAAACGTTGAGACTCACAATACAGCTCGTAAAAATAGACATTTTGATAGACATGTTCCGTTCCGGCTAGTCTCGATTTAGTTATATTTACCCAGTTTATCTTTCGATTTGATAGCTTCTGACATCTTCCTATTAAATCACCTTGAGGTGAAGTTGTATGTTGATAATCCGAGGACAATTGAACATTTATAGATTAACTTTCGCAAAGCCGTTTAACAAATCGCAGCTAAAACATGTGAATTGGTTGTTGAAAAAGTTGAATTTGTCATATATTGTAGCGTTATATTATTATAAAATTTGATATTCTTTTTTTTTGAGGTTCTTAAAAAACCTTTAACAAATATTCTTAAAAAATCTAAAAAATATTCTTAAAAACCCTGCCCTAAAAAAGTATGCCTTGTTCGCAAACACCAAAGCAGAAACTATAGATAATGCTAAAGGCTGTGAAGAACAAGCAGATATTTGGTATAAACATTAACCACATAAAAACCAACATAATGACGAATACAGACGAAGGGACTTCTGTAAGAATAGGACGTAATACTATGAAAAAAATAAGTGCATACATATGCAGAGTGTCCCGAAACTCAACGTCAAGCGGGTTATGGGCGAAAGGACAGGTTATACCAGGTTCTGTCAAAAATTGGAAAAAATCCTTGTCACCGTGTTAAGTAATAATATGCAAATTTTTGAAAATATCGAAATTCGACACCCTAGGCTATATCTTTAGGTGCTGTGATCCAATTCCCAATTTTTCAGTAATATTTTTTATAACGTGACCCTAACTAGCCATGTTGTTAATCGCATTAAAATCAAATAGTAACCATTGTTAATTTAGTAAAAAAAAAGTTTAATTGAGTAGTGGTTTAAGAAATTATTCCAGCTAACTTTGATAATTCATCTTTAAAAAAAAATGTATTACACTTCCCTGGGCAAGTAATTTCAAAAGATGGTCCGTTTAGTTAAGATTTCAAAATGGTACAACAATTAGCATTTTTCTTTCATTAAAAAATATTATTGCTTATTGTAGGACCACATTTCAAAAACCTCATACCATGATAAACAATACTTTTGTGTGCTCAAAGATAAACTTTACCAGTGTAAGTTTACGTTTAGGTTAGGTTACGTTTACAGCGCATCAAAATCCAAAGTGACCCCAGCACTTCAGTACGTGTGATTGGCAGAAACACTGGAATACCAAAATTATTGCTCGTGGAATTTTAAAACGATACGAATATCACCCCTATCATGTGCACCGTATACAAAGTTTGTTACCTCGTGTCTACACTCCCAGAATCGATTTTTGCAGAATAATAGACCAATTATTAATTTAACTCACACACATTACCTCTGGGTTGAGTTTTTTTTTAAATAAGGTTCTTTTACAAAAAAAGGCAATAATATTTCTTGTGAAAAGAATAATGCCAATTGTATTATTTTGAAATATTTACTGAATGGGCCATCTTAAAGTTGAATGTCAATCTGTCTCTCTCTAATTCATCGTCGAAGAGCATCACTATCTATCTCACTCTATCACCTCTGTCCATCTCACACCTGTGAACTCTATATTATTGAGCACACAAAAATATTTTTATCAAGGTTTTAAAAATGTAGTCCTTTTGCAAAAGATAAGCAAAAATATTTCTTGTAGAAAGAAAAGTGCCAATTGTACTATTTTTAAATCTTGACTAAATGGGCCATCTTTTGAAATAACTTGCCCATAACTAATACATTTTTTTTAATGAAGTATCAAAATTAGCTTATATTTTTTAAATCACGACTCAATGAAAAACAATTCTATTACTAAATTAACAACGTCTATTGTTTAATTTGTGACTGCGATTAATAGCATGGTTATTTCGCATCACGTTATAAAAAATAGCACAGAAAATTTGGGAAATTTGTGATCACAGTACCTAAAGATATAGCCTAAGGTATCGAAAAATATGCCATGAGACCAATGAGACCAATTGTATCAGCCATTGATTATCTAATATACAACTTGGCAAAATGACTTACAGAGGAATTTGAAAATCTAGCAAACCCTTCCTGTTTTGTGATAAACTTAATAGAATTCACAAAAAAAGTCAAAAACTAGGACTAGGTCATTTATATTTTTATGTTGTTTGAATTTTTTTTTAAAATGTCATTAATTTGTTTTCCAGTTAAAAAAATATTCGAAAAATGGAATAAAATCACCTTTAATAAGGTGAATTATTCTATGTACTTCGCTTCGAATAACGAATGCAAAATTAATTCGTTATTCGCAAATAACAAATTAATTTCATTTATTTCAAATTTGTATTTGTTTTTCCAAATACACTTTTCACAGCATTGTTGTGCAGTTTAAACGTCAAGAATAACGTATAGAACAAACGTTTGATTCCAATTGGACAAATACTTTTAATCATGACATCCCCATACCTTGTTAGAAGACTTGTTAATATTATATGGACAAATTATCTTATATCTAACATATTCATTAAGCAGCAGAATATCATATTTCAAATACAACATTGTTGAGTCAAACAACGAACTAATTTCGAAACCGAGCCTAAAATATCTCTTGATCTACTAGCTTCATATACCGATGCTAATTACTCTAATCACTAAATTTCAAGTAACCAACCCTACAAATTTCGCGTTCCTCTGACATAGATTGACGCTCGTTGCTTCGGTTACTGCATCCTGGAATAAATCATCTGTCAGAAACTTCATTATTATCTTAATGGGTTTCATTTCGCAATCGACAAGGCAAGGAGAAGGTGACTGAACAATTTCTGGAATATCGGTTAAGAGTTCGTGATTGCACATAACGCATAAGCATCCGACCAAAAGACGTTTTTTAAAATTTACAATACAATTATACAATTTGATTTCCAAAAAGCGGAATTTCAGAAACACAAACGTCAGCTAAAATGTAGTAATAAACGATATTTAAAGGACATCTTTTATCTAATATTATATATTCAGCCTGTTTTACCCAACTTTGAACAAATGTTTCCATTTCCAGTTACCTCCACTCCTCGATGTCCGTTTCTACTGCAGTCCAACGCGGTCTTGTATGCTTCTTCAAGTCATTGGTTCATTTTATTTGCGGTCTTCCCTTTCGTCTTCCATGTTTCTATAGTTTCCAGTGCATGACGATCTTATTCTATCTTTCAACTATTTGTATACAATTGTTATGTGCAGCGAATTTCCACTTTTGTTTCATTGTGTCCTCTTTCATATCTTTCACTTCTTTTCCAATCATTTCGTTATCTGTGTGTTAGGTTTATTTGGACCATATGTCTTTTCATCGATCTCTGAGCTATACTAATCTTATCTATGCTTTATGAGCATCTATACATGTGAACATTTATATGAACAAGAAGAACGCACTGGTTAACTCTTCTTTTTAGGACAAAACTTGCTGTGCCAAACTACCCATGCTAAACTCGAAGAAATATACCACTAAACACCAAACCACTTTTTATCATTTCGACACGCGTTTCGCCAATCATGTTAGCATTATCAGGAGTTGACTTAATCTAGATTAGTTAGTCGGTTATGGTTAACGAAGTAAATGCGCGTCAAAAGATACAAAAAGTGGTTTGCTCTTTAGTTATCAATCTCTTTGAGTTTATCTTTTCATAACAAAAGTTGGTTTCAATAGATTGATATACCTATGCTAAGTTCAACTATATATATCGAAAAATCACATCCAGCTCGGTAACCATTTGTATAAGTTTCTCAAAGTCTTTTGGTTACGGACACTCAATTTCAACCATATGGGAGAGCGAGAAATCAGTCCTGAAGTCAAAGAACAAATGTTACATCGTGTTGAAGAGGATTATACCGGAAATACTCGAAGTGTTGCGCACACACAGTTTGGATAGTACCCATTCTACATAGAACACTAAAAGAACAATTACTCTACCCTTATCATGTACAAAGAGTACAAGCATGCTTAGCAGCTAATTTTTAACAGGCAACAGGCAAAAAATTTGTGAATGGTTTGTTGGTTAAAACCAAAGGAATCCAAATTCTTTGTTCGATATTTTATCAACCGACGAAGATTCTTTCACCAGAAATGTTAAGTTAAATTGATGAAACAATTAATAAAGTATTTCTTAATGTGACGTGAATGTTAATAACTTCAACTTTAACATTAAACGACAATAATGTGCAAGTTTTTTTTTCTAACAATACAACCCAAATTTATGCTTAAACGTAAGGAATAAAAAGCTATAATATTATTACATTTCATTTTTAAATAATATCTTAAGGGGCCAATATCACAAAATTCCATTTGAATTTCTGTGGATGGAAATAAAAAAGACGATAAGAGATTGCCAGTTGCCAAAATATAATAAAATTCTGACCTGTTTTCCGCAGAAATGGCTGCATTTTGGAAGATTCATGCTTTTAGGAAACTTGTTCAATGAAATGCAAGGAATCGTTTAAATTTACGAAAGTACTTTTCCTTATATATATATATATATATATATATATATATATATATATATATATATATATATATATATATATATATATATATATATATATATATATATATATATATATATCAGAATTATATTATATTTTGGCAACTGGCAATCTCTTATCGTATTTTTTATTTCCATTCACAGAAATTCAGATGGAATTTTGTAGTATTAGCCCCTTAAGATATTATTTAAAAATGAAATGTAATATTATTATAGCTTTTTATCCCTTACGTTTAAGCATAAATTTGGGTTGTATTGTTACAAAAAAAAACTTGAACATTATTATTGTCGTTTAATGTAAAAGTTGAAGTTATTAACATTCACGTGACATTAAGCAATACTTTATTAATTGTTTCATTAATTTAACTTAACATTTCTGGTGAAAGTATCTTCGTCGGTTGATAAAATATCGAACAAAGAATTTGGATTCCTTTGGTTTTAACCAACAAACGATTCACAATTTTTTTGCCTGTGTTAAAAATTAGCTGCTAAGCATGCTTGTACTCTTTGTACATGATAAGGGTAGAGTAATTGTTCTTTTAGTGTTCTATGTACAATGGGTACTATCCAAACAGTCGCGCAACACTTCGAGTATTTCCGGTATAATCCTCTTCAACAAGATGTAACATTTGTTCTTTGACTTCAGGACTGATTTCTCGCTCTCCCATATGGTTGAAATTGAGTGTCCGCAACCAAAAGACTGAGAAACTTATACAAATGGTTACGGAGATGGATGCGATTTTTCGATATATATAGTTGAACTTAGTATAGGTAAATCAATCTATTGAAACCAACTTTTGGTATGAAAAGATAAACTCAAAGAGATTGATAACTAAAGAGCAAACCACTTTTTGTATCTTTTGACGCGCATTTACTTCGTTAACCATAACCGACTAACTAATCTAGATTGAGTCATCTCCTGATAATGCTAATATGATTGGCGAAACGCGTGTCGAAATGATGAAAAGTGATTTAGTGTTTAGTGGTAAATTTCTTCGAGTTTAGCATGGGTAGTTTGGCACAGCAAATTTTGCCCTAAAAAGAAGAGTTAATCAGTGCGTTCTTCTTGTTCATATAAATGTTCACATGTATAGATGCTCATAGAGCATAGATAAGATTAGTATAGCTCAGAGATCGATGAAAAGACATATGGTCCAAATAAACCTAAAACACAGATAACGAAATGATTGGAAAAGAAGTGAAAGATATGAAAGAGGACACAATGAAACTAAAGTGGAAATTCGGTGCACATAACAATTGTATACATATGGATGAAAGATAGAATAAGATCGTCATGCACTGGAAACTATAGAAACATGGAAGACGAAACGGAAGGCTGCAAATGAAATGAACCAATGACTTGAAGAAGCATACAAAACCGTGTTGGACTGCAGTAGAAACTGAGATCGAGTAGTGGAGGTAACTAGAAATGGAAGCATATGTTCAAAGTTTGGCAAAATAGGCTGAATATATAATATTAGATAAAAGATGTTCTTTAAATTTCGTTTATTACTACATTTGAGCTGACGTTTGTGTTTATGAAATTCCCCTCTTTGGAAATCAAATTGTGATAATTGTATTGTAAATTTAAAAAAACACCTTTTGGTCGGATGCCTATACGTTGTGTGCAATCACGAACTCTTAACCGATATTCCAGAAATTGTTCAGTCACCTTCTCCTTGCCTTGTCGATTGCGAAATGAAACCCATTAAAATAATAATAAAGTTTCTGACAGATGATTTATTCCAGGATGCAGTAACCGAAGCAACGAGCGTCAATCTATGTCAGAGGAACGCGAAATTTGTAGGGTTGGTTACTTGAAATTTAGTGATTAGAGTAATTAGCATCGGTATATGAAGCTAGTAGATCAAGAGATATTTTAGGCTCGGTTTCGAAATTAGTTCGTTGTTTGACTCAACAATGTTGTATTTGAAATATGATATTCTGCTGCTTAATGAATACGTTAGATATAAGATAATTTGTCCATATAATATTAACAAGTCTTCTAACAAGGTATGGGGATGTCATGATTAAAAGTATTTGTCCAATTGGAATTAAACGTTTGTTCTATACGTTATTCTTGACGTTTAAACTCCACAACAATGCTGTGAAAAGTGTATTTGGAAAAACAAATACAAATTTGAAATTAATGAAATTTATTTGTTATTTGCGAATAACGAATTAATTTTGCATTCGTTATTCGAAGCGAAGTACATAGAATAATTCACCTTATTAAAGGTGATTTTATTCCATTTTTCGAATATTTTTTTAACTGGAAAACAAATTAATGACATTTAAAAAAAAAATTCAAACAACATAAAAATATAAATGACCTAGTCCTAGTTTTTGACTTTTTTTGTGAATTCTATTAAGTTTATCACAAAACAGGAAGGGTTTGCTAGATTTTCAAATTCCTCTGTAAGTCATTTTGCCAAGTTGTATATTAGATAATCAATGGCTGATACAATTGGTCTCATTAATTTTCCTGGTTTATACATTTTTGATAAGGCAAATAATCTTGACACTTTAGGATTTGAAACTTGTATCTTTCACTATATTAACCATTTTTGACAACCATATTTAATCCTTTATATGGGCCTTCCTGAATTAATTTTTCTACACTTCCAAAATTATCAGATTTGTCCCTTATCATAACCTTAATTTTCATATATGCTTTTAAATAGACACAATTTTTTTTTTAATTGAAAAATTGAAAAAAATATTTCAGATAAAAGTCAAAATATGCCACATGTTTCCAAGATTGTTAAACATCTGCGAAAGAAAAATTGTTTTTATTTAAAAGCAAATAAGGGAAATAAAATTATAATGATGGAGAAATTCTATTATATTGGGCATGTAGAAAAATTAATCCAAGTGGGTTCAAACGATTAAACAGGAATATATTGCCAAAATTGTTAATGAACAGTCTATTTATTTCTCCTTCTCTGAAAACAATCTACATATTTCAAATCCAAAAGTGTCAAGATTATATGGTTCATAAAAAATTCGTAAACCGTAAGTCAATGAGGCAAATTGTATCAGTCATTGATTTCTACCTTCCTGTTCTATGATAAACTTCACAAAATTCATAAAAAAAGTCGAAAACACACATCTACAGGAAGGTGAGGTCTTGGTGTCGTTGGACGTATTATCGTAGTTTTCGAGTTTACCTATTCTATATGTCTGAAGAAGTTACTCGAGTGAAATGGTTTCAATAACAAGATTATTTTCGAATGTATCTCTCTAACGAGATTATGTATGAAGCAAAATTATCTCAAGCTTAATAAGATTAAAAATAATAGTTTTCTAACAAAACGGACACGTAATGGATAATCCTTTGTCATCGTTCTTTACCCAGTTATTCATCAGCAAATTTGAGAGTGAGGCGAAGGATAAATTCAGTTACTATTTCGAACGTTTGGCTAAGATATACGAATAAAGTTTTTTCAATTTTTAATTTTAGATTTCAAAAAAATGAAAACATAGAAGAGTTTGTTAAGAACTTAAATGGTAAATCCAAAACCATGGCATTACGTATAAACTCAAGAATAATGACATGAGATTACATGAGATTACATCAATTTTTCAATGTTTTGGTAAGAATAATAATAAGAGATTATATTTTAAAATTTTTAGAAAAAAATACCAGAACGTCGAGATACATTCACAACGAATCATAGCGTCCATAATAAAATGGCTAGTGTAAATTTTATGGTAAATCGATTAATCAATTTTTCTTTAAGCAAATATAATTATAACAAATGATTAAAATCAGTTAGGGAGGTGTCCGAAGTGAATGGCTATAATAAAAATTAGACAATTATAGGATAATTAGACAATTATTCAAAGAATCTTGAACTTTTTAAAAGGAACAGAACAAAATTAAATTCATCGTAATACCGTTTGATGCCCATTTAATACGAGGGCTGGGCAAGATTTTGAAAAAAAGTGGACATGAAGGTATTGTACAAACCATATTATAAGTTAAAATAGTACCATATAATGTGCCTGAGTAATTCAAAGGATTAAGCAGATCAATATGAAAAATCTGGGATTTATAAACTTAGTTGTCAATATTGTGATCGAAGCTATATTGGACAAACTAAAAGATTCATATTAACCAGATATAAAGAACACATTGCCCAAATTAGATATGGGGAAAATGAAAAATAGTGTTTTGCCCAACATGCACTCGACCATGACCGTAATATAGATACTAGTAATTTAAGACTTGTTAAAAGTGTTAATAATGATAGGGCTTTAAATGCCGGGATAAAGGACCATGTTCCATTCAGTCAACTACTTCAATTAATATAACGCTTAATTAAATTTACGGGTCATGATTTTATATTAGGTATGGTTGTCATATATGTAGAACATAGTCTAATTTTTCAATTAGATTAAATAATCTCCTGACGATGCTAACATGGTTAGTGAAACGTGCGTTAAGACGTTTAAAAAAAGTGAGTTGTTGTTTGGTGATAAATCTCTTCGAGTTTAGTTTACATAAATTAAACTTCAATTTTTTATTTTATTCAGAATGTTCATCAAATTTTTAAAAACTTACGAAATTTTAATATAAATCTAATAAAAACCCGATTTAAAATTAATTTTAAAAACTCTTTTTTTTGTCTATAAAAATTGATAAACCGTCTAAAAAGCAATATACTGAAAACCTTTTTTATGTAAAATTAAAAAAAAGATTAAACCTTTTTTATTTTAAAGAAAAAAAAAACATGTATACAACTATCTGAAACTTTTTATTTAAAAAAATTAAATAATACATTTTAAAATTTTTGGTTGATATGCTGTTGGTAATTGATAGACTAATTTTATAAACAGTATTTATAAATAATAGCCTATCTTTATGCGTTAATAGAACAAAATATTAATGATTTTGAAAAAATTATGCGAAATATGTTTTGAATAACAATTACGAACTATTAACGTGGAAAAAGAATAATGAATGATTCAAATAGCGAATAACGTAAAATTATTTGTTATTCGATATTCAACTACATTTTATTCGAATAATGCACAACACTGCTCCGCGAGCATGAAAAATAATATAAGCATTTTCTTCTTTTTCATATTTATGTCTGCCTTACCCTATATAGATGGGCAAATAGGCACAGCATTTGGGAAGCAAAATTGTATATACAGAGGAAAATCTTGGATAGTTTCTGCTATTTGGCCTGGACAGTTTCGCCTTTTTAAACAATTTTGTATCAACTATTTTTCCATGTATCAACTATTTTTCCATCTATCAACTATTTTTCCATTCCAAACAAACGTTTGACTATTATCTTATTTTTCTGAACCATTTCATTAGTTTTTTCACATTCCTCTGTTGTAAATTATTCTTAGAATTATCATATTTGATGTCCTAGTTTCGGCTTCCTATTGATTTTACTGATGTGATTTTTTAGATCTTAGCTTCCAATTTCATGTCTCAAAGAGCCTGCTGTTCGCACATCCTTTCATTACTTGATCTCATGCTCTGTTCTGTACATTTCCGTTGCTCTTTATATTTGCACCAATATATTCAAACTTCATTACTTATTCTATGATGTTCTATGATGAATAATTTTATATTTTGTAAAATAAATTCTGGCTTAATGAATACTCCCTGGTTATTGAGTTAACATAATATTTCACTATGATAATTTGTTTTTCAATTAGGGCCATACGAACAAGAGAACAATGAATTTACTAAAATAAATTATTTTAGATGGAAAATTTACAATTTGCTATTGGGTGACATATTTTATTACAAACAAGGTTATTCGAAACGTGCTAGACAATATATCCCCATAATTTACCCTAGGCTAGACAACTATAATCGAACAACAGCAAATAACACGAAGAGATAATATCAGTTTTCTGCCAATATACCAACGACCAATGCTCACCTTTCTCTCTAGGATTAATTGAAAGTCTGGTTGTTACAATGTATCACACTACAAGCGGCAGCCCTGCTCAGAAATGTATTAACTGGACTTTTCTTTTTCGTATTTCCAGAAGATAATCTTATAAATCGCCGTTAACGTTTCAAGAGAATTTATAAATATTATCAAGCTAGACAGTTTATTATAAATATTTAAAATGAAGTTTAATCAGATGTTCAGTTGGGAAAATTATCTAGACAGAATAAAAGAGAATAAGGCAGGGTAGAATGGGAAAAAAGAAAACTAATTAGAAAATGCGAAATAAAAATGAGTACTGATACTGGTGGCTTGCGCGTGATTGACTTAGGGGGCGGCTGGATGCTCTGAGGCGAGCACGGAAGTAGTAAAAAACTTCGCCTCTAGAGGTTTAGTTGTGTCGTACAAAGGTACAAGCAGCGGCCAGCTCTCCAGACACCAGAGTCGGGCAAAATTAGGAAGGCCGTCCATACGAGGTACGTGGATTAGTTGGCTCAGCCCTGAAAACGCTTATTTTTTTGATATTTTCATAGAGAGTTCAGTTACCAGCGTTAAACTTAAAGGCCATATCTAAAGTAACTTCCTAGATATCCACTTCTGATAAAACTATTCCCCTTTTGAAAGCATTGATAGAACACGGATTCAGAGAGCCCCTGTCCGGACGCGCCTCCTGAACATTAAAAAGTGTTATTTCAAGCACTCTTCGGACCGTTCCCACTGTTCTCAGAATGGCGGCTTTCAAGCAATCGTCGCTGTGTTTAGTATTCAATCTTAGTTGTATATTTTAAAATATATTTTCTGTATCCTTTTGTGCTTATTACTTGTTCTTGAATAGCGCACGGAAATCCTTCGGTTTCTCCTGTTAGTGTCAAGCTATTGAGAAATCTTATCGATGGTACTTTATCAATATCCTCAGATTCAAGATCATTAAACTATCAGTAAAGATCAGTAAAGTATTCGCTTGAAGTTTATTCATTATGTCAGTGTTTCAGTGTTTCATAGTTTCATAGTGTCAGTATGTTTTAGTTTTAATATGGAATATCCTTTGTTAACTTCACGAATAATTTTATGGAAGGGATTTTCTTTGCTTTCAAAGTATTGCCTTAACTTAGCCGTTTGTCGATAAGGGGTGATGCATTCTGCATTTTGTTAATATTCTTTGGGTTGATCTATCTAGTTCTTACAAGACGATAACACTCCAACTTAGAACTTCATCAGGTACTTATGTATACTTCAGGTAGAGGTAAGTACCGGTATTGCTCAGAAGTTTATTGCCTCTATTTTATTGCTTCTATTTTTTGACTATATATCTTTCTGCGACCTTTTTAACTCTTAAGAGATATTTTTCTCTAGTGATCTTTCTCAATGCCCTACCTTTGATCTGCCCTGTTTGCATCATCCCGAGATATTTGTAGGTGGTTTCTATTAATGTTTGGATGTTAATGGTTTTTATGGCTTCTATTTTTTGACTATATATCTTTCTGCGTCCTTTTTAACTCTTAAGAGATATTTTTCTCTAGTGATCTTTCTCAATGCCCTACCTTTGATCTGCCCTGTTTGCATCATCCCGAGATATTTGTAGGTGGATTCTGTTAATGCACATTTACTAAACCCATAGTCCATTTTAATTTTCTTGCGGAATCGGCCTACGATTTTAATCATGCTTTGTAATTGTGATAGATACATAAAGTTTTAGATCGTCCATATATATTAGGTGTGTTATTCGGCAGTTCTTCGGCTTTGCAATTTGGTAGCCGTATTTTGTATTTTTAACCATATTATTCAAGAGATTTAGAGCTAAACAAAACCAAATAGGGCTAAGACTGTCACCCTGGAATATTCCTCTCTTTATATCTATCAGAGGAGTCTCATATTTAATGTGCGGTGTTATGACTATTATTTCTAATTCTTCATTACTTTTTATAAGATTGGTATAACTTTTTCATTAATTTTGTATACTTTCAAAACTTCAATAAGGCAATAATGGGGAACCCAGTCATACGCCTTTTGATAATCTATCAAAGCGATTAATAGATTTGGCTGTTTGACCTGAGCTTGTTTTCCAACTATTGTATTAATAAACTTGAAGAGATTTACCACTAAACACCAAAACACTTTTTTGAACTGCTCGACGCACGTTTCACTAACCATGTTAGCATCATCAGGAGATGATTTAATCTAGATCAGATTAAATCATCAATCTTGAATCTCTTCAAGTTTAGTGTTTCACACCAAAGGTTCCAATAGAAGAATTGATATTGTGTCAATAACTAGAAGTTTCTTGGCATCCGTGATTTCTCTCTGCACCCAGTTGGTTCTTCAACAATTATTTTATTGGTGTTTTGAGTGTTGGTGATCTTGGTGCATATAATTTTGGTCATTAGTTTGTATATGTCAGACAGGCAAGTAATCAGTCTGTAGTACTCTACACTATTTGCCTCCTCTTTCTTGAGTATCATGAGGGTTATACACTTGCAGATGTTGTTAGGAAGTAAGTCCTAAGAGAGTGCTCAAGAATATTTTGGAAGAGCTGTGACAACATTCCATGTATACTTGTTAAGTACTTTATGCAAAAGTTATGCACTCCATCTGGTACCAGAATTTTCCAGTTTGGTGTTTTTTTAAAACCATTTAAAGGTCTCCTTCTGTTATTAGGACATTCTCCATAGCTGTTATAATTTTAGTGTGCCCTTTTTCGTTACCAAATTCGTTTTATTTCTGTACTCCAGCTGATTGATTGATCCAAAATTGGTACATTGCATCACTATTTGGAGGTTGTTGGTTCAAGGGTTTTCTCTGCTCCAGATCTCAAAACAATTGTTGTTGGTTGTTATAAAACGCTTTAAAAGCCTCCATATGAGGTACGTCGATTAGTTGGCTCAGCCCTGCAAATGCTTTTTTTTGGTATTTTCTTAGAGGGTTTTACCAGCTTTAAACCAAGAGGCCATATCTAGGTAACTTCTTAGACATCCCGGATAGAACTGTTCCCTTTTTAAAACCATTTTGAGAGAATACGGATTCAGAAAGCGCCTGTAAAGGACGCGCCTGCTGAATATAAGAACCAGCGCAAAATTCATTTTCAGTCAATATTCATTTATATCTATGAATGCTCGATATGCACCCTTAAACATACCATTGTACTTATTCCAGCATTTGTCCTTGTATTTAGATTTTGTTCATTATTACGTATTCATGTGTACTTGTATATGGCCATCCACCTATTTGTTCGATTATTTATTTAGGCCATAAGAGTATCGTTTAAGTTATTGTAAGTTATTTTTGATTGTCGTAGACATTCTATTTTTTTTATATAATTAAACCTCTTTAGTTTCGAATTTAGTCGTTTAACTCAGGTAGGATCCCTTTTCCCCGTTTAAAGCCTATTTCGTGAGTCAGAAAACTGACTGGCACCCATTAGTAGTGCAGGCGTAAATCCATCAAATTAACGACCCATGACCTTACTGCCTCCTATGAAAAGCTCCGAAGCAGTAACCCCTTAAGATAAAAAAAGGTTACAATGTTAAAAAAGCAATAAAGAAATTTTATTGCGGTAACATGCTAAGTGCTTCCACATCCCCTTGTGAGTCCTGGTTCAAAATAAGGGAGTAGTGTTCTTTCCATCTACAACTAACCTCGTCATTTTTCAATAAACGGGCATTGGTGTCCCTAATTTGTAAAAAAAATATTAAAAGTTATTTGTATGACCACATACTTCGTTAATAACCTGGAAAAACGCCTACTATTATTTGTGTCGCCGAATTGTTGGCCTTTCTTCGCTTTATTTCCCCAACGCCGGTTCTTTAAACATTTTATGTTATATCTTGCTTCCTGTTTCGAATATATTTATTTCTATTTATCCAAGAAATCATTGTAGTATCAATTTTCTCGAAATCGTTGTAGTAGCTATATAATAAAAATATAAATCAAAATTGAAGAATATCATAATCATGAGTTTAGAAGTATTCTTATCACTGAAACAGTCAAAATAAAAAGCATAAACTGCATAAAATATTTTGCATACATACATCCTGATGATGATGGAATTAACTTAACTACCACATAAAAACAAAACGAATTAATTGCAAAAGCTTCTCCATTTGGGTAATCGTCATGGTAGAGAAGAGTTGGATAATTGCGCGCGGTCGATAATAACACGCTCCCACGTAACTAGAAATCTGCTTTTAATAAATCATGTCTATTTGCGCATCGAATCATCCCCAATTCTACCGACCTAGGTGGCAGTAGTGACGGGCTGTGATTGAAGCATCACCTGTCATAAACAATTTTCGCACTCATTTCGTAGATATTGATGTGCTGTCAATATAAAATGGCGTAGTCTGACAATTGCGCGCTATTGACAAGTATGTATTTTTGTACTCTTACAAGTGACCGAATGTGCAACAAAAAGAAAACAGCGAACTTGGGACCGACTTCAAATGCAGGCTGCTTTGGAAGTAGTACATGTTGGAAGGAAAATAAAAGAAATGGCAAGATCGTTTGTGCTTCCAGAATCTTCTGGAGAACAGATTAAAAAAAAGGAGAGTACTATTACCCTCGACTGGGACAGAAGGCAACGTTTTCAAAGGACGATGAAAATGAGTTGACCATGTTGTTATTTTAGCTAAAACATTCTGTGGAATTACACAACAACAGCCACACAAACTGGCTTATGAACTTGATGTTACAAAAAACATTAAAAACATTTCTTCAGCAGAGAAAGGCATGGAAGGTAAATGCTCGGTGCATGCCTTCTTATAAAGGAATCCTGGAATCTCTTTGCAAACTTTGGAGTCAACGAGCATGGACAGCGTGTTAGGTTTTAATAAAACTGAAATGAATTTGTTTTTTCGTAATTTTGAGGAAATGACAGAGAAGAATGCTTCTCTAGTGAAAAAAATATTTAAAATTGTTGAAACAGGAGTTTCAATAGTGTAAATGCCTGGAAAAATATATGCTCCTAAAGGGCTTACATAAGTTGGTAAAATTACGATCGGAGGGTGTGGGCAAAACGTCTCAGTTCTCTGTGCAATGAATGCATCGGCTGTTCAATTGTTCCACCTATATTTATATATCTACGCCAAAGGATCAAGTCAAGTTTTAAGATTGGAGGGCCCATTGGAGCTGAATATGAATGTTTTAAATCAGGGTGGATTAATAAAGATCTTTTTGAAAAATGGCTTCGTCATTTTGCCAAACATATTAGTGCAACTACTTAAAACCCCACCCTCGTAATCCTTGACAATCATGCCAGTCACTTGCCACTGAAAGCTTATCAATATTACCGCGAAAATGGGATCCACATGCTATCATTACCTCCGCATACTTCCCATAGGATCAAGCCATTGGATTTCACTTTTTATGGTTCACTAAAGGTAAGTTATAACAGAGAATGTGATTTATATATGAAAAACCATCCATATGAAAAAATTACCCATGATGTTTTGGCTTCAATTTTCAATAAAGCATATTTGACAGTTGCTTCGAGTAAAAGGATTTGAAGTAACTGGCATCTATTCTATAAATCTTAACTTTCAGTGATGATGACTTTATAACAGTTCCTATTATTGAAGACTTAATATGTCGAAATCAGTAAATAATTACATAGTAACCGCAGTATTTACTACCAGGCATGTTAAGAATGAAACAGAAGCTATTGCTAATTCTTCACGTAGTATTTTGCAAATCTTAAGTCCAGTGCCTCAAAAAATTCAGGAAATTAAAAGACGTTCCAAGAAATAACACACAAATATTGACTTCCACTCCCTTAAAGGCAGAGTTAGAAGAAAAGGAAAGGAATAGAAGTTTAAAAGACTAAATAGAAAGACCATCAAGAGAAGAATATTCATTTCCAGCAGAGATGACGAAGTTATTTCAGCACAATTATACAATAACGACGATTATGATGACATAGACACAGACAAAGAAAATGATAATACTGATTGTGTTAATGACCTTTGCATTATATCTGGAGAATTCGACCGGGACAAGGAAGTGTGTTAGCTGAATCCACAGAAGAATACAGTTTTAAAGACACTGCTGAAAATTTAACTTGCCACTACAGTTAAAAATTAATAATAATAATAATAATTATTATATATTTTTTTGTTATTATATATTTTTTTTCAGAGATAAATGATAACTCGTATATAGGCTTTTATTTAGAACGTACGGCATTATTAAGCCAAAGGACGCCATTCTCAGACCAATTTGATAATGCCGGTCTTTACAAGATATTTTTAATTCCTACATTTCCACATGGGTGCTGTAAGAATTAAAGATTGCATTAGAAGTTGGTTGCCAGGTAAACTGTCTTATTAATAATCAAGTTTGACCCGCTCTGTTTCGTGCCAGTCGAATATTATAGCTATAATCCCTTAAGGGCACGGTATTATTCAACCCTCCCCTATAGGGGCGAATATTTAATGGCAAATTCAACTGTCAGATCACAAAGGCTTTAAGTAGTCCCATACAATATAAATGAGTATTTCGTGGATAATTTATTATCTTGTGAAATAATTTCTTCATCTCTTAGTGACAAAGGAACATCTAATCGTAATTTTTAAGGCTAGTTTGCAGAAATTAAGCGTAGACATATAAATCTAAGTAAAGAATTTCACGGGGATCATTCATCAATATCTCCTGTTGCTAGATACATCGACGCTGTAAGAGAAATCAGAGATAGATTGGTATGCCATATTCACTAAAATTAAAGGATCCCTAAATATTGGCCAAAACAAATATTGAGTTGATGCAAAAGTTCGTCCAATTTATTCTTTGAAAAAAAAAATATTTGCGTAAAATTACATGTAATCAGTATATGTGTCGTTTTATTTGATAACATTTATCCATCGTTCCGGTAGCTGTACCTAACCTAATCCCGCGTTCATAGATGTTCTCAGGTTTCTGGCTAAAGAAACAATCCAGGTGATTTTTCAAGTTTTTCAAGCGAGTAACATTGTCGGAAAAGTATGGCGAATGAGCCAGAACATGGATGGATGAACCAGAACTAGAACCCAGTCAAGTTAGAAATCTTTGTGTTGAGTGGTCAAAGACAAACCAAAAGTCGAGTATAAAAATTATTTTGAGACTGGAAAAACCGTAAAGTTTAATCCCTAACTATATTGCAGCAAGTGGATTGCTTTGAAGGGGTACAAAAAATATTGTTGAATGAATACATAATTTTGGTTTTATTTAAAAAGGCAATTATTTTTTTGATTATAGTAGTATATCTGAGTTAGGATAACAAAACTATTGTCTGTAAAGTAATCGATAAAAAATGAAGGCAATACGTTTTTTATTAACATGTAGCATCACTTTGTTTCAAAACCAAAGGACTAGCCGCATCGCGTCGAACATCGGTTCTCGATCACTAAAGTTAAGCGATGTCGATCACGGTATAGATCTGGTTGAATGACGAGATTGAACCAAGTCGTGCACCAATTCGGCCTGTAGATGTAGATAGGCCTAAAAATTTATTATTACTTACCCATCAAATAATACGTGAAAGTTATCTGGAACAAGTCCAACAGAAATAGTCTACCTGTCTTTTACCTAACCAAACACGTTAACGACACGTTATTTACCTAACCAAACCCAACAAAAGGTGTTCGCGCAAGAAGCACTTGCGCGCCTGATTTTTTAGGATAAATGGGCATGTAACTAAAGTGCCACTTTAGAATCGTAAAACAGTCAGTTCTGAATGTACACAACTATTTGTTTTCCAGAATTATTCGAAGAAATAAGAAAAAAACAACAAGCGACGTAGGATCATTCTTCACATTGAATTAATGGGTCATCAACGGTAGAGTCCTGATTTGGCACTCAATGATTTATTTTTGTTCCCGTTCGTGTAGAATGAACTACGTGGTCAACGACGCCAGAAGAAGCGGTTCATGCGTTTAAAAGGCATGTTTTGGAAATACCTCAATCGGAATGGAAAAAGTGCTATGAAAATTGGTTTAAACGTATGTAAAAGTATATCGATCATCGAAAAGAATATTTTGAAACACAATAAAACCATTTTCAATGATAAATATTTGTTTTTATTTATTATTCCGGATACATAAATAACAACCCTCGTATAAAAAATTAAATATCAATTATATTTAATTAACTCACGTAAAAGTATTCAACCATTCTCGTAATTCGAAAAACGAATGTAATAAAGGACATTGTAAAAAAGTCAGAAGATAAAAGCGTATTGATTTTAAAATTAGGTTCTTGTTAACTATTTAAATAATCCGTTAATGTTTCAAAATGTTACGCTGGGAATTCGGAATTTATTTTTCGGTTAGTTGAAACATATCGAATAAAACCAAAGTATATTTTTATTTGCCTGTTATATATTTGACATTTTTACTGATATCAATGTTTTTTATATTTGTCAAATTAGAATATTTTTGGTTTTAGATAGAAATATATTTATTACTATAGAAGCTACTGAGCTTAGATTTTACCGGTCTATGTAGGTCTGTCTAAAATTAGGATTTAGGAGATTGTACGACTGATTATAATTGCTTAAAATTTTGACATACAATTCAGGTAACCTATTTTCTTTATGTGCAACTATATTTAAAATTGACAACATAAAATTGGACTCTAGAGGTTATTTTTCTGATGTATGGTGATTTCTCATTATTTATAATAACACTATATGAACTGAAAAAATCTGTACTATATGAAAATTAAATTTGAATAAAATGGTCATATGCACTCTGGGGTAGCTGACAAGCTCTGGAGTAGATTTTATAGTTTCAATATGATATTATTTAAGGGTAGAAGAAAAATCACTGGGAAAACGTTAAATTCAAATATTGAATATATTATGAATATACAACTGTGAATGTAGAATAAGGAAACTTTACAAGGAAAAGAAATGAAGTTTTACAATAAGAATGTTAGAATTTCGAATCGTGATAACGGCAACACTGTTTCAAATGTAAATGCTATTGATAGACCGCTGTGTTCGACCGAGTATTCGAGTAATCGAATCGTATTAAAATCGTAATTGAAATTGATTCTGCAGAATGGGATTCTTGGGTCTACAGAACGCATTCCACCAGACGAAGCCAAGGGGAATATCTAGGAATTATTTCGGATTTTTCGATATTATGGAGTCGAGGATACCGCGAGTTTGTTTACGATACATTGAAAAAAGTGGTGAGTCCACAATGGTGAGTTCACAAACACAATGATTGTTCAAGTCCACTTCAACATCGGCGGTGGTGGCGAGTTCTCAGCTGCAATACGCAATTCTTAGATAGGTAATCCTACTCGCTCTAATAAGCGAACCGTTTCTAAACTGAATATTAGTAAGAACGCGGTAACGCTTTATTTGACATAAGAAATTGGACTATCACTAATTTAGATTGATGAGTCTCCAAGAGTTGAATGAAAAGGACTAGCAAAAAAGCCTCACATTTGCTCAAACGTGCTTGACCTGTTTGAAGACGACGAAGATTTGATACTTAATATGAGTAATGAAGCTCATATATATTTAAATGGGGTTATCAATAATATAAAGTACCTATGTTGGCATACAGGAAATGCCTATGAATTGCACCAGAAATACACTCCAAAACTAACAGTCTGGTGTAGTATTGGCAAGTGCAGAATTTTCGAGCCAATTTTTTTTCGGAGATTATGGAACCATAATAGCCATTAATTCAGTTAGCTACGTAACCATATTGGAACACTTTTTCAAACCAGATCTTTGAAAGCAAATAATCAACAGGGGAGATATGTAGTTTCAACTAAATGGGGCCAGTGTTCATATACAACCAGAGCCTCCATGAATGTTGTTTGAGCAGCTTTCTCTAATGGAGCAATTTCTGGCCTTGGTGTTGTCCCGTGGTTTAATTAGACCTTCGCATGTGCAATTTATTATCTTTATGAAAATTAAAATCAGGCATGTATAAACGTTTAAGGCTCTGGTAAAATTAACGACCTCAGTTCGTGATTGATTTGAAAAAATCGAAGAAGAAACGCTAAAAAAGAGTGAATGCAAACTTTTGAGAATGGCTTCATATCTATGTTCGTGAAAAAGGCCATCATTTTAATGACATTATATTCCGTACTTAAGCATAATTGAAAATGGTATCTTGGTTAATAAACATTTGTATACAAAAAAATTAAAGTCATGTTTCTTTAAAAAACAATACGCAAAAAAATCCAATACACAGAAAAAGTTGTTTGATTTTTTTTTTCAAGTAATACTATAACCAGAATAAACGATTAAAATTTTGAATTTTCCATATCTTTTATTCATTTTATTAATCATGTGATTGAGGTCATCTATTTTTTATTAAAACACTGTGTGGTAACCCGTGTAGAGAATCTAAAGTCCGCTGACCATGTGGAAAAATAAATAGTTAAAAAAATAGTTTTCATCATATTTTAAAGTATTTTTCATGACACTAAGTTGAGTGATAGACTTGTGGTTTTATTAAATATGCTAAAATACTATGGGTGGATGCACCATATTGTTTCAAAAAATTATCAGAATTTTTATGAGGAAGAAGAATGATTCAGAAGCAAGGCCGACCCGACACCTAAGGCCATTTCGCGTCTGTTCTCATTAAACATACAAGATGCAAATATCCAGGACAGTTATTTGAAACTACTGACTAGAATAGTATGAGTATATACACAACACATGAGTTAGCGAGCACGTTGAGTACGAAAATAAAACATGACAGATAGTTGTACAGACAAAACGGTGGTCAGTGTGTATATAAACAAAACATGGAATGAGACACGTAGATGGTATAAACAAAAGGTTGTAGATAAAACTAACAGTGCAGAAATATAATAATAAATATTAAAGAGGATAAAAAATAATGACTAGTTAAGATATGAACAGTATGAGATTGGTGTTAAATCTTGTGGAACAAATTCAGAGTTTTAAAGAAATCCTTCAGTTGTCTAAAATTATTCACCGACAGAATCCCCTCCAAACTCCCATCGAGGCAATAGGAGGCTCCGAAGGCATTCAGCTCATCACACTTCAGAAGAATGTGTCTAACTGTGATTGGAACATTGTATCTGTAGCACATCGGGGGAATTTCCCTGTTCATCAGATAATCATGTGAAAAAATACCGTGACCTATTAGCCGGTACCATTCAATGCAGTCAGATCTGTGGAGAATATGGGGAATGAGCCAGAAAATAATTAAATTTTACGGTCCACAATGTGTTGCCATTTGTGGCTCCCAGATCTCAATTGGACTGAATTTTTACTTTAACATTTGTCGAAATATCCTGCAAATATCTTCTTAGCTGAGTATTCTGGGAATCGGAGTATCAGACGAAGAACTTCGAATTGCAAGAACATCGGCCGTTCATTTTCCTCAATGCACAGGGCTGGAGATCCAGAGGAAATCGACAGTAACTTGTCGCGAGAATAAATCTTGTAGGGTCATCAATATGCCTGTCACCAATGGTAAGTAAAAGGTACCCGTTTCCAGGCTCTGCAGTGCTCCCAGTGAGTCACTACATATTGGCCATCGGGGAAAGAAGGAATTCTGGACAATACTCAATCTTCCGTGAGAAATGAAAGAAACGTGAGAATGAAAACAAAACAGCCGCCACTCCATCTAGGCATTTAGAGCCATCAATGTACATAATCTGATAGTCCAGGTATTTGTTCAGACACTCAGCAAAAAACAATCTAATGGAAGAGTGATCATACTTATATTTGTTGTACTGAAGTAGGAAGCGATCGACATTTACTTGCGTAAGAAACCAAGGGGGCGACGTAGGAGAAACCAACGCCTCGAAATCAAAAAGATGTAGGTGTTAATTAGTAGCTAAATGAGGAAAACGGTGATTGGTACCGCAATTTCGATTATGTGTTCGCGTGCTGTTAAGATCTTTGTATATCGAAAATTTGTCGCGCAGATAAAGGTTTTGTCTCATTAATGGTGACACATATTTAAAGAGGAGAAAGTGGCGCCAATGTTCCAGGGGTTCTATCTGAGCAAGACAGTGCAGGCTGGTAACGGGACTTGATCTGAAAGAGCCTAGTGAAAGTCTAACGGCAGAACTCTGGACGACGTCCAGCTGCCTAAGTTGCAGGAGCAGAGGAATATACAACACCTCCGTAATCTAATTTAAATCTTATAAGTGATTTATATTATTGTAAAATGTAAGAAGAGAGATGATCCACATCTCGTATGTAAAGCCCATGAGAATTCCGATTCCCACATTCCGACCTAAGTCGGGTGATGTGATGTCTCCATGAAAGTCTAGCATCAAATGTAAGACCCAGGAAGCGAAGACAGAATGCTGATTCAATAGCAGTTCCAATCATGGATAGAATACGTAAACGAAGGCATGAATTTATAAGGGGATTAGATATAGGAATAAAAAGCAACAGGCAAGTGATGAGTTATGGGAACGAAGAAGAAACAGCAAAACCATTTCGGTCATTATGAAAACATGGATCAGATAATATAAATATCAGAATTACGCACGAATACTAACCGGCGAGTGCGTGATGTTTATATTTCATGGTATGCTTGCTATGAATGGGGTGCTAACTCTTACAGCGCACCACAAAACAAAAAAAAAAATATAAGATTGATTGTATATAATTTTTCATATTAAAATTGTTGTGGCGATTGTTGAAACAGTGAGTTATAAGGATGAAAGAATTCATCTACTCACAATTTACAAAAAGAAAGTAAAAAATACTAAATATAACTGTACAAAAAGTCTATATTGTCATTGAAAAAATTAAACTTGCGTCTAAATGTCAATCTAGAAAAGACACTAGAATCGATACATTTTATCGAATCGGTGATAAAAAATAATTTAGATGATAAATTATGTAGATTTAGAATCAAGACAAAAAATTCCTTGTATAGTAGTTAGTGTTAGAAGCTATGGCTTTAAACTAATTTGGTATAATAGAAAATTTAAACGAGAATAGACATCTCATAAAAGGACTCACAAAGTAAACTGCATAATGTAGTTGATGGAAACTTGGGAACTACAAGCGTTGTAAATTTTAAATTCGGTTCATGTTTACTGTTTAACTAATCCGATACTCTTTTTATATTTCACGTAGGAAAATCTAGAGGTATTTTTCGGATAGTTGACGCGAATCGAAACTCTATTCTTGTTTTTATTTCCGTGTAAATTTTCAATTTCCTTTTCACCTATAATGTATTGTAAGTTTTGTCAGAAAAAATTGTTTATTTGATTTTTTTAGGGCAACTTTTATGAAGTTTTGAAAATACTTAATATGTTATGGATTGTGGATTGTTGGATAATGTTTCAATGTGGTTTCCGATAGTAAATAGTTAATACTAGGATTTTAAATGATACACTTGCAGCTTTTTAATAATTCAAACGTTTATTATAGATTTTGCTCTACATATGTTTCACACCCTGTGAATACCTTACAATTGACGAGAAAATGGAAGCGTTTAGTTTTCGCCAATTTATACCAAATAAACCTGCTAAATATGGAATTAAGATATTTGGCTTGGTGAATGCAAGAACCTTTTATGTTTTGAATCAAGAAGTTTATGTCGATAAATAACCAGCTGGTCCCTTTGATGTAAATAATAAACCGGAAGATATTGTTCTTCGTCCTTGAAAATTTATATAAAAATCTAACCGCAATGTTACATTTGACAATTGGTGTTCCAGTTTCTCACTTGTAACAAAATTACTACAAGAATACAAAATAACGTCAATCTGTACTTTGCGCAAAAATAAAAAAGAAATCTCTGTGCAATTTTTACGAATAAAAGATCGATTAGAAAAAATCTTTGCATTTTAAAAATATTTAAGTAGTAACGCTAGTTTTGTATGTGCCTAAGAAAGACAAAAAAGTTGTTCACAACTTTACATCACTCTTATTACGTTAATGTAGTAGACGAGTTATCTAGTAATTATAATTAATTTTGACTATATTTATTTTCCCTGCTAAACACATCATCAATAAACGCATTTATCATATTTAATTCAAATAACGAAATTCCGATAAAACGTAGCCAGTTTATGAAACAGCTAGTTCTGGATTTAGTATTACCATATATGAAAAACCGTCAAACAAATCCCAGACTATCAATAAGTCTAAAGCGAAAAACAATGATGCAGGCTCAGCAAATACTGATAATAGTGAATTGCCTGGTAAAAAGCAAAGCAAATCTGGAAGATGTTATGCACGTGAACAAAAAAAAAAGACAGAAAATCTTGTTTGAATGGTTTACATAGGCTTTGTCTACACCTTAGTTAAGCAACGCATCCATTAAGGCCTGCTTTGGGATTGAATTAAATACTTTTTCATAATCGATAAAAGTCAAGCACAATGGCATGGTACATTCGTTATGCCTTTCTATAGCCTGCTGGATAATCTGGATGTGATACAATGCACTGCATCTACTTCTTAATCCTGCTTACTCTCTTGTCGTTTGGTTTTCATAATATTCTCTAGTATCTTGGTACAAAGATTATACATTACTGATAGGAGGTTAATTGTGCGGTAGTTCTTTAAATCTTTCTTTGTTCCTTTTCTATGTAAAACAATCACTTCAACATTTTTTCATAGGTTCTTTGAAACATTTTGAATCAAAATTTCAAATAATTGTGTTAATTGTAGGAAATTCATTTGTTTACAGCACGCTTTATTAACATGTGATTTATATTATGAACAAAATAATGATTATTTCTTTCGTTTGTTCTACCTTATTTTAGTTTTATATAACATTCTTAGAGAAAGAGAGAAAGCGAGACCGAATTAGTTTTTGAAGATCATTATACCAGTGAATTTTACCTAATTAAATAAATATATTTTTTAAAATAAAGCTAAATTATGTAATAAGTATCTGAAAGTACATTAAGTCCCCTTTTAAATGCCGTTGGAAGAAATTTTTTATCTATTAATTTCGCCTAGATATGATAGTTTGAATAGAAGTCCTTATTTTACCTTTTTTTTTATTTTTACTGATTCTTTCGATGGTATTAGGAATATTATTAATTTTTGCAACATTCTATAGATATAATCTTTTTCTGTACTGAATAATTAAATGATAAATTTAAAAAAAAATTGGATAATTTAATTAAAATATATTAATAATCAAAGACATATGAGACGTATGACATACCCATGTGATCCTGAATCGGGAAGCACAGAAGTGCTTCTCTTAACGGTTTTAATACTATAATAATACTAATAAATAATAATAAAATTAATAATAATAATCTACACAGGTATGCGTAGATTTTGTTCATACCCAACGTACCCCTTATGCAATTAAAAGCCACCGTACCGACGCCCAGGTTAAAGTACACAAATCTCATATTTTCTAATCAAAATCCCTGATTAATTTTTTTATCGTTTTTTAATATTGAGACAACTGAAGATAATGCAGGTTATAAAGCTGGAACCTAGAAAAGGGAAAAATATAAATGCGGAGTGACAATACCATATAGATATAATAAGATATGGAATGAAATTTATTAACAAAAGAATATATAAGAAAGACAGGAAGGAACAAATACATTCTGAAGTTATGTTAAGTAAAAATATTTTCGCGAATATTTGTGTTGAAAAATGCATCATTGATCTAACGGACTACTTTGACTCTACCACTACTATTCTCAACATTTTGTATCCTATGTAATATCCCTTGTATTAATAATTACAAAATAGTTATTACACATAAATCTTCAACAAAAAATGTTCCAAAATTTTAAATCGTATTAAAATATTTTAACATCAATTGAAATACATTACAATACAATTTGGAACGATAAAATAACAATGAACTAAAAAACAACAAAAATGTTAGGCTTTTAAATAAAATATAAGAACTATTTGCATGCATTTTAAGTTATACAGGGTGATCCAAAGAGTTGTTAATGTTTGCTTGCGGTGTAGAAACTTTAATAGGAGGGGTAGAAAGGTGGAATCGGTCTTAAGCGATAGTTGGACTCTCGGAAATTTAATCACCATGCCCGTTTTGTGCGCGTGGGTATTACCGCAACAACAATTCCCCCACTATTTCGCGGCGTATATTTTATAACATTTCAATTTGGTGCGTAAGTTTGGAAAAACTGTTCAGCGTTAAATACTAAACGCGTCCCCAGCCGTCTAAGGTCAGCGAGAACCGATGAAAAATTGAGAGAGTGAGAGCGTCTGTGCACCAACAACCAAACTTATCGACTAGAAAGCGCGCAGCTGCTTTAAATGTGCTTCGCATCCTTCACAAAGATACGCATGCACAAGATTCAGTTAATGTAAGAATTGAAGGCGCCGGACCCCGCTGATAGATTTTTATTCTCTAACGGAATGATGAACCGAATTCTAGCACTGAACACCATCTTATTCTTCGATGAGGCTCATTTTCACCTTAATGGCCAAGTCAATAATCAAAATTGTCACTACTGGTGTAAAGAAAACTCAACTCTAAAAAGAAACATGAAAGGCCTCGGCATTGCCCGAAGATCACAGTTTGGACTGCAGTGTCGGCATCCGGAATAATGCGCCCCGTTTTCTTTTTGAAGATTACCAAAGCCGCGCAATAACGGTGAATTTTCAGCGTTATGTCGAGATGCTTCAAACATTTTGACTCCTGATCTTCAAACATTTGAAGGATACACTCAGAACACTTGGTTTCAACAGGACGGAGCCACCTGCCAGAATGCCAGTATCTCATTGCACGTCATTGAGGCGCCTTTTCAGAAAACTTGATTTCTCGCAGAGGAAACATTCAGTGTGGGAGGGGGGGGCTTAATCAGCTCGGAAGATCTTAAACGTCAAGTGTACCGCAACCGCCCCGCCACTTTGGAGGATCTAAAGAAGAATAATCGGTAAGAAATCGAAGCCATAACTGCAGATATTTGCCACCGCGTTATAGCAAATTTTATAGGTTATAGCACATTTAGACAATGTAATCTTCAGAACAAAAATTTCCAAGAAATGTTGTAAATTTTAAGAATAGATTTGTTAATATTGATCCACTTGTTTTTTTTTATTATGTTTCAAAAAGATAACAACTCTTTAGACCAACGTGTACCTTTAGTAACAAACATTGCAGCCAAAATAATAAATTAATATGTCTGATTAAAAATTAAATGTTATTAACTAAAATTAAGGTACTAATGATTTAAATAATCCCAACGGTAATAAATTTTGTTCAATGATAAGGGCTTCTAGAACGTATTATTCAACTTATCACAATAATTTATCCAACACTGGACAACTATTATTGAACATCAGCTAATAATACGATGCGATAGTATCAGTTTTCTGCCGATACACGGATAACCATTACTCACCTTTCCCCTCCGGATTAATTGGAAATCTGGCTAGTTCAATTTACTACCAGTCAGATGTTGGATTTGCTTGAAAATTTATTCTCAAAATGTCCTTTTCGCCTTCACGTTCAGAAGGAAAATAGAAAAACAAACAATAAGACGTACTTATAACTTTAATCACATATTCATATTACAGATATTTTATTATATTCTCAACTATCATATACTGAAACTAATATAAAATTGTTTGTAGTTTTATTGCTATTACCGTGGTAAGATTTTCCTTTAGATAAAACTAAATAAGATTTTAAGGTCCATATTATAAACTCCAACCAACTTTAATCTTAAACATTATAAAAACAAAACCAGTTGTTTATTATCAAATGATATTTTTATAAACACTCATGGGCATAGATAGATTATTGAGTCAGTATATGAAGGAAATATATTATTAAATCTTGTTGCATACCCTTTTACATTTGATGAAATTATTATAAAGAAACAGCATATGAATGTATATGATTATTTTCATCAAAACAGTTCAAAAGCAATATTTTAAGATTAAAAAAAAACTGCTGGTAGCATTGGCTGTTTTGTCCTCCAGATCAATAATATTAAACAATCCAACTTCCTGCGAACGGCGACGAATTGATAAATTTGGATCTTCAACAACACTGACAGCAAAAGCGGCGATATTTTTATCGGAACGCACAGTTTTTTGGCTTGGTTTTCTTTTAAATTCGAGCACCGTGAAATGCATTCAAAATTTATCGATAATTCGGCGAATACATCACGAGGTTCAAATTAACAAAGTGCTTTATAAGTTTAGCGCACAGAACACTGATTTTGATAATAAATTTCGACAATTTACAAGCGTTGTTCTGATGTTAAACGTCCCTTGATGATTTGTCAGACTATCGAAACACAGATTTGCAGACTTGTGCACAAACTCACAGTTCGTTTGACAGCGATCCCTATAGGAAGTTCGGACACACAAAAAAAACACGCTTTGTATATGTATATAATATATAATATATAACATATTGTCAGACACAGTAAGTGTAACAGGTGGTCAGACTTTTTTGACAAATTCTACGTCACAAAATACTAACATGGGTCCGAAAATCCTTCGCGTTCGAGATACAGGGGGTTGAAGATTTCATTTCTTTTTTCTTTTTTAATTTATACCTTCCGCATAAAGGAAGGTATTATAACCCAATTTAATACACATCATCTACCTTCCGCTTGCCATAACCTGAGAGAATATCAAGTCCTACAAGCATTCCTGACATTTTTTCGTATCAGTGACCACTTACAGACTGTGAAACATAGACACTCACATCGCAAACTTCGGGTAGTATAGAAGGAAGGCATTGTATGCTTGCCATTACAAGATGAAGCAGACAGCTCTGCATATGGATCAGACAATAAACAAATAAATGCGACATCATTGAAAATGTAAAAGAATTGAATTGGAACTGAATAGGCTATATAGCGAGGCGATGAGACGTCAGGTGAACTTGGGCCATCTAGAAGTGGATACCGCTTGATTGCAAAAGTCTAGGAAAAAACTAAAAGCACGATGGACTGATGACACCCTTAAGTATATTGAATCCGAATAGCAGAGGAAAGTTCAGAACCACGAAAGTTGGAAGCATGCTGAAAAGGACTTCTTAAGGCATGCTTATGGACATATCCATATATATATATATATATATATATATATATATATATATATATATATATATATATATATATATATATCATCATCATCATCATCAGCCCGTATCGATCCACTGCAGGATGAAGGCCTCTTCAGCATGCTTCCAACCTTCACGGTCCTGGGCTTTCCTCTGCCACTCGGGTCCAATATACTTAACGATGTCATCAATCCATCGTGCTTTCGGTCTTCTTCGCGGACGTTTGCGATCAAGCGGTATCCACTCCAAGATTGCCTTGGTCCATCTGTCGTCCCATCGCCTCGCTATATGGCCTGCCCATCTCCATTTCAACTGTTTTACTCTTCCAATGATGTCACAGACTTTTGTTTGTTCCCTGATCCATGCGCAGGACTTTCTGTCTCGTCTTGTAATGCCAAGCATACATCTTTCCATTCCCCTCTGTGCCACCCGAAGTTTTTGAATTGATTGCGATGTGAGTGTCCAGGTTTCACTTCCGTATGTCATAACGGGCAGAACGCACTGATCGAATACTTTTCTTTTCAGGCAAAGTGGGAGTCTGCTCTTAAACACTATGCTGAGCCTACCAAATGCCTGCCAGCCACATTTAACACGCCGTTCCACCTCCCGGGCGGTATTCCCCTCCATGGAAATCCTCTGCCCAAGATATACAAAGCTGTCCACAATCTCTAAATCCCTTCCTAAAACTGAAATTCTTCTGTCCTGAGCGAAGTTATTGAACATAACCTGACTCTTTTTCAGGTTTATTTTCAAGCCAAATGGTTCGCCAGCCCTTTGCAGTTCTTGTATGCATCTTTGCAGCTCCTCTGGGTCTTGTGAAATGAGAATAATATCATCTGCAAATCTAAGATGGTTTAAGTTTGCACCATTGATCTTTACCCCATCCTGTTCCCAATCCAGTTTACGGAATACTTCTTCAAGGCCAGCCGAGAAAAGAATAGGCGATATTGCGTCACCCTGCCGTACACCTCGTTCTATATTAATTCCCACTTCAAGATCATCAAGGTGAATTGTGGCTGTAGCTCCATCATATATCGATTCTAATAGGTTTACATAGGCTCTCTCTACACCTTGGCTAAGCAGTGCATCTTTTATCGCATGCTTTGAGATGGAATCAAATGCTTTTTCGTAGTCGATAAAAGCCAAGCACAGTGGCATGGTGTATTCGTTGTGCCATTCTATGACCTGCTGTACAACCTGGATGTGATCCATTGTACTGAATCCACTTCTGAATCCTGCTTGTTCTCTTGGTTGTGCGTCATTCAGTTTTTTTAATATTCTTTTAGAAATTATCTTAGTGAAAACTTTGTACATCACTGATAGGAGGCTTATTGGACGGTAGTTCTTTAAATCTTCCTGTGTTCCTTTTTTATGTAAAAGGATCACTTCTGCATTTTTCCATAAGTCAGGTACTTTTTGTTCTTTGAGGCATTTTGAGTATAATTTTGCCAGTGTTTTATGTAACGTCCGACCACCAGCTTTTAGCATTTCGACAGTTACACTATCCTTTCCTGGAGCCTTGCCGTTCTTCATCAATTCTATAGCATTTGTTACTTCCTCCACTAGGATATCTGGTATTATATATTGTTCTTCCGTGGGTATTGCTGTCCCTGACTGGCTCTGATCTTCATATAACTGGGAATAAAACCTTCTGACAATCTCTAACATTTGGGTACGCGTCCTGCACACTGTGCCATCCTCACGCTTTAAAGCATATATTTGCGTTCTTTTGTTTCTCAGCTTCTGTTTAGCTTTGTTAATTCCTTTGTTTTCTTCCAGGGTTTCTTGCACCAGCTGCATATTGAATCGGCGCGTGTCCTCTCTGATACGTTTTCTTATAGTTTTGCAGAGCTCAGTGTACTCGACCCTGCCAAAAGGACTACCTGCATTTCTCATTGCTCGCCGTTTCTTCATTAAATCAATGGTCCCACTGGAGATTTTTGTTTGTTTGAGACATTTTTCCTCTGGTGCTATTGAAGCAGCCGTTTGAAGTACATTGTTGGCGATTTCTTCATATTGAACTGATATTTCCACCTACTCTGGATCTTGCAATGCAGCAAACCGGTTTGACAAAGCAATCTCAAAATCGCTTCCTCTGTCCAGCAGTTTTCCAGAATCCACCTTGCCCTTCTTTGATCTTACCATTTTTTCGCACTCTTTTCGACAGTCAATCCGAACCCTTGCTCGTACAATTCGGTGGTCACTTCCAACATTAAAATTGTTAAGGACAGTACAATTGGTAAATATTGTTTTATCTTTGGTCATGATGTAGTCAATTTCGCTTGTGAGCCCAGATGGACTTTTCCATGTCCATTTTCTGCTGATATTTTTCTTATAGAATGACTTCATAATATATAGTTCTTGTCCTTCAGCAAAATCAACTAATCTGTCACCTCTATTGTCTCGCTCACCAGTTCCATATGGGCCAGTTGCATTTTCGTCTGTTCTTGTTGTTCCAATTCTGGCATTAAAATCACCCATCAGGATTTTGTACCTACATTTCTCCTTGTATAAAAGCTGGGCCACATCATCATAAAATTCCTCAATTTCCTCATCTTTATGGCTTATAGTTGGTGCATAAGCTTGGACGATTTGAAGCCTAAACTTTTTATTCAGCTGAATGACGCATTGGGCTAATCGGTCGGATGTACTTTCAAATTTTACCACACTGTCCTTCAGCTTTCGATTGATGAGGAATCCTATTCCGCCACAACGGCCATTTTCCGTACCTCGAGTGTAGAGTACGTGTCCAGTTGGTTCCAGTTTGATTAACTCTTCACTCTTCCTTCGTGTTTCACAGAGCCCAATAATATCCCAATGTATGTTGTCAAGTTCGATTAGCAGTTCTTGCAATCGGGCCTCTGTTTTCATAGTCCGTATATTTAACGTTGCAATGTCAAAAGTCCAATGGCAGCCTGATCTAACCCGGTGATTCTTAGCACCCTCTGCCTTGGGGCATGTCTTCCCGCTGCCGTAGGTAGTTGCCCCTTGGCCTCCGGGGATTGAGGGCCGTGTTTGAGGTTGTACTGTCATATTTCAATATACTGAAATACCATGTTGAAGGTATGGACCGTAATCTGCCACACTGGTCCAATGCGGGTTGGCAGATTTTGGATCATGTTGGTCTGAGGCCTCCGCTTTGACCTGTCCGCCAGGGGTGACCCTCCCAGGAGCATAGACTCCAGATGGCATAGCTCAAAGCTTCATTGCCCTACTCAAACCCCTTTACCACGTCAAGGTCTGATCCACAAAGGGGATATATATATATATATATATATATATATATATATATATATATATATATGCATGTGTGTTTTGAATTATAAGTATTTGATATTATAAGTGTTGTAATTCGTTTTAATGTACATTACACCTGTTTCAAAATTTTGAATAAGACACAATACATGGAAATAAATATCCAAACGAAATATTGTGTATTACTACTACTGTACTATTTATGATTATTTTTCAACTTGTTCCCAGTAAGAATGTTTCAAATTAAATATATATAAAATGAAATTATATATAAATATTAATGCATTCTATATGTAAATGTATTGAACATCAACTAGAATTCAAAAAATAAAAATTATCGAATATCTATGGATTAAAAAAGTAACAAGAATTAGAAAAATAACAAAATTTTGCAAATTTTCCTATTTTAACTAACCAGTTAATTAATAATAATTTAATATACTGCAATAAGGAATTAAATATAAACTAATTAATTATCCCATCGGTAATAAATTAAATATTATAACAAAGTCTTCTCGAACGCATTAATCAACTTATCGCCATAATTTACTCCATCCTAGACAACTATTATTGAACAGCAGTTAATACAACACTGCGATAGTATTAATTTTCTGTCGATATACCGATGGCCACTGCTCTCATTTCCCTTCCGGTTTTATTGTAAATTTAACTGCTTCGATTTAGAGCTACTCAGATTCCGGATCAGCTTGAAACTGCATTTTTTAGATTTCCTTTCGTCTTTCACATAATCAGAAGGAAATTTGACAAATAAATAGTAAGAGGTGTATTGATATAAGATTAATCATATATTGATTCATGGATGATTATTAAAGTTTCTACAATCAATCATTCTAATAGTTTAGAACTTTGTTTTATGGGCAATCGCTCAAGAAATCGATCAATTATATCTGATATATGTTCTATTAACGATAAATCTATGATCAGATTCCGTCAAGTATCATTATCATAAACTCAGTTACACTCTCTACTGTCAAGAAATGTTTTAATGAAAGATGAAATGTTGGTAATTATCATCAAATCATTTTATTCATAACCGTTACCGTTATGAGGTAACGGTACAAGTAACAATGTCCAATCATATGGTTCTTTCAAGACATCTTAAACAAGACTATTCCATACTAAGAGCTAGCCTCTTTTTAAATACGATGAATTGCTTGAAGAACATGGTACACAAGTTCATTTCGGTATATTAAAATTTTTACTAGGGTGTTACATTTGCATTTTTGATGTAATTAGTTATTCAGTGTTTAAATAATGTAACACATCGGTAAATAAGTCCCCGGTCCAACATATAGATGCGTCACTTACTAAAACTCCCTCCCAGTGGTCGATTGTACCAATCCTCAACCGTCAAAATTTCATGACAATCTTTTTACGAGTTTCTTAGTGTTATGTTTTAGAGTTTTTACGAGTTTTCTTAGGTGTTATGTTTCTTAGTTGTTATTTGTGTGTTATTTTCAAAACAATGGAAAAAAGAATGTCGTATGTTGATTAAGCATTGCTTTTTAATGAAGGAAAATACGGTTGAATATATAAACATTACCCGAACTCTGCCACAGGAAAATTAACCATAATTGATTGGTATTCTAAATTCAAACATGGCCGTACAAGCACCGATAATGCTGAATGCTCTGGACGTCCAAATGAGGCCAAGCAAATTCACAAAATTATTTCGTAAAACCATAAAGTAAATAGCTGATATGAACATATCGAAAGAATGTATTTACACCACTTCGCATGAACATTTGAGAATGTGTAAATTTTTATCGAAATGGGCTGTCGGGGCTGTTTAAGCGAAATAAGAAGGGGCTTTTCATGCGGTATGTAACAATGGATGAAACATGGATCCATCTCTATACTCCGGAGTCAAATCGGCAGTCAGCTGAGTGGACAATAACGAATATTACATAGCGTTATTGGTGCGTTTGAAGGGCGAGATCGCACAAAAAAGGCTCCAAATAAATACAAAAAGTGCTGTTTCACCAAGACAACGCACCCTGTCACAAATCGCTGGTAACGATGGCTAAATTGCATCAGTTGTACTTCAAATTGCTTCCTTATCCACCATATTCTCCATATCTATACCTCCAGTGACTATTTCTTGTTCTCAGACCACAAGAAAAAAACTCGTTGGAAATAAATTTTGCTCCAATGAAGAGGTGATTGCCGAAACTGGAGAGTATATTGAAGACAAATAGAAATTGTTCTATAAAGAAGGTTTAAAAATGTTAAAAAAGCGTTGGACATTTTCAAAAAAAGTGTGTTTTATTTGGAACTTATTGACCGATGTTATTGACCGATATTATTCCTATGCCCTGAGGCAGGACCTCTCATAAAACTATTTCCATGTCAACATGTTTAAAAACTTGCCGATCTGAAAGAAATAAACTATCTCACCAAGATCTAGTTATTCTCAGTGGCAACCGTTTTAATTATCTGTGATTTCAGCAAAAATAAACTTACTCTACCTCTGTGATATTATTCATCTGAGATATATTTCTGACATTTTTCCTACTTTTATTTTTCTCTCACGAGTATTAAACGTTATAAGTTAAAGTTTTCGGTCGCTAAATGATCTCGATATTGATGTAACCTAAATTAGAAAACTCTCTCACTCCCAGAACCTTGCGAACCAGAGCTCAACGGTGCGGATTGGTACGACACCTTCTCGCTTTACTTCGCAAATTTTAATCGTGGAGTTAGTCGCTTTGGAGGTTTTTTTAAAATGATGTCTTAAAGTGTGCATTTCAGTTACCAATATTTGAGTGTGTTCTTTCTCCTGGCATATTTTATAAATTATACAATCAATACAAGAAAGCAGTATTACCTTTTTATGTCATTAATTAATATATTAAACAAACTTGCGTAGTTTAATATTTGGCAAACCGTTTTACACTTTACAAATTTTGCGAAACGTTTTAAATTTTACAAATGGATTTTGTAATTATCTGAAAATGATACGTTTTCATTGTATTAGATGATTGTTGGTTGGGGTTAAATTGAAATGCCAGTATATATTGAACCATTGTATGCATTGTAATAGACACATCGCAGTATGACTTTACATTATTCAAGATATTTATTTAAATCATTTACCTTTTAATAAATAATATAAATGTTGAGTAGATTAACACAATAACACAGAAATGATGTTCATATACCATTGTGTAAATACGAATTATTTCGTTTTATAAATATCGATTTGTTAGTAACTTGACTACAACGCCACTTATCGGATCATGCTATAGCTATGAATCATCGGATCGACAAAATATATATTGTGGGAATATGACCTCGATCGGTCAAATCGCTCAGAAGTTACACGATCACTAACAGACCCACCAACGATTATACCACCACCAACTTATATATATATATATATATATATATATATATATATATATATATATATATATATATATATATATATATATATATATATATAAATATATTAGACCGGAGTACATCCGATCGTATGTGTCCCGTTTGCTGGGAACGTGCAGACGTTTCGCCAAGGTCACACTTGGCATTCTCAATGCTTGTCTGAAGACTGAAAGCTGTGAAAACCGTCTCGTAATATTTATGTTCTTCTGGGTCGCAGATTATAGTGGAGCATACTTCTTATTGTTTTGATGCTTCCCCTCGGACGTTGTTTGGGGTGTCACAGTATATATAATAGAAATAGAAAAAATCAGATGCCTAAACAGAAGAGATGATGTCCTCAATCTGCCAGACACGTGGAAACCAGTAATCAACCGACAGACCGTAGTTCACCGGCCGCAGTCAGAAGAGTAACTGACTACCACTGTGACACCCCAACCTGAGAGGGTGGGGCACCAGACAAGCATTCAGTCTTCAGACAGGCATTGAGAATGCCAAGTGTGACCTTGGCGAAACGTTTGCACGTTCCCAAATATATATTATATATATATATATATATATATATATATATATATATATATATATATATATATATATATATATATATATATTTATCGAAATATACAGTATTTTTTCAGTTTAATTCAAATAGGTGTACTAGGTGTTACACTCACATTTTATATTTATTATTTACTTCCCAGGTATATGCAGAAAACTTCAAAACTTAAATATTACACATATTCTCAACTATACGATTACTTCACTGACCAAACTAATTAATTTTAATGAATTCCATTTCATTTCTCTATCAGAATACAGCCAGGAAACTGACATAACTGCAATTACAATAATTATATAACCTCAGGCGTTTCCACATTACAATCCTAGCAAAACATTCGTTACGAGTATCATAAAAAACTATTAAAATTCCGATATGTTTTTTTCTTTTTCCTAAAGTAGTTAGAACTTTTGGATTTGGTATTTCAATGATTAATTAATCCAGAAGGTAGAAAATAGAATGAAAACATTCTGAAGCATTCGCACGAAATTCTTTCTCTCTCAATTTAACTAGATCAGCCAGTATAGAATGAATATGTACTAGATCAGCCAGTATATGAACATGAATAGGTATTTCAATGATTAATTAATCCAGAAGGGAGAAAATAGAAGGAAAAAATTCTGAAGCATTCGTACGAAATTCTGTCTCTCTCAATTTAACTAGATCAGCCAGTATTCCATTACATCTTGATACTTTTCTGTATTTTAAGTTCCTTAAGTGATGTTTCTATTGATCTACTGGAATTTGTTCCGTTTTCCCTGTTTCATTAATTTCTTGTGTACTGATATTGATATTTTGTATTTACACATTTTCGTGCAATGAACTAAATCTGTTTTATTTTTTCCGAAAAAAATATAAAACAGGTGCATTGTTTTATATTTTTTTGGGGTTTGATAATACTACATAGATATAGTTGTATGCATAAATGAATCACTAGTGAAAAAATAATATAACCGAAAAGCAAGGTGTTTGGATATGTATGACTAATAAAATTATAGAGACTGCACAACAACCTCTCTGAATATTTATCCATCCAGACTTTCTACATATCTGTACATAATTTCATAGATGCTGATAAAAAGACACGGTCTATATTGCAGCAATAGATATATAAATCGTAAAAAATTTAGACAATTGTCTTTCGAAATATTCTCTTTATTCATCAATACACTTTTGCATTTGATCGAATCAATTTTGTATATCACTCATAAAATTTCAGAATTCTCATTAACGTAATCCTCAAAGGCCTGAAAGCAAATATATTAAAATATGATAAATCAGGATTATATGACGGATGAGACATGTTTTCCTTCCATGTTAACTGTTTAAGATAAGAAAGAATGAATTATTGATGATTCGGTGATTTGGATTTATTTTATTGAAATTCACTTATGACTAGTAATAAGAATTAGCACTGTATCTATATTCTAAAGTATCATATAATCAGAAAAATTATGAACGGTAGAAATGATTTTTATGGAAATACTGCATGAACGAACACGATTTGTTTGAGATTCACTTTGGAATAAACAAAACAATCCACGTGGTTTGGTTTCTCATTTGTGACTCATACCAATATAAATAAGTTTCTAGACAGTCATAATGTCAAAACACACAAATTTGTAGTTTTTCGATTTTTTAAGCTTTGGTGAAATTGATAGAAACCATGAGCTATCAAATCCTATGCCCCGAAGAACAACTAAACCTACGGAATAATTAATTACGACAAGAGGTATCTAGCCAGAGTTGACTTGCCACCACTTAATTTTGTTTGCTTTGATGAGAGATCACGAAATAGTATTTTGAGGTTGAGAAACAAAAACAAACTCACACGGTACTATACCTAGCGAATGCGATGTTTGCTTGAAAGCATTTGTTCAGATTTTGGTCAAAATTCACATTCAAGTATCGATGTAAACAACTGAAATTTGATGTGGTCAAGAAAACCCCACAAATATAATCGAACTGCCATTATTTGTTGTGGTTTATAGTATGGAACAGCTATAGGTCCTAATTTTTTTCGAAGATGAGTTTGGCAACATTGTTACCATTAAATATTTTAGGAAATAGAGGCATATTTCTAAAGCAGCATGTTGCAGAAACTCCCTTGAGCAACAGCAAAGGTTAAGGAGTGTGTTACTGTTAAGAGTTGACTCTCCTTTAGTTCTTTAGTCAATTTTCTGTGTCAATGTCAGTTTTAGAACAGTAAGTTTTTTACCGAAGAATTAATAAATATTAGTCATAAAAAACATTTTAATGTATATTTACAGAAAATAGCATTTTTCAAACTTAGCTTACATTTGGTTCCAAACCCTTAGAAAAGTTTTATTTATTATCTTGAAGCCCCCATTAAGTATATAGTACCTGGTCCGTTTGTGCACGATAATTTCGATAGTTCTTTTCGATACTTTCGATTCAAAAACGATAATTTAATGAATTAATGAATTTTTTATTCGTATTAATCGTATTTCCTACACATAAATATAAAGTCCATATTTTAAATCAAATAATAAAATTAGGTGATTTTTAATTTAAAAATAAATTATTACTGGCTTTATGTAAAAATGTGGGCAATTTTGTCCCTAACATATATTGAAATAACATATGAAATTATTTTATGTTGGATTAACGCCTGTTATTTATGTGGTCTAAACACAGATGGAGTTTGCTAAAAAATCTCTGATTTAAGTTTATGAAGGGCACCAGCTTCATTATTTTTACCTAACAAGAATTATGCTACAGTTTCTACTATAATTAATGATAATTATTATAGGAGTCTCACTTATTTACTAGTGAAAAGGTTTTTAACAATTATCAAGGATTTATTTTTAAGGACTTAAATAATTTAATGGTTGTGTGAATGAAAACGAAAATAAATGCACTCTGAAATTGTTTTATATTTTTCTAAGTTAAACTAACAAAAATTGTGAAAAATGTACATCTACCGTCCAACATGGGGGCGAAAGCATCATAGTTTGGAAGTTCATGTCAGCAGTAGGGTAGGGGAGATATTTTTTGTGTTTGCCATAAAAAAATCGTTGCAATGCTCGAAAAAGTCTTGGAATCGTCCATACTTCAACTTTGCGGTGACAGTTTGGAAGAGTACTATTATCAGCATGATAACGCGCCTTATCATCAGGCTCAAACGATAATGCATTGGTTCCGAAATAATCGAGTACATGTCATGGAATGGCCTGGGCAGTTCCCAAACCTATTGCCCATCAAAAATCTTTGCCACATTTTAAAAAGAAATGTGGCCAAGTATCACTGCCACGAAAAAAACCAACTTCAACAAAAAATATCTGTCTAAATGCTTAAAAACGATTATTAAAGCTCATGGTGGATTAATGAAATATTAAAATTGTTGTCAATAAATAATATAAGTAATATACTTCTGGAGTTATTATTTATAAACCAGTCTTGGTATATTTTTTTTTGTTTATTTTAGGGTGCCTAATACATATGCATATATATGTATATATATATATATATATATATATATATATATATATATATATATATATATATATATATATATATATATAGGAGGATTTCCATGGAAGGGAATACCGCCCGGGAGGTGGAACGGCGTGTTAAATGTGGCTGGCAGGCATTTGGTAGGCTCAACATAGTGTTTAAGAGCAGACTCCCACTTTGCCTGAAAAGAAAAGTATTCGATCAGTGCGTTCTACCCGTTATGACATACGGAAGTGAAACCTGGACACTCACATCGCAATCAATTCAAAAACTTCGGGTGGCACAGAGGGGAATGGAAAGATGTATGCTTGGCATTACAAGACGAGACAGAAAGTCCTGCGCATGGATCAGGGAACAAACAAAAGTCTGTGACATCATTGAAAGAGTAAAACAGTTGAAATGGAGATGGGCAGGCCATATAGCGAGGCGATGGGACGACAGATGGACCAAGGCAATCCTGGAGTGGATACCGCTTGATCGCAAACGTCCGCGAAGAAGACCGAAAGCACGATGGACTGATGACATCGTTAAGTATATTGGACCCGAGTGGCAGAGGAAAGCCCAGGACCGTGAAGGTTGGAAGCATGCTGAAGAGGCCTTCATCCTGCAGTGGATCGATACGGGCTGATGATGATGATGATGATGATGATTATTATTTCAGGGTCCAAAACTGGTTAACTTTAATGAGTTTCATTAAACTTCTATATATTTTCTACCAGAAAAAAACTGAAACAACAATGACAATAATTATTCAACCTCAAATCTTCCCACCTACCCATTCTCATCCCCTGTACTCGCTTAAATATTCCTTTGAAACATTTTCTTTTCTCTAAGAGATGCCCTTAATAACGCCCTGCTTCCCCATTCAAAAGCTTCCCAGAACAATCGGGCAGTACGAGCCGCAACCGATCCTGAAAATAAGCTCAATTATTTTTAAAATAAAGGAAACGGTGCTGGAGCTTTAATTACTCCTCTCGAATTAACAGGTATTATATAACGAGATTTATTTCTTTGCGGTTGTTTAAGGCTTTTTAATTTAAATTGAACTAGTGCTTGGTTGTTTGAAGTGAAAATAAACAAGCTTAAAAGCGGATGAATAATTCAAAGTTAACTTTAGAGTTTGTGTATTTACAAAATTTTACACCGGCGTTAATTTTTTAAATTGTCTATAATTTTGTCAGAATTATAAGAAATGTAAGAATAGTCGTCATATAAAATGCGAGTTGACCAAAAATTATTACTTTACTCAGATGGTCTATGAAAAAGAAATAAAACGCATGGAACAATTGTATAACAAAGTATACAGTTGTTCGAGTATTAGTTCCGGAAACGAGTAGTAGTTCCGAACTACAACGAGCAGTAGTTCCTGAAAATAAAAATCAAGCAAGAAATATTAGAGAACACGGAAGATTCAGTTTTGCGATTGGAGAATGAACAGAAAAACGAAACATTTTTGTAAAAGCTGTGGTACTGAGCTATACTTGGAACATGTTAATGTAATTTGCATTGAATTGAACGCCAGGTTTCAAGAAAACTAACGCTTAATTTACTAGAATAAGGACCTCGAGAAGACTATTTTTTGATTTTTTTATCTATTTTTTTGATATTTTGATATCTATTTACGAGAATAAAGTTTAATTTTTATTTATTTTTTATAACTGTTATATTTATTTCATTGTAATATTAGTAATATTAATTGTAAATTGTTACTTATTATTTAAATATTATATTTTTTTTTCAAATAGAAGTGAAAAATATGATAATCATGTACATCCCTCCAACAGAATTTATTAATCATTTTTATAAACACCTAAAATCTACTGTGTATCTAAGTTTACCTAAGTTAGGCTCTATAAGATATCTAAATTTTAGATTTATTTTCATTATGAAACAGTTTAAAATTTTCATTGAAAATGTAATATTCTAATATTAGCGGTTAGCATATTGAGAAATAGTTTGTTTCTTAATATAACTTATTTTAGTTCATTGAGACTAGTGGAAACATACATTACTGTTTGTCCTCCATAGACTTGTTGACACAAACCGCACTAATTTGATTTGTATTATTTTTAATGAGAAGCCCTAGATTTTTATTCATTTTGAAAGCAATAGTTACAAAGGGTATTACAATAAGAGCGCAAGATATGAAATGTATGGAACGACACATCCAGTAAATGGCCACCACCGGTTTGATGGCACATGCGTACATTCAATTTTCAATAACGCTTTTGCATAAATGTGGCGGCATTTCGTTGATACAGCACTCAAATCTGGCCTTCGGTCCTTGGGTTGTCGTAGGCTTTTTGGTGGAAACCCAAGACTTCAGAAAACCCTACAAAAAAGCCCATAGGTGTTACAGCGTAAGATTGTGGAGGCCAATTGTGGTCACTAAAACCGGAGATGACACGACCAGGAATAGACTCGTGCAAGACCGTCAATCTTTTACGGGGCGGTATGGCAAGTGGCGCCGCCCTGCCGAAACTGCATACCCTCAAGAACAATATCTTCCAATTGAGGGACAAACAATTGGATTATCATGTCACGTAAAAGTTCGCCATTTATCGTTAATGGATTACCTGCCTTGTTTTCCATTGAGATGAAAATAGGCGTCGTTGCTAAAGATGATTTTGTCCATAAAATTTGCATTCAGTTTTTGTTGTCCAATGATCCAATTTGTAAACTCCCTTCGCAGTGCATGATTTCTTGGCATAAGCTGTTGCGTCAGTTAGTCTTTGTAAGCATGGAGATGCAAATATTTAGGGAGAATACGATGAAGAGTGGTTGTTGAGTGGCTGTGTACGGTGACGAATTGAGAACACAAAACTCTCAGCCACACTCTCATGACCTGCCATGATGTTTTATTCTGACCGACCACTACGAGCTCATGTCGTGTGTTTCACGTTCATAACTGAACCAGTGCTTTCAAATTTTTCAATTATTCTTTTCACAGTTGATAAATTTGATACATTATTTCTGTCGAAAATCGGACGTAATTTACGAATCTTAGCAACCAAACTTTCATCATTTTGATAGTAATGTCTAACAATAAGGACGCGTTGCCGTATCACGTAGCGCTTCACTAACACCTATCTATCTCTTATCGACCTGTCACAAATCTTGACCTATTGAATCATGACAGCAAAATTGAAAAGCAATTTAAATCTTGCGCTTTTATTGTAACGTCGTTTATTATTTGTTTTTGATAAATGTTTAGAAACATATTTTGACACGATGTATTAAATTAACAGTTTTATTACTTTTTTTTTTATTAATTATTTTATTTGGATCATACAGGTATGCTTTATTCACTTCGATTTGTTTAATGACATTCAATTCTTTGTTATAATTATCTATTGACATTGGTATATTTAATAATCTGCGTATGCATCTTTTGTGAATCAGGATAACAAGATTTGTTATGTATAACTAAACCTGTATGAAATGGTTTAGAAAAAATTGCAAAATCATGCCTACTCTATTTTCTAGTAATTGTTAAATCTAAGAAGTTAATTCAATTAATTTGTTCTGCTTCTACTGTGAATTGAATGTGCTCTAAGGTAAATTAAAATGTAATAAACATATATGTACGAATAAATTGAGGATTTAAACTAATGATGCCGATTTATCTTATTTTTCATCTTTATTAATTTCAGCCAGCAAAGGATTTAAAGGGTTCCCCATTTTTAAATCCTATTTCGAAAAATAAAACGTCTATCAGATTCCAAATATTTCTGATCCAGAGTAATTGAAATCGGAATTAAGAGAATTAATTGAAATCAGTAATTCTAATATAAATTATTTTGAATTTGATAATATATTGAATTTGATAAATAAAAGAAGGTAGATTAAGGAACAAAATAATTCTCAATATAACAGCCACTTAATATTAGAAAACGATAATTTTAAAATATTGTATAGTGAAAATAAATACTCTTAGAGAATTTAGAAATTAATAAAAGAAAAAATTTAGGTATTTTGTTAAATGATTAAGTAAACTTGAATATTCCACTCTTATCCATTTTCTACTGGAACCTTTGATGTGAAACAGTAAACTCGAAGAGATTTACCACTAAACACCTAATCCACCAAATGATTTTTTCATTAGGTAGGGTTTTCATATAAATAGAACATGGTTTAGTTTTAGAATTAGATTAAATAATCTTCTAATGATGCTAACATGGTTAGCGAAACGTGCGCCGAGAAGTTCAAAAAAAGTGATTTGGTGTTTAGTGGAAAATTTCTTCGAGTTTAGTATTCCACTCTAGCTAAATTTATGCTGGGCAGTTGGACATTGACAAAATGAAATTCCACACCATCATCGTTTATGATATTATTAAATCGATCGACAGTTTAGGTTGTAACTACTTTTTATTATTACAAATTATTGAAAATTATTAAATTATGTATAGATCTCTGTTTTTAAAATAAATTTCGATCAAATATCGACTACCTCAGTTAAATATTCTATTTTCATGTTTCCCTCCATAAGAACTAATTAGTTTGTTTTGTTCAGTACCGTTTCATTTTAGATGTTCCCTGAAACGCTACTTTTAGTATTTTAATCAATTGTTTCATTTATGCAATATTCTAGTGAATTTATTGAATAAAATTACCTAATATTTGAGAATGTTATAATGAAGATATTATCACAATGTATGTGTAATTTCTTTTTAGCTATTACATTTATAATAAAATATCCAATGTGCTCTAACATCAACTATTTAAACGTAACACGCTAGATGACCCATTTCTTAAGGTATTACTTCACAGACCAAACTGATTAAACTTAATAATTTCAAATAAATAGAATGGAACTGCTGGAGCATACATTTCTTCTTCCCAATTAACATAAATGTTATAAGGAGAATTATTTCTTTGCAGTTGTGTAAATTTTATAAATATAAATTGAACTAATTTTTAGTTGCCCAAAGTGGAAATAAAAACATTTAAAAACTGGGGAATAATTTGAAGCTAACTCTTGAGCTTTTGCGCTCACAAGAAGTGATTTTTTGTTTTTATTTTTATTTTTGCATTAGTAAGTAGGAGTAATAGTAATAAATTATATTTTGATATCTTTAAAAACCCCACCAGTTTGAGAAACATACCTTACCACGCAAATCATAGCTTTCGTAACAAAATGGTTAGTATAAACTTTATAATTATTGATTGATTAGTCCGTTGCTTTGTGATAGTTCATTTTAAAACCGAATGAAACAATTTTTTACTTTGTTATCTATAATTTTTGTTTTTTAAACTTTGTGTGATCCTAGTTTCGTAAAACAATGTTACATTTCTCAAAAAAAAAGAAAAAAAAATAGTTGAGGGAGTTAAAGTAGTGTTTGAGAATGTACATTGTTTTACGAAACTAAAAACCCACAATGTAAAAAAAAGTGATAGAGAACAAAGTAGAAAAATGTTTTACTTTATGGTAGATAGATTAATTAATTTTGTTTTAAACATAATTACATTGAGAAAATTAGATTTCTATAAAATATGCTAAGGGAGCAATTTAAATCTTTAATTTACAAAATTTTAAAAAACCTTCTATACTCAATGAATTTACCTCTCAAATATTCTTTTAAAACATTTTCCTTACCTTAAACGATACCCTTAAAAACTAAGTTTGCAAATCTGCATTTACTCTGATACTCGGCTAGTATAAGTCGAGTAACAGTATTGGAAAAAAGGTTTTAATAATGAGAAAAATACTGGTATCTCAAATTATCATACACGAGGAAAATGTGAAAAGACAGATACTGTTCCGATAGATGGCGGTGCTATCGCAAATTAAATTTCTAAAAACTATCTTCCTGTTTATTAATGCCTCATAAATTTCAAGCTAATACAACATTTAATTTTGTTTTGACAATCTTTGAAAACAAAAAAATTTATATTTTTGCAATCATGGAGAAAACCACATTTTGTGTGTTACTACTTACTACTACTTAAGCTGCTTTTGCGTTAAAAAAATTATCGCGCAAACTGAACAAAAGTTGAAAAAAGTATTATGTGGAACAGGCTCCTTCATATGTCAAGGTTCATATGTGATTTACTGAGTTTCGACCTAGTTGAACGGTCACGTGTAACGCTCCACCCTCAGGATACTAGGTTAAGTACACTAATGAGGAAATGTTCAAGTAAATCCATATCGTGTTGGTCGAATGCAGAGTGAAGGTTAGAGATATTGTTGTGATGATAAATATCTAGAACCGATGTGTGCAGAACACCTTAGATGAACATTTGGGTATGAGAAAGCTAACAACGCGATGGGTGCCGCGTTTATACACACCGAATCAAAATGCGCAAGACGTTACTCTCATAGACAATTTGGAAAAATGATAGACGATCACATGAGAGTATTATGTTGAATTATTTATCAAACTTAACGAAGAGTTCATAAAAAATGTCTTCATTCGACGAAGAAAAATTGTTGTTTCCTCAAGACAATGAACCCGCTTATTTATCCGCCACTGCGATAACGAGACTGGTAAATTTGCGCTACGAATAGATGCCGCATTCACACTGTTTTTCACACTTGATCCCCTTCTTTGACTTCTTTATATTTATAAACATGAAAAAATGCCTGACACGAAAGACGTTCACGTCACGAAGAGATTCTTGGCGAAAAAACTTAGAAAATCATTGGGCGAAGTGTATCGGGCTAAAAGAAGAGTACGTTGAAAAATAAATCAATATTCTATAAGAAAAAAAACAGTATTTCATTTAAAGAGTATCCGACTATTCACTCTATTCTTACATTATTCATAATACGGATTTATTTGGGGCATTTAAAATTAAAGTTTAAATAAAACTTTACTTTAATTGTATGAAGTCGATAAAAATGTGCTTACATATTTTACTTTTAATTTAACTATAGTGTTTTTTGTTAATCTAGAACAGCATATCTTAAACTTAGTATCTCCCTACTTACTAGAAGAATAAATTTTTTGAACAAAAACCAGATTAATGTTCATGATTATGACATGATATAATCAAATTATAATACATTTATATGAATAAAACATATTTCGCTGAATGAATAATGTTGCCAAGTTGATAAAACCTAATTCCTTTTAAACGAATACATAAGCAAAATTGGTTATAAAGAATAAAGTAAATATCATTACTATTTACAACATTCAGGGCGCCGACATATACCATACCATCAAGAATAGGGAGACCCTATCCACAGCCAACAACCCATGTTTTCGCGGATCTCCCGTCGGATGGCGTATATATGTATTGTTAATTTTTTTTGGACGGCGTCCAATGAGACAGCAGTAGCTGAGTGTCATCACACACCCAACCGGATAGGATAAATGAACACTTTCCTCCCGGGCTCCTTCCCGGTCAAGCAACCAACAAGTGTTCATTTAGGCGGAGACACAGGTTGTTGTGTTTTCCACATGAGATTGTGGAACCGAACGGTTGGGTATGTGATGACACTCAGCTACTGCTGTCTCATTGGACCCAGTCCAAGAAAATCTAACAGTACATATATATATATATATATATATATATATATATATATATATATATATATATATATATATATATATATATTTATATATTCATCATCATCATCATTATCATCAGCCTGTATCGATTTGCAGGATGAAGGCCTCTTCAGCATGCTTCCAACTTTCACAGTCCTGGGCTTTTCTCTGCCACTCAGGTCCTATATACTTAACGATGTCATCCATCCATCGTGCTTTCGGTCTTCTTCGCGGACGTTTGCGATCAAGCGGTATCCACTCCAGGATTGCTTTGGTTCATCTGTCGTCCCATCGCCTCGCTATATGGCCTGCCCATCTCCATTTCAATTGCTTTACTCTTCCATTGATATCACAGACTTTTGTTTGTTCCCTGATCCATGCGCAGGACTTTCTGTCTCGTCTTGTAATGCCAAGCATATATCTTCCCATTCCCCTATGTGCCACCTGAAATTTTTGAATTAATTGCGATGTAAGTGTCCAGGTTTCACTTCCGTATGTCATAACGGGTAGAACGGACTGATCGAAGACTTTTCTTTTCAGGCAAAGTGGGAGTCTGCTCTTAAAAACTATGTTGAGCCTACCAAATGCCTGCCAGCCACATTTAACACGCCGTTCCACCTCCCGGGCGGTATTCCGCTTTATTGAAATATTTTAAATTATATTTTATAATTATTATTTATATATATATATATATATATATATATATATATATATATATATATATATATATATATATATATATATATATATATATATATATATATATATATAATAATTATAAAATATAATCAGCCGTCACCATCACGTCGAGACAAGTACCTCCAAGGACCGGTTTCTGGCCTCACAGCAGTCGTCAGCTGGACTTGAGTGTAACGCAAAGAGACAGCTGAATAGAAACGAACAGAGGAAGATCAAGTTAACTGGCCATATTGATGACGGGTTGCAATCTGAATGCAACTCGCGCCATCCTAAGATGAATGTACGAAGCAGTCGGAACTACGCGATACATTCTTCCCACAACCTTGGATGTAGGTATAAGGTATGTTCAAAAGATAGCGTAGTGGGGCCGTGGAAAGAGATATTAAAAAACAAAAATCTTTCATCCGTACATCCCTACATCCACGTACCTCTGTTCGTTTCAAATCAGCCGCCAGCATCACGTCGAGACACGTACCTCCCAGGACCGGTTTCTGGCCTCAAAGCCGTCGTCAGCTGGGCTCGAGTGTAGAGCTGTCTCCTGTTTGTGTTGAATCCTGCTCCTGTCACATAATACTCTCCTGTCCTGTTGAGCTATCTCCTATGTAAGTTGAGTTCAGCTGTCTCCCGGCTGTGAGTCCAGAAACCGGTCCTGGGGGGTACTTGTCTCGACGAGATGGGTGAGGCTGATTTGAAACGAACAGAAGTACGTGGAAGTACGGATAAAAAATTCCTTTTTTTTTAATATCTATCTCCACGGCCCCACTACGCTATCTTGCTATACTTATACAGCACAATAATTATGTTTTGTTTTGTTCAAAACTTAAAAACAAACCCTTAAAAGGCCCTTCATAATGAGCACCATTAAATTCCGTTACCCGTTCGGTGAGAGAAAACAAATAACAATTACAATAATTATTCAACTTCAAGCATTCCCTTTCCAACACATTTCACCACCTGCATTCTCTTAACTCACTTAAAATGTTCTTTGTGGCCTTTTATTTTGCTTACACGATATCCTTAATTGCGACCTGCTTTCCCATTGAAAAGTTTCCCAGAATAACCCTGGAATACCAGCCTAAGCAAGCTCTGAAAATAAATTTTCTCATTTTTTAAATAAATGATGTAGTAGAGCTTTACTTGGTTTTCTAAAATAAACAGGTATTATAGAAAGTGATTCATTTTTCCTATTGGTTAGTGATTTTTTGACTTAAATAGAACTATTTCTTAGGGAAAATAAATTACCTTAAAAGTTACTATGAATAATTTAAGATGGACTCTAAAGTTTTTGTTCTTTACCTGTCACCAAAGAAATCACGAAGGGGGTCATAAATGAATTGACAGTAGCCTCTCCTGAATCCAGTACGTTTAAAAAAGATTCCATAAATGGGAAGGGTTCTAAGTACGAAGGAACTGATTGAATACACTTTTTTTTAATAGAAAATCGATATGTTTGTGCACATAGTCTCCTTTTATATCGTCCAATGATTGTTATGCCTTTTAAAAATGCGACAGGTGGAACTCTGAAAATGCTCTCTTCATTTGGTAACATTTCCTTCCAGCAAGTAATTTCTTCATATAAGGGAAGTCGAAAGGAATCAAATCTGGAGAATAAGCTGGATGCCGCAACAATTCGTAGCGAAAATTGACCAATTTCGCTATTGCAGCAGTGAATGAGCGGGCGGATGTATTACCCTTTTGAAACAGCACGCTTTTCTATGCCAAACGAGGGTCAATTTACGGTTTTTAGTTATTCATTTATTTATTCTCCATCTTCAATAATAATCCACCACAATACTCTTATGTAATCATGTTTTTTTTTGTCATTTAGTCAATTAAATGAATAATACCTTGCGAATGCAGAATCTAACAGTAGATAACATCTTGTAAATCCCACAAAAGAGTGGCCATGACCTTTTCGGCATGGGAAACTGAAAACAAATTATCTGTTTTCGAAAATTTCGAAAACAAAACTAAATATCATATCGACATTAATTTCATGAAGCGTTACTAGAAAGGAGCCTACTTTTTAGAAATGCAATCGCCTTTGCAATTGCACCGCCATCTATCAGAAAAATATCTGACCAATCTATCTTCATAGGATTTAGGGGTTCTAGGTTTGTTGAGATCTTCGAAGACATCCCAGTACACCTGATTGATATTAAATGATAAGGAACAGCCAGACGCCAGACAATGAAGAGCAATAAGGATGAAAGTATGAAAGAATAAGTGACCATTAATGGGTGAGAGTTTAGCCAGAAGATCTGCCCTCCATAACCTGATGTCCATCTATGATCAGTGCATAAATACATTGTGAGATGTACTCCGAAAGACGAAGCCTTCAATTAGATCTCTTAGCAACAAGTGGACGGTAAGTTGACCAATATTTGAGTATCGTAAGGACATATTTGGACACAGAATGAATAGAATAGAACGAAATGGATAGTAAAGTAAAGATAGTATAGTAAAGATGTCTTAATGGGCACCAATTCATCATGCTAGTGGAAGCTGGAGGCTTGATACTGAAGAAGAATAGCTTGCGAATAAACCGGCAGCCAACTCCCGAGATCAATTTAGAGTCGTTTGTGAATATGGTATGGTGGAGACATAAAACCTATAAGATATATAGCTGCCAATGGGAAACAGATATAGAATCTTTTAGGGGTGAGGCCTGTAATATAATGCCAACCTTCTTCTACAACTGATAACGAATATCGAGAGCCATACATATAATAAGCCAATGATGAAAGGGTTCAAATGGTATCTGCCCAAGACTAAGGACATATTATAACAGCAGAAATTGTTTTCTTAATTCCAGTTATTTAATGATTGAGATGGTAATCAAGGTGATAATTCTAAGTAGAGTAATTCGTAATTAAATACACCGATAAACGGTCTTGCCGTTCTGTTATGTATCGCATTTTAATGGCTTTCTGATAATGACTAAGACATAATAAGTTTGATTGTGTAGGATCAGGCAGTACTGGTAATGTGAACTTTAGCAGAAAATGTTTGGAGCGATGTGCTAATTCCACCAAGGTTTAGTGGATTTGTCGAAATAAATTAGAGAATAAGGGACGCTAGACTCTTTCTGCGTTTAAAATAAATGATATATATTTACCTACATTGGAATCAATACTATTCGAGTCTAATTTAGGAACTGAACGAACACATGGAAAAGACGAGAAACGAGATTAAGGAAGTCGAGAAGCTGAGAGCGAGTTCCAGAGAGGCGGGTTATTAAGGGGCAAAAAATTATTTATTATGAAACTGCATTGTATGATGAGTTAAAATCTTACACATTAGAAATGAAGGGGTAATTTAGGAGACTATGTAATCGTTGCAGAGTGGATTAAATAGCTAATGCTTTTCTTAAAGTAAGCGGAGACATGTGACTTTCAACTGGGAACGGTTGGTTGTCAACTGAGATGGTAACTTATACGGATTACTTAACTGTGTATTTTCTTTTTTTTATAACTGAAATGTAGTTGTGCAAATTAAGGATATAATTTGTGTTAACGCTAGTCTTCTGTTGGAGGATAGATGCAGCTTTTCTTATATGATATATAGTTTAATCTCATCAAGCGTATCAAATGTATTAGGTTGAGACTGATAGAGCAAACCTGTTTAATGTTTGATTATTTCTTTGCTTAACCTATGCTTTTATCTGATAACTAATGACTGAAAATGTCAACGTCCAAAATTTTATTTTCATTTAAATGATTTATGGGGAAAATGAACTCTTTCGAGAGATTTTGTCGATTTTATCTTCTTTAAGAGCACGTATAGAGAAATTTTAGGGTGAATGGCTGATGGAGGGGGTTAGTTGGAGTTGGAGAGTGTTTTGGGAATTTGGAAGAGGAGATAAGGTAGAGTCAATGGAAGATTGGGAATGAGGTATGTATGGATTCACAAGGAGAGAAATACAGCGAATCCGCACTCTAATGAGAACTACCTAGCCTAAAAGTGAGAATGACTATACGAGAAGGAATCAGAGGTAGATATTACTCCGCGGCAAAAGTTAAGGTATAGTTATACATCCATCGACATAACTAAAAACATCTTAGATTTACGATTTAAAAAAAAAATTCTCTTTGTTTGGCTAGAATATCTAGAGATCATCAAGTCGACAGATTGGAAAATCCAAGCTGTTCCTTGTTCCTCGAGGGAACAGAACCGAAAGTATTCCAAATTAATGAAATAAAAAATTTAAGTACTAATGAACAGCTGAGTTATTTATTACAATTATTCGAAATAAAAAAAAATTCAAAAAATAAATTAAAAATTTAATGCAAAAAAAATATTGGAACAGTTGTGATTTGTTTACAAACAGAAATATATATATATATATATATATATATATATATATATATATATATATATATATATATATATATATATATATATATATATATATATATATATATATAGACACACACACACACACACACACACACACACACACACACACACACACACACACACACACACACACACACACATCCTGTGATTTAATGTAGCCTTACCATAAAAAGTCTAATTGCGTTAAATCACATGATCTCGGTGGCCAGTTGACGTCGCCGAAACCCGAGATAACCATGACGTCGAATTTGTCGTGCAGAAGATTCATTGTTGCATAGTCTGTTGAAACTACATGGCGTTAAGCAAAATTCCGTTTTTATTGTCGTTGTACAAGCCCCGACGCAAAATTCGCCAACTTGAGGTCTGGGAAAGGCCATGTTATTGGGCGCAACAATGAATTGACTGCCTCGGGTTATCTGTATACTCTGGTTCACTGCAGCAATGTTTCGACGAATAGTCGATTCAACAGGATGATTTTGTGCCCCGTGAAAATCATGTAGCGCACGGAACTTATCTTGGACTGAGCTCTTATTTTGACAGAAAAATTCAATAATTTACACGCATTGCTCAATACTGTAACTTTGTTCGATGACTTGCCCAACATTGCTGACTATAACCTCTAAATTTGACCACTATAGCTTCACCCACATGGCTCTTGTGCACTGTTAAAGTTCAAACGATCCTATTGGAAAACCCTGCAGAACTTGAGTAATATAATTATTGAACAAAACAGCATTCGAAGAAGAAAGAATAAGAAATTATATCCACAAATGGAATCTGATTTTACTATAATAAAAGCGTATATATAAAAAAATTTAAGCAAACAAATAATCTATTCCCCTTATTCACACGGGCTATTCGTAAACTAAAACAAGAAAAAGCACCAGATGAAAACGAAATTACCGTAAATATGATAAAATTCATTCGGCATGTCCGCAGAGAGAAATTTCATGATTTTCTAAACGATATTAAAATGAAAAAAGAGGTACCAAAAGATTGGAAAATGTAAATAATACTTTTTCTGTGCAAAAAAAAGGAGAGGGCTGTACTAACTCTGGAGCAATAACACCATTAAGTATCCCAGGTTCCAAAGGTAAAGATTAACTTCATTAAAAGAAACCCAAAACGGACTAAACAAGGAGATAGATGTTTAAAAAAGTTTGGAAAAACCCTGAACTATAGAAAGTCCTGTATGAAAATAAGTAACACAATAACCGATTTAATAAGGGAACAATTACTAGAAAAAATTATTTCGAACCTGTTAATTGGCAATCAAGATTATGTGATTTAACGGCTTTAAATTATTTTCTTTAAGGTTATATTAAATCTGTTGACTGTGCCGATAAACCAACATTTATAGACTCCTTGGAAGGCAACATAACTCGGACAATTGCGGACACAAGATCCCCATTGCTTGAATCGGAAATTGTATTGACAGAATGCGTTTTGACAGAAGTAGCCGCGGAAGACATTCCGTCCGAAGTCGTTCTCAAACATTAATGCAATTAAATACTATTTCACATAACATAAATAGTTTCAGGGCATCTGATTGAGTTGTTCTTTTATTTTAATTTAAAGTGCGAATGCACTAAAAAGTCATCCTATAGTATAGCATGGAAAGGAACAAAGAAATAAGATAAAAAGTAGGGAAGTGTGGAAGAACCTTCAATGTAAAGATATATAAAAATGTAGTAAGGTGTTTTTTAATTTGTGGAAGTAAGTTCTGGAAAGTAACTAGCAGAAATAAGAATAATTATATGTAGTTGTAATGCGACTTTCTAATAAAATTGAAGAAATAATAAGAAATTAACAGGAACACTAGACTCATGGAACAACTAAACATAAGGCCAGTAGAAGTAATGTGTGAAGGGCGATAACATTGTTAGTTAAAGTATATACACTGAATGAAGGGAGGTCAGTTAGTAAAGGAAAGATATAAATTAAGAATAAAAAGAAAATATAACATAAACATAAAAATGACATTTCAAAGCATGGAAATCCGAAACATAAATCAAATAAAAAAGATAAGGAAAAGGTAAAAAGAAAAAAAAACAAATGATAATATCTTGTAAATATTGACGATCTGACACCGCAAGTTAAAAGGGCTTTAGATTAAATTAGTAATTAAAAATACTCTACTCATCCAAACCCAATGTTTCCATCAAGAACGTTGGAATTTGAAAATAACGACACAAAATTTTAATGATTTTACGACTTCGTCGACAAATTTTCGCGACTTCGTGGCGAAATCAATCAACAGAGCGCAACAAAAAAACAAAAACATTATTTACTCCGAAGTTTCTCATAACCATTTTCATCCCCCTAACCCTTCCAGCTCACTTAAATATTTCTCTGAAACCTTTTGTCTTTCTTATTTGACGCGCTTAATAACTGACTGATTTCGGTATTCTAAAACTTCTCACAACAATTGGGCAATAGGAACCGCAGCCGGTCCTGGATATAAGTTCAATTATTTTAAAATAATGAGAGTGGTGTTAGACCTCTAATTACCCCTCTTAAATTAACAGGTATTGTTAAAGGAGATTTATTTCTTTGCGGTTGTTTAGAAGTTTTTGAATTAAACAGAACTATTCCCTGTTTGTCTAAAGTGGAAATGAATGAATTCATAAACTACTTTGAATGATCTGAAGTTAAGCTCAAGTATTTCTGTTGACGCAAACGACTTTTGCTTAAAATGTATTTGCTATTTAACTATCACATTTGGGAATAGAACTTAATATAAAAGAAATAGTTATTTATGAAAGGATATTGTACATAAATTCCAAATGAAAACAATTTTGTTTGGATAATGTGAAAATATCTCTGGTAAAATTCAATATTCTGTACTGAAATGTAAAATCGTGGTATATCTTCTTAGATTTAAAAGAGTTGACATATAGGTTTTCAAGACATGTCGATAAGATCGCACTCCCTGCGTATAAAATTTTCCGTAAGAATTAGGGCATATACAAAATAACATACGACCGGCAGCGGTAGTCCTGCGAGCTAGTCAATTGCCTCATGGTAATAGAATCGTCCTGTGTTGGAATCCTCGGGTTCGCGTATGGATTTTTCTATGGACTATCCGACTTTAATGGGGCGCAATGTAAAGTTATGGATTGGACAGACACTAAAGAACACTAAATTGTTGAAATGACTTAAATTAAAATTAAAATTAAAAAAAAAAAACATGTGGAAACAGCGAGAAATTTTACGTACATAATGCTACGTTCCAATGGACCGATTTTCGGAACTTTCCGCAATAAATTCGCAGAGATTTACAACTAAATGCCAAATCACTTTTTAAAAATTCTCGACGCACGTTTTACTAACCACATTAGCATCATCAGGAGATGTTTTAATCTAATTCTAAAGAGAGAGAGAGAATTTTAGATTAATGTCGCGTTGACAACATAGGCCATTTAGTTACGAAAACCAAATAGTAAAATAATAAAATAAATTTAATTCTAAAGCTAAACTATGATCTATTTACGCGAAGATTAAATCATCTCCGAAAGGCAGTCGAGCAGTTGAAAAAAGTGATTTAGTGTTTAGTAAAAAATCTCTTTGAGTTTAGTGTTTCAGACCGAAGGTCCCAATAAAAGAATGGATATCCGCAATAAACACATCGGGTGAGAAGAGGTTGACATTGAGAAATCATGAAATATCAAAAAAAGAGTCACGTATTAAACCGACCTGGTGTATGGAAAACCAGTTTTTCCAAAAACAGCATCAAAAATACTACTTCTATAACAGACATACACTGAACACCAAAAATCCGTATGAACGGGAGCGGAGCCAACCCGACGCATAGAAAAAAGCCACGCTATTATCTCCGATCATGTTCTTAAGAAGACAAATATATCCGATAATCTGCCCACATAACACCAAACTGCCGAAAAAACTCAAGCTATTACTAAACGAGGCCCTAGCTAGACCCATCCTCATATATGGTTTGATTGTATGGAAACAAGCTGCAGTAAATCATATAAAGAGTATAGAGGGCTGTGAAAATAGACTCATCAGAATTGCGATGAATGCACCATTATTTGTGAGTAATGGACAAATACACAGAGATATTCAATGGATATCACTGGTTTTTTTTCTAACAGTAACAACCAAAAGAGCATTTACCCCAGTCACTCAGCATGCAGCATCGACGAACTTCGAAGAATGGTGAACAATAATCTAAAGGAATTCCTTCACCTTATAAAGAAAGTGAAAAACACTTAGAAGACCGAAGCACCAGTTGGATTAGGAGCAGTTTCAGCTCAGATATGGAACAAAAATAAAACTTCGAATAAGGTACACCTTGTATGTATATGTATGTATAAAAAAAGAAATAGGTAAATATATTGCCTCTTATTCGTCCAACAATTTCACTTTTTTTCAGACAAACCTTTCTTATGTTGAAATGCCATAAAGATGAAATGAAACGCACAGACCCAATGGTCTCGGGTCTGCAGCAGAAACTCCTACGAAAAATTGTTGAAAATCAAAAATCAAAAACAACTTGAGTTATTATTACCATTTTACCGGATTGAGGTAGGCGTTTTGTGAGCAAGAATGATGGATACTACCAAATTAAGTAATATTCATTATAGCATATTAATCATAAGCTAATAGTAATTCTATAAAGCTGGATATACGGATATATATTTACAAATATGTAGAAACAAATATAAAAAACACATAAAGCGGTTAGTTCACAGTTACATATGAAAACTGTTTTTTTTTTATTTCAATTCACTTGTCGACATATTATGAGTAAAAATATCTGTTATTTCTAAAATGTTAGTTGTGTATAGCATCAATCGAACTAGTTCATATGTTTTTATAATAATATTCCATACATAATCTATTAGCGATAAATCTGTTCCTCGCCCAATAAAGTGTCGCTATCGCGGGCTCTTCTAAATACGGGACTGTTTGATGAGTTGTATGCGGTCTGCATACAATTTATTATTATATTGTTGGAAAAATTAATTTAAACGAGTTTGTAGATACGACCTAACAAGTGGTTGGAATATTTGCTTTATGCATCGGGCTATATTCGAATGTCCTCTGATGATTTGGGATGACATACTTCTCAAATATGTTTTCCATACCACAATTTCTGGGGTGATAGCTGTATGTCGATCTCCTGGGAAAGACGTAATTTTCTCGCTATTTCACGAAAACTTAAACATGTTTCTTCAAACCAATAGGTTGGTCATTTTTAAGTTCGAATAATTGATTAAAAGACGTGATGCATCGTCTTGTGGCATTTTAGTACTCTGTTACTTTTTACTTTAACAGAACTACAAATATACTGCGTAGTGTGGTGGCATACGAAAAATACCTCAACTGAAAAATTCCTTACCTGAAATTAATTGTCAAGAACGTGATCAAAAGTATTATGGACAAACTAATGAATCCATATTAACTAAATATAAAGAACAATATTGGCCCCATTGAATATGGAAAAATGAGACACTTTGTGTTGCCCTATATACACCTGAGCCTGACACAATATAAATATTAGTAATTGAAGAATTGTGAATAATAATTATCGATAAAAATGAATAATAATAAAAATTTGGATAGATATGAAAGGATTCAAATAGAAAAATGGAAGAAAAGAGCAACAAGGGACTTATTCATTCCATCAAACAGTTGACTGCTTTTTAAATTGTTAATGTTACTCTTGCTTAACTTTTATGTTAGTTCATGATTTTTACACGCTTCATTAGGTAAGACTGATTAGAATAGAACGTAGTTTAGAGTTGAATTAGATTGAATTATATCCTGATTTTGCTAACATGGTTGACGAAACGTACGTCGAGGAGTTGTAACCGGAGGTTCCAATAGATGAATTGATCTCCAGTTATTCATGCTTTACAACATCAGTTGAGATCATTTATATAATTATTTATTATTTTGGTATATTCATTTACCATTTAGACAGAATTTTCTGTACTTCTGTTTATTTTGAATATTAATCGTTGATAGTTTTGGCTACCCTATACAAAAAATTAAAATGAAAAAAAAGTTAAATCTGCTTGGGATTTACTCATGATGGCTCAAAATAACACCTATTCCACAATACTGTACAACCTCGCAAGAACAGTATGAATCTTTTATTCTAATTTTCTCCTTCTCGGAAGATCTCCACTATTTTACATCCTAAAATTCCTAGTCACGTAACTCTTTCCTAGTCGGTTCAAAATGAGTTGGAATTCCAGTCACGTTGAACCTCCAATTCCGCTAACAAATATATATTATCTTTTCGAAAACGTACTAATGAGATATTGTCTAATTTAGCAATCTGGAGTTCAACTCGAAAGAATTTCAATAAATATATTTATGAAAATGAATGAAATTACCCTAACAATTAATTGGTATCAAGTGACGAATTTTCCTGTTTAAATAAATTTCTTTGTTTGCTCTATTGCAGAATGTTTATTAAATCTACGAACGAATGAATATTGACAAATTGTTGGTCTGGCACAGAAAAAATTACAATTTTCCATTTCAGCAAACTACCATTTTGCACAATTAATTATGATTTTGCTTGCTGTGTATTTTCCTCTTCAACGATTTCTTTGAGTTTATGAAACTAACCATATTCAGATGAGATTAAATCAAGCGAATATGGTAGATAAAATGGCAATTTTAAAACTAACCAAACCAAAATGCTGTGGCTCAGGACGTGATTTGTGCAACTGTGGCAGATAATGCTGTTTCATACAGTACTTGGAAGCAATAGCTCCAGCAATTCCAAATTGGAAATTTTAACTTAAATAATACAGAACGTCCAGAATGGCCAAAAAAGTGGATGATGGAGAATTGGAAGCACTGATGAAGAAAATCGTAATACACTATTAGAGTTCGGACAGGAACTCAGAGTAACACCACGAATAAGAGAGTCTCAGAGTAACACCGATCGGTCAAGTTGATGGCCTGGCCCTAGTTGTTTCCCTTCAGCTACTTTCCTTGCGTTGCACACGAGTCAGGCTCGGAAAGACGGCTCTAAGGCTAGAAACCTGGCCTGGAACACTCTCTTGGCCCTAATCTAGCGGCCTATGGTGCCACCTACGTGGAGTACGATAAAAGAGTATTATTATTAACATATATCTCCACATCCCCGCTATGCCATCTTTTGAGCATGTTTTTTGAAAACGACAAGTTCGTTGAGATTTTTTTGGAGAAATGCAAATAAATTATATAAATAATTATATAGTCTAATATGTAATTAGCATTATTAGATACAAGTTTTTCCCAACGTAGAGGGAGGCCATAATGGCTTTTTGGTAAAAATTAGCATCTTTATTGCTAACAAATATAAACAGTTGGTCTTTTCACATATTGTTCCGTTTTAAAATAATAATAGATGGTATTCCGAGGGTGCGATATCCTTTGAGTAGGATGGATGGAAATGGACATCTCAACTGAAACTTAACAATTTTTACTAGATCCTGATTGAAACTTATAAATTAGAGAATATGGAACATTTAACGAATCTAGGCACCTTATTTAGTATGAACCTTTCACAAAAATGACCTAGTACGTCACATTTTTAAGTAGCTGCTTCTGCTTTACATCATGGGGTATTTGAAATTATTTGTATCTGACTTTGGACTGGACAATGTAGGAATTACTCCAAGACTGTAGAGGAAGTATTTCTACAGTTTTCTAGGAAACTTTAAGAGCAGTTTTATTGTTTTCTAGAGTTTAGTTTGTTTCTGTCTCGTTTACAGTACAATCAAGTGTTTAATTGGATTTTATATAAAATGGCAAGTTCTAATCATCGATTTTGTAAAAATCCAGCGGATAAGATTTGTTATATATGGGGGCGATTTATTTTAAAGTCACAAGCTCGATCTATATCCGAGTAAGCCTATCTTATATATTTATAAGATAGTCAAGTAGCCTATCTTTTATATTTTAAGTGCCATATTGGGGCCTAAAAGTTGGGCTCCCCTTGTTTGCTGGACTGCTCATGATGCTTAGCAAGAATAATTCTACGGCGTTTGCTGTTCCTATGGCGTGGAGAGAACCTACTGACCATGTAAGTGATTGCTATTTTTCTATCACTAAAACAGAAATGATTTCAAAAAAATGTTCAATTCAGTATCCAAATTTACCTTCTGCACTTAGGCCAGCTCGTCATAGACAGGAACTACCGATACCTATTGCGCCTTTAAACTTGGACAACATGTTTCCTGGTAATTCGAATTCTTTATCAGGATCTGATTCCACAACCAGTGAACCACACGCAATAACTAGAAAAGGTTGAACTAGTTGTGAACTCTGGGGAGTAGGCCTCGAAGTAAATCAACTAGATTGTCTTGATAATGGGTTCAAAGTGAAGGCCGAATCATTAAGATTTTACAAATCTAAAATCCGGTTCTACCCGAGAACCCAGTAATTCTAATATTGCCAACCGCGGAAGCCTTTCCGAACATGATAAGAATGTTTATACTAATTTTCTCGTGTGCGGTAGATTTCCACTATTTTTCACCATTAAGTTCCTAGTCACGTAATTATTTTCTAGTCTGTTCCAAATGAATTTGAATGGCAAACACGTTGTGCTTCCAAATCCCGTAACAAATCAACATTGTCTTATCTAAAACGTACTAATGAGATATTGCCTAATTTTCGAATCTGAAGAGTTCAACTTGAAAGTATTTCAATTAATAAATTTCCGGAAATGAGGGGAAATACCGGAAAAATTAATTGATGTCAAGTGACGTGTTTTCCAGTTTAAATGAATTTGTTTAATTGCTGTAAATGTCGCCGAGCTCTCATCCAATATAAATTGTTATTTGTTTGCCGGAAGTTGTAAAATCAATTTGACGATTATAAATTGTGGCTCAACATCTGTAAAGTACATTGAGACCGATTGTAATTAAATATCATTTATATCGAGAATTTCTTTTTAAGTGTTATTTATCAAAAATATTAAAGTATAAATCAAGAAAAAAATTATTGTTAGGATTTATAGATATTTATAAAAAAAAATAGTTTAAACATCCGAATACCATCTAAACATGCATTTTATTATTTGGTGCATAGTGCATTCAGCACATGCACATTCAAGTCTTTAAAGGCAATCTCTGCTTTGAAAACTTAAACAAAAATTTACACAACAGTTCCATGACGAGGAATTATCTGCATTGTGCATCATATAATTTTAAACCATCATTTAGGAACATATTTGGAGGAAGGAAGTTAACGAGGTATAGGTTAAAATAATTATAAAGATTTAGAAGAACTGTAGAATAAAACAGATTAAGCGTCATCCAATAAGAGTATGAGAGCTATAAAATTAGGCACAATGAAAACTGCAAGTGATAATAAAATCTTGTAGAACAAATAATGGCATTACATTTTGAAAATAATGTCGTGCAAATGTCCTTCTCGGTTTTGTTTAGTGGAATGCATTCTGGAGACCAAGTTTTCGATTATATTTTCACACTTATCGAGTGATATATTTTCAGAGGTGGCAGGTTGCAGGAAAATTTCGAATTTCGTTTCATTTAAAATCAAGAATTGTTCGGGGTTTATTTATGTAAACCAGAGATTTAACATAACCCCACGAACATAACCCCGGCCATGAATCCATGGTCATAGATATCATGACATCACGATCATGCGATAGCATGATCTTGGTGGCCAGCTGACGTAACTATTTCGCGGAATAACGCCTCCAGGAAACTTTTCTTACAATAAATCGATCTGACCAAACGTATCACAAGTTGCACAGTTCTGTTAAAAGAAAATATTGTCTATATCCACATTTATCAGTTTAGGCCAAAGATATTCTATTAGCATACTGAATTGGCCCAAATCTTGCAGTTATATGTTTACAAATCCTTTAAGCCATAAGTGCGCTTTCTTGGAAAATATTATTTTTTCCTAAAGTGGCGCTCGTCTTCCAATTTTCAATTCCTGTGTTGTTGAATCGCGTATTTTTCCATGCTAAATTGACACCAGGGGTACAGCAGTTTGTAAAAAAATTATACCGAAACGTATGGAATAAATGGCTATAAAAATATTATATTTCATTTTCAAATAATACTTGATAAATAATACTAAGAGAACAATGAAACAAAAAACTGATTTTTAACAATTTGGGTCGTTGCCAATTGAATTGTTCAGAATTGAAATCTCACATGTCCATTTTGTGTTATGTTCATGTATTTATTTGTATGGACTTCAATTAAATGAAAAAATATCATCTATCCCAATATACTCTGTCGGAATTAATGGGACCCAAATATCCTCTTTAGTATTGTGAAACAGTACATGTCCAGAGCAAATGCTGTTTCAATTCTAAATCATGTAGCAGTCAGTTAATACGAGTAGTTGGAGTGTAATACACTTCCTGCAAGGTTAGACTGCACTGTTGTTGTTTTAAAGTTTTCAAAGTGTTTGTTGTTTTTACTTTTATGCAGTGTTTTTCCAAAGTTTATATATATATATATATATATATATATATATATATATATATATATATATATATATATATATATATATATATATATATAAGTTATGTTTAAAATATGTATAATAATAGTAATTCTTAATTTTATCTGGGAAAATGTTCCTTAAATAAATCAATGGTATTCATTGACCGGAAATAGGCTACATGAGTATGGATTTTTTTACAGATCTCGGTCGGCATAACATCAGATTTAGGATTAGAACCCCTTTTGTCTACAGGTGATTCCTCTGACAAAAGAAGGTTATTTATTCTTCGAAATCTAACTTTACCAATACCAAAAATATTCAATATTGCTCGTTTACATACCGTTACACGAGTATTGTTTTCTTTTTTTTTGTATTGCTCGGAAATATTCTTAGGTTTTAAATTTTCATGATCATAACCTAATCTAGAGCGCTTCTTTTAAATAGTATTATATTCCACTATGTTTGTAAGTATAAATTTGTTCGTTTTTGTTGAATAAAGAATATAACTTATCAATGTTCTGTTTTCTCCTCCAACAATAAATTCAGCAAGAATTATTTTGTTTCTGTAAAGAAACGCAAAATGTTTAATATGGTGTTATAGGCATTAGTAAATTAATTGTATTTTTGTGAAATAACTTATATCTCATACTGTACAATTAATACTCACTTGCATGGTTATTTTTATTTTGTTACTAAACCCGTTTTTCCTTCCTGAATAATGTAATCAGACCGGCACATCTTTGCAGTTTTTTACATTAACTTTGCATACATTTTTGTTTTTTAGTCCTCGCTTTCTTTATAGGCAGATCGTTTATTCCATCACTGCTACTACCACTCATCTTTTTATAAATCAACTTTAGTAAAACATCCCACAAAAGTAAAAACAACAAACAATTTGAACAGTCTGAAGGATCAACAGTACAATCTAACCTTGCAGAATGTGTATTACAATCCAACAACTTGACTGTCACTGACTGTCACATGATTTAGAATTGAAACAGCATATGACCTGGACAAGTGTCTGATTCAATACTAAACAGGATATTTCAGTCAGAATTAATCCCCACATAGTGCATTGGGATAAATGGTATTTTTTCAGTACATAGACGTACATCGTACATACATACCTTAAAACAAATACATAAAAATAAAAAAAAAATGGACATGTGCAGTTTCAGTTCTAAACAATTCAATTGACAACGTCGCAAATTATTAGGAAAATTCAGAAATATTAGAATTATTTCATTGTTTCCTTAACGTATTATTTGAAAATAAAATATATTTTTATAGCCATTTATTCGATATGTTTCGATATAAATTTGGTTTTTTTTCTATCAAACTTACATATTACTGTCGTATAGTATCAAAGTTGAAATAACTAGCACTAATTCTTTACACCATAACACTTTTTAAACTATGATTAATTGTTTTATTAAATGAAATGTGTAAAATATCCATGATCCGAACACGTTTAATTTCTGCTTCTCTGTACTACAAGAGGCATGTTTTATATGCTCGTATATATATATATATATATATATATATATATATATATATATATATATATATATATATATATATATATATATATATATCAAAGTCATCGACAACAGAAAATGCGGTTGGAAATACTGTAGAAAAATTAGATTTGGAATTAGAAGTGGGCAAAATAGTATAAGAAACTCTACCAACGAGAGTCAAGCAGAGCATATCAGAAATGACCAACCAGGTATAGAAAATAGAACTAATTACACCAAAATAAATTTGAAGCTATAAAATATTGTCAGAGTAACGAAGCCTCAAAAATAGACCAATAATCAGCTGAATTTATTAAAATATCAGAAGAAGCAGTACTGAAGATCTATGAAGAATCTATGAATGATCTATGAAGAATCTATGCAATAAGATATGGAATACGGACCAATGGTCGACTGACTAGACTAAGTCAGACATATTTATTGTGATTATAAAATATTATAATATTATAAATTGTGATAATTTTTCTTTTCTGCGATTTTTATGATTAAAGTCTAAAAATTCTTATGCTGCAAAAATACTTCAATTTAAAAACAAATTAATCCATTGAAATATTCCTTCCGAAAAAGCGATAACTTGAATTGAATGATTTATTCTAAAAAAAGGAAACCACAAGACCATACAAAAATACAAGATTTATATGAAAAATCTTTCATAATAAAATAGACCCAAAATAGGGAGTGATTTTATTCAGTAAAATATTGAGGTATATTTTAAAAAGTACTGTCTGTTATAAATTAACTTTGTCGAAAAGAGCAGACAACCGTAAAGAACTTTTTCTTTAAAGAAAAAAATGCTAAAGAAGGAAACGTCTCCCGCTGGAGCAGTTAAGCGAATTAATAAGGAAATTTTCAAGCTCTCCCGAGAATTTCCTTAAGATTTTTAAAAGAAAACTTGCTTCATTGATTTTCTCTGGAGAAAACGAGGTTTGTTGATATTCGTATAACAGCGCACATAAAAATAGTATGAATAATGAAAACAACGTTTTGTTATTTCGTAATGAGTTTCTTTTTGATATCGTCATTTCAATCGGTTTATTGTTCCAGCTTTATACGTTTATTCGTAAAACGTCGTTCATCTTGTTTCATACGTTATTTACATTTTAAGTAATGGTACTGCGTCTAATATCTGCATTATTTTCGATGATTCAGTGTCTGGATTCATTTTCAAAATCGTTTTTGCTATGACATTTATTAAATTTTGTATGTTTTTTTTTTAATTCTAAATCTTCAAGAATTTTACAAATTTTGACTTTTCTACTATGAACAAATATTTCTGCAAGTACTTATTTGAAGTAACGTAACACATAATACTCACGGAAAATATTGTTGACACTTCATTCAATACTGTCACAGCGTTTACATACTGTTCAACTAGAGGAAAGCTCTTGTAACAAACATACACTCAACAACAAAATATTAGACATACCATAAAAATTTCAACAAATTTACATACGAGGATAGTCTGAAAAGTTTCCAGCCTCAAGATGAAGATGGAGTTACTCGTCAAAAATATTCTGGTAATATATCGGGTGTACAAATAAGTTCTGAGAAATTTCAAAACATGGTGTACCTAGTATTAAATCGCATCGGACCATCCTGTAATTTCAGGGAAATGACACACTGATTTTTAGAGGGAAATGATGACGCATTAACATGAATATAATATTAATTAATAAGCGTCATTATTTCCATCTAAATATCAGTATATGTCATATCGCTGAAGTGTAAGCAACATACATTCTTTGTGCTCTAACCATGTCAACCTTTGTGCCAATAAAACACAATTTACGGGAAGCGCTGCTTTTTTATTTAATGGACATTTGATGGACATTGCTGTGTAAAGCATATGGGGAATATGCTTTGACACGTGTGAGTACTGATTCCGGCCTTTTAAGTGGAGATTTTGACGCTAGTGACAAAGAACGTGCAGGGTGGATAGTAAAGTTTGAAGACACTGAATTAGAGGCATTATTGGACCAAGATTCATGCCAAACTCAAGAGGAGCTCGTTGGAACCTTGGAAATGACTCAAGCCAAGCATTTGAACTCAAGCCAAGAAACGTCATAGGCCGTGATAGATAATCCAAAGTGCAGAAAATCGTGGGGTAAGCCCGGTCATGTATCAACTTCAGCGGCCAAACCGAATATTCATGGCAAGAAGCTAATGCTCTGCATTTGGTGGGATTAGCTCGGAGTGATCTACTATGATCTACTACTACCAGCCTAATGAAGCCATCACTGGGGAAGGTTATCAACAACAATTAATGCAATTGAGCCGAGCATTGAAGCTCAAACGCCCCAATATGTCAAAACACATGACAAAGTGTTCTTTCAGCACGACAACGCTGGACCACATGTTACGAAAGTGGTCAAGGAAACTTTGGAGGCACTTCAATGGGATGTTCTACCCCACCCGTCATATTTATCAAACATTGATCCTTCCGACTACCACTTGTTCGAAGTGCGAAGGCGAATGGAAACGCATGTGATGCTAGAAGATTGTATGCAGAGGCTTTTCCCGGAAGAGTACTTCTTTGTACAGAAACATTTACAAACCTGTATAGAAGATTATGCGAAAAGAGATCTTTCATGCCTTCCAAACATGACTGTGGAAAAAAAAACAGATAAAAAGTAGAACATAAAGAACGAGTTTTAGAAAATGCAGCAATTAGCATTTACCAAAGAGACGTCCCTATGTGATGCCCCTGACTAAAAATATTGAATTATTAACACAAAAAACGTTTTTTCGTTCCAACTTGTTTAAGTATCTTGAGTTTCAAGACTTTAGCATAAACCATTTCGAAAATATTGCGAAAAAAACATCCTCAGTGTGCCCCTTTAATGGGCTTTAAACCCTTTAAGAAGCAATTTTTGGAGTATGTTTATAGGAACTTTATGTTTATGTTTTAATCTCTAGAGTTAAATCTCTAGACTTAAATCTCTAGAGTTAAATCTCTAGAGTTAAATCTCTAGAGTTAAATCTCTAGAGTTAAATCTCTAGAGTTAAATCTCTAGAGTTAAATCTCTAGAGTTAAATCTCTAGAGGTAAATCTCTAGAGTTAAATCTCTAGAGTTAAATCTTTAGAATTTAATCTCTAGAGTTAAATTGAGCTGCCCAAAATTTCGCGGTAACAAATGATCGACTTTAATTTGCAAATGCTTATTGCCTGTCAAATCTAAAAATTTAATGACGGTTCGATAATCGATGTTTTCCATCTTTAAAGAAACTTAACTAACATCGACTGACATAAATCACTATTAAACAATAACTGAGCATCTAATATGGCTGAAATTTTAGCAGGCCATTTTAGAAATTTATAAAGATTGTGCACATGTGCAATTATATTACCAGAATATTTTTGATGAATAACGTCATCTTCATGTTGAGACTCCAAACTTTTCAGACTACCCCCGTGTAATGAAGTTTTATTATTATTTTTTAGTATTTTTATTTGTTTCAAAATCAAGTTAACATATTGGAAAAAGCAAAAAGTTTTATTGATCTTCATTAGATTATAAAACAATTGTTAGTAAATATTTACTTTGTTTGAGCATCAAAATGTTAGACACTTGTTTATATTAAAGATTTCTTAATCCTCTATATATTTTATCACAATTTCTCAATTCAGTTCTTTTATTCATTAGTTAAGAAGTTTTCAGAAAAAGAGAGACAATTAACTGTTTCGTTAAAGGCAGATGGAATGAGTTGCAGGAATATAGGACACCGATTAAAATAAAGTTTGTCATCGGTTGCTAAGTTGATTCGATTCGTCGATTCATACAGAACTTATCGTTCAGTTGGGAGGCCATCTGCTCTGTCAAGAAGAAAAAATAGTCTTATCCTAAGAATTGCATCGCATTTATGTAAGACTACGAGAGCAACTGCTGAGGCGACTAAAGTGTAAACAAGAGTTAGGAATGTCCAAAGATTACTAAAAAAAGTCTAAAAGTATTGTAATAAAAAAACTGAAAAGCATTCCAGTATTAAATACTGGTCACAAATTAGTCCGAATGGCATTCGCTTAAAAGGTCATGTTATGGACTGAGCAATGGAAGAAAGTCATGTTTCCTAACGAATAAAAATTCAATTTGGACGGGTCTAATGGTTTTTCCCTTTATTGTCATGATTTCAGGAAAGAAGAAGAAAAAATATCGAGAGGGCAAATGGGAGGAAGAAGTGTCATGGTTGGGCGAGTAATGGTTATATATAAAAAAAACGTAACTCAGTGATTCTTTTACATCTAGTCGACTATCAAAAGGTTAATAGAACAACAAAAGTTATCTTTTAATACCGTGAATGATGCTTCTCTGGTATTTCAACAACATAACTCCATTTTCCATTCGGCAAAAATTATAACGGATTGATGCGAGCAAAATAATATTTGAAAATTGATCTAACCTGTCTTCAGATTTGAATATTCTTTAAAATGTATGGGGTATGCTTTCAAGGCGAGTTTATAGCAAACTAAGACAATTTACAAAAATATGGAAGATTTGAAAAGTGCTGTTCAGACTTCATGGGAAGAGATTTCACAACAAACAATAAAACAGTTGTATGATTAATATGGTGTCCGTTATTTCCCAAATTGACTTTTTCACTTGGGTGTCATCTAATTCATTCCTTTGCAGCCTAAAAACAATAAAAAAAATCCGATGCCGATTAACCCAGCCTAAATGACGATACGTTTCCCATTCATGTAATATAGAATATTTGCACTTTTTAGATATTATTTTTTTCTTGCTTATTATATTGATTATCTTACTAAATATTCTTGATTCTGCTTGGGTCGTGATCTTTTTAAATGGGCAAATTTTTATATTGGAATCAAAAAATTATTCATAATTATTAAAAAGTTTTCCGTAGGTTAAAATTTATTTATATCGTTTTCCCCATTAATTATCCAACATTTTCAAATTTAGTGACTCCCTGATGGTTTTTATTTATTAAAATGTTATATATTTTATTTTGCGCTCTCAATAGTAATTAAAAACAGATTTGAAATAGGAAAAAATTAATATTTTATCTTAATTTAAGTATTATAGCTTTAATAATCAAAATTTTAAAGAGGTTTTTTTAATTCTATTTTATTTTCCACTTTGTTTTAAACACTTCGTATTTGATAAATACAAAATAAATTCAGTTAAACTATTAAAATATATTTTTTTTGTCAAGTTATCTTTTGTCGCACTTCGAAAATTACTTTTATAGTTTTTTATCAGCTGAAGAAGATATTGTTTTTGGTTTCCATCTTTAGTGAGCACATTTATGTATAGTGCGTCAACTGTACAGCTCTTTCTGCTACATCATTAACATTTTTCATAGTTTTTATAATTTTTAAGTCTTCCAAATAATGACTATTTTCGGAGCATGTTTCAACATCTAGTTTAAAAAAGTTTTCATTGATGAACTCTAAAGTATGTTAATTAGTCAATTTATTTCTTTTGTTATACCATTGTTATTATTTATTGTGTTCTTTTTGGGACAATCAAAGGCATACACGATGACTAATTTCAAGGCTTTGACCTATTACATGTTTGGTTATATAAGGTAATAATATCATATATCTTTATTTTTTAATTATTTTCTGTTTGACTTGTAGTGATATATTTGGGTCAAAAAATGAGAATGCAACTGCTTCGGAGCTCAAATACCATAATTGATTTATAAATTTGTTTAGTACCGCTGCAGATAAACATTTATTCATAGTTTAATAGTATTAAACAGCTTTTAAAAAATGTAGATCTTGGCCTGGAGTTTAGCGGCAAGCGGTGTTATATACCAAAATCGTGCATACAGTTGTGATGAAAATAATAAGAGTATGAATGCTGAATCTAAACATTTTACTTTAATGTGTTTAACGAATTTATTACAGATTTATTATAACAATATTAACATTGCCTAATATATCCTGATACAAAAAAATATTCATAAAACAAAACATTATCCTACTGTTACAAAAGTTACTACAACTATCATACAATATGTGCTTTTTTACAGGTTAAAAAAATAAGAGTATATCACTTATAGCCTTAAATTGTGAAAACTAATGCTTATTAACAAACTTAATAAATATAAAATATCAGTATTTAGTAGAATATCCTCTTTGTTTAACTACAGTTGAGCATCTTCTTGGAATAAAGTCTATTAACTTCTGTCAAGTTTCAACCGGTATAGAATACAAAGTTTTCTTGACTTCTTCCCAGAACATATTTTTGTTTGATGTTTTTTATTAGCAATGCCTTTTTTAAATGTTGTCAAATATTTTGCGACGGCCAGGGCAACACTTCAATCTTATTTGCGAGACACCATCGTTTCACTACTTTCGCGGTATGTTTCGGTTCGTTATCCTGCTGATAGATCCACTTTAGCGGCATAAAAAAGCATAATTTTTTAAAATATTTCCATGTAGGTTTCTTTGGTCATGGTATCTTTTATCCAATATAGTGGACCTACACCATTATAGGAAAAGCAACCTTACAGTTTAATATTTTCTCCTCCGTGCTTTACTGTTTCTATGTATTTCGCGGATTTAGTTCTTCATTCTTATATCGCCTAACGTACCGTTTTCCATCTGATCCAAACAGATTTATTTTTGTTTCATCACTAAATAAAATATTTTTCCAGTTTCGGCTGTAGTTTTCGTTTACGTTAAATTTGGCAAAACTTAATATATGCTAAATATTTTTTTTACTTAATACTCCATTAAGATCCATCTCTACTAATCGTCTACGAATTGTCTCCGTGTACTGATTTGTAGACCCATTTTGCAGCCAAAATGGGTGTTTCCGCGAGTCTCGTACAATACATTTATATATTTTGCTTGTTTTTCTTGGGCGACCTCTGGTTTCTGGTGATTTTATTTTTATTAATGTTTGCTCCTTTAAAACTTTAGCAATAACGCATCCAAATCGCTTTAGTAGATGAGAAATAAATTTATAAGTTTTGTTCTGAAGATATTTGGATTCCTACAATAATGATACATTAAATAATGATATTTTTTCGGTGATACTTCGCACTCTTATTTTTTTGACCACAACTGTATATGAATATTACGAACACACAAACGTCTAATAGAGCGTTTTCTTCATCTTCTGTTATTTCAAAATCTTCTTAAAAAATGTATATTTTTAATGAGTAAATAACTTTGGACATTCAGCGGGCGTGACGAAAGGCTCCAGGCTTATAAAAATAAACTTCTTGGTGGTCATCCACGATACCAAGAAAATTACGCTAGTAGAGTAAATTACTTTGTTCGTAATGTGTGATGGTAATGGGGGAACAACGAGTGAATTAAGAAATTCCGTTGGAAAATTCACTACTTCACTTTGGTTCATCACAGGGTCAATGGATTTGTATGTCACTGTTTCACCTGCGATTCTGTTTAGAATGATGTTCATATCATGTACGTCGATATTTTTAGCCGCTAGAATGGTTCTTCCGCTAATGAAAGCGCTTAAGATAGGCCAAAACTACGCTTGGTGGGCGCTCAGGATCTGAGAGGTTTCATTTTACTATAAAAATACGCGCGTATTGAAATACAATGTTGTAGCAAAATTTCAAGTTAATCGATGGACTAATTTTCGAGTTTTGCGAGCACAAACAATATATATATATATATATATGAAAAACAGATTTTTTTCATCCGTACTTCCACGTACCTCTGCTCGTCTCAAATCAGTCGCCGTCACCATGCCGAGACAAGTACCTCCCAGGACCGGTTTCTAGCCTCACAGCCGTCATCAGCTGGGCTCGAGCTCAACGCAGTGAGACGGCTGAAACGAAACGAACAGAGCAAGACCAAGTCAACTGGTCATATCGATGGCGGGTCGCAATCTCAATGAAACTCGCGCCATCCTACGGTGAATGTTCGCGGCAGTCAAAAACTACGCGACACATTCTTCCCACAACCTTGGATGTAGGTATGCTCATAAGATAGCGTAGTGGGGCCGTGGAGAGAGATATTTGAAAAACAGAATTTTTTCATCCGTACTTCCACGTATATATATATATATATATATATATATATATATATATATATAGCTCCCGCGCTATATACAAATTTCCTTTCACTTTTATCTATATCCATTGAGCCATTGTCTATCGTACGGTAGCAGTTTTAAATTTAAATCTATAAGCAGAGAAAGATGTAGTTAAACTGTAGAAGTTAATGCGCTACTACCCATTTAGTAGGGAAGTGCAACAAAGTAGATAGTGTGAAACTATTTACTTTGTTCAAATACCTATATATACCAATTTTCATAGCGATCGGTTATATGGTGAAATTGATGTCCTGCAGCGCCATGCTAGTGGCGAGTTACAACAAAAATGCATGGCATAAGAACATTCTCCATGAGAAAATACTTAGATGTGCTAACTTTCATAGTGGTCGGTCAAACGATGTTGGAGTTTATCGATGACACATATACCGACTTAAAGCCAAATCAAAAACAAAGGAGGTTATCATCGCAAACCTGCAGTATGTGAATGACAGGATGCGCGATGGCAGGACTATCATACCCAAATGGGGGTTCTTGAAAGAGCCAACAGCTCAGCTGAAAAGTTCAAGCCATTGCCGGCGGATGTAGAATACTAGGATACTAAAGCAAATCCTCTATAGTGAGTTAAGAAATAAGAAAGGAAACCTGGAAAGCCCAAAAAGTAGATACAAAGACGTTATAAAATAGCTTCTAAACAACTTTACGTCAAGCGGGTCTGAATGTAAAAAGAAGGCAAATGACAGACGCAAATGCCGTGACGAAACAGAGTTATGCAGTTCCATGAGGAAATTAATCGCCAAAAAGCCAAGCAGGGCGTATCAATTCTATATCTACCTGGCCTTAAGTGCCCTCAAGCGGAAGATCATGCAGGTTTATACTGGGATAAATAATTAATTAATTTGTTTACATAATTTTTTCACGTAATTAATGAAACTAGACCACAAATCACGCACAAAACATTCAGTATGAGCACTAAGCCGAAATTAGAGCCTTCGCCGATGGATTACCAAGTTCTCTATATTTACTGGACTTAAGATCCACGGATTAATATTTACATTGATCATTGCAGAACGGTCTGGGTAACAAGAAATGATATATAACATTAATTTAAATATATCTGATTCGAATTTAGATTTTCTAGAAAATATATTTTATTTCGATAACTAGACTGGATGAATTTATTTATTAATTCCGAATTTGAATTTTGCAGTACAGACGACTTTAAAATTTCCATCTCTAAAATTATACCAAACAAAAAAAAACATATTAAATTTATCTGCAAAAAACCCATTCGTTTCGAATAAATCATCCATAGACAGCGACATCCATTAATCCGAATCGGTTTTATTAAATATTTGAGTGTTACGTCCAACCACGCATTCTTTGCTCCCCCACTTCTACCTCTTTTTTCTGTCTTTATCTCGTTTTGAGATGAGAAAAATAATGCCGATGAGAAAAAAGCCAAAAAATTCTAGGTAAGGCATTCACGATGGTCTAACTCTTTAATAGTTAAATTATCACGTTGACAGAAAAATGATCATTGATATTATATGAAGTTCACCACTATTGTTCTTTAATTTATTCCGCACTTTGCAACTCATAGTATTATAAAAATTATCAGGATTTCTTAGACAATATGTTTGAGGAACATCGGCTTAAAGGATATACTTGATAAATACATAGAGTTTTGTTGCATTTGCTGCACGATGAATATTAAACGTCATAGAACTAAGCAAGATTCATGTTTAAATATCTGTGATACGAGGGAGAGTGGAGAGTCAGTTTAGTCATATTATTTTACTAAAATATTGTTTTATAATCGAAAATGGATTTATTCTTTAATATAGTCTCCTTTAATCTCGATACAATGATTTTTATCTCTTCCAATAAAACAGGATTGATTGAACTCTGCAAAATAATCATCTCTTTTGGCAAATGTTCTCTTTATTTGATATGAATGTATTTTCAACAAGCCATTTCTTTGTCTGAATAGAGAAAGGTATCGGATCAGTCAAAGTCCGGAGAATAGGATGGACGAAGCATTAATTCGCACCGCAAATTAACAAATTTCACTGTTGCAATGGTGGGCAAGTGATACGGTGCATTGTTGCGGTGAAACAGCACTTATTTCATTGCTAAATTAAGGCGTTTTTTACTAAATCTTCGTGAGATTTGACCAACAATGCAGCATAATATTCTCGGGTGATTGCCTTGATCTTTTCTCAATAAATGGACTAGAAGATGATTCTTTGCGCATCCTAGAAAATAGTGACTGCGACCTTTTCGACCGATGGAAGTAACTTCAGAGACCGTAGTAACTTCAAAAGAAAGTACTAAATGTGAAGCGTGATTCATGCTGGTTCCGCCACAACAAGACTCAGTAGATCTCTTATGAACCATTAGATGTGAAGTAGCAGAGTCTCCAGAATACATTTTCAACTTTTCTTCGGTTTGTGAGATGGTTACTTCACGCAGAAAATATAGCGAACAAAAACAAATGAATATCTAAAAATATATCGAACTTATATGCTTTCCAAGTCTGTCAAAACAAAACTAATTGTCATGTCGGTCAGAAAAGTTACTAGAAAGAGTTACTAGAAAAGTTACTAGAAAAAAAGCTGTTTTTCAGAAATACAATCACCTTGGAGATCATACCGCCATGTATCGAAAAATTATCTGACTTTTTAATAGATCCTCGTATGCCAAGTACATTTGCATTATCCCCAATATTTCTGGTATAAATTCAAATTATTTCGAAGGAACTTTTTCATAGATTCATAAGTAAAATTAAGGATTAGGGGTTAGAGATGCATCAGCAACTCCAAGGTTATTTAGCGACTGGACCTACAGCTTAACGTGGGTTCTGAACCACAGTTATCAGCCACCGACCACCCAAAATAGCTCGATTACTGAGCCAGTTATGATCCAAGTGACTATTTTCTATGTCCGGGAAGATACTCTCAATTAATTCATTTTTTGTCTGAATATTGCAGAAATTGTCTGGCATTTTAATGCATTGCGTATTTGGTTGCAGTTCTATTGTACCGTTTCCAATATCTAGCAATAGTTCGGAAAATATTTGTGCCGATGTATCATTTTGCAATCGTACGCGCATGTTTATGGTCGATCAAAGTGTTTCGATGCTTCACCAGAAGAACAACTGTTTTAAACAAGCGTTTCTTTCTCATCAGCAAAAGTAGAGCGACCCAGCACCCCCTCCAGGCTATCAACCCTTGGTTATGTGCATACCCTTAACTCTATCAGGAAGCCTGCCGACCGTCGAGTGACCTCCGTAGAACACTTCTCAGAAGGTATCCGGACTTACCCAACCTTTAACTAGCGTGACCGGGGTAATTCGTTGTCGGATTTTACACTCTTGCTTAGAAAAAATCACAGAAATTTAAGTGCGAATATGTGTGTGCATTTATTTATGTGTATGTAAGTATTTATGTGTATGTGTGGGGCAGGAAGTAAGACGAACAGAAGAATTAAATAAAAACAACCATCCGAGCGCTGGAATCGAACTACCGTGCCAATGCGGTTTCGGCACAGCAACGGCAGACCGTCGCTCTATCGTACGCCTCAATGCGACAGGCAGATTCATAAATAAAAATAAACAAAAAAATTAGGAGATTTTACGAATTATTAACATTGAGCAAAATTCTTAAACGTTCAAAACACTTACATTTTTGAACAGAACTTCCTAAACTGTTAATACATATGTTGGAGAAATAACGGAACTTATTTTTATTCAAAATACAACCTTTCCACATCAATACACCGATGGGCATGTTCAACGAATTCTAGGATAAATGTTTTTATGTCGTTTTTCAGAATCGCCTGAATGACGCTCGTTACGGCTTCTTGGACTTGTGTAACATTACAAAAAAACGTTATTTTCACGCCCAGTTTGAGTTTCGGAAACGGGAAATAGTCACACGGGAGTAAATCAGGCGAATACGGAGGATGTTGAAGCGCACATACTTGTTTCTTCGCCAAAAATTTACCAATAGCAACGGTCCGGTGAGATGGTGCATTATCGTGTAACAAAACCAATTTCGCGGCGCTTGATATTCGGTCCTCACTCGAACGATTCTCTCCCACAAACGCTCCATTATATCCAAATACTATTTAACAGTAACATTTTGATCCTGAAGATTTCCCGAAGTAAAATATCTTTAAAGTTATAAAAACAGATCAACATTGTCTTCTCTCGTGATTTCTGGAAACGCAATTTTATCGATTTCGGAAAGTCTGGGGACTTACACGTAGTACTTTGGCGCTTTGTTCGAGGATCGTACTTGGTGCACCCAGTCTGATCACCAGTTACAATCGATTCCAGAAATGTGCAGTTCTGTCTGGCTGTTTTAATAAAGTCATTGCAATGTTCAACCCGAGCACTATATTGGTTCTTATTTTAGTGGTTAGCAATAAATCGTAAAAATGAAAACATGAACTTTCCGTTTATTTAAATGCTTTGTCAAAACTTTGTAATTCATGTTTCCGGTCGTATTTAATTCATCCGCTATCCATCTCACAGTTGAATTCGCAACGTAAGCGATCATTTCACGGACTTTTTTCACTAACTTATGACGATTTTTGTTTTTTTTTCTGTTCTCGACTGTCCCGACGTTCATTGCGAAGTACACAGGTGCACTCTGAAACAGGATATGCGTCAAACCATACTACCTGTAGCGGCCGATAATTCTGCTTCCGATGAAGAAGTTAATTCGCCGGTCGAGCCTATTTAATGGACATTAACTGGACATACATATTCAACAATATTCACAAAAATCTCATAATTTTCTTTCATTCAGAGCCGATTATAATTATCCTACTATATTTTCATTCTCCATTTTTCCGCTAATCTTTTCCAAAAATATAGCACGTATGAGAAGTGGATTCAAAAACAAACAATTTATAGTTCTCACTCGATATAACAAAAGCCTTTGATTATAGCACAATGGACTTATTTATAAAGCCATTGAATCAGTTGTTCCTCAGGACTTAGCACATATATAGGCCCTTTCTGGTAAACAAAATGCTTCCGATAAAAAGCACATCGTGTTGAGAATTTATCAGGGTTCACGTCTTGTTAAGCCCTTATTCAAACTCTACATCACCGAGCTCAATGACTTTAAACGTACGTGTTTTGTCTTATCGGATTGAACGATTTACAGCGTACTTCAGGCAGCTCAATATTGAATTAAATGAATGAAATTTGGCGCCTGCAAAAAGATACATGTAAGAATCTTCATTAGAAATTTTGAGCTTTTGAGGCAATATTGAGCTTATTCTATACAACAAAACTATCAACACTGACCTCTACTGTTCACAATTAGATCGGTTGAAGACAGCAATTGAAGAAAATCGGCTAGAACTAGCAAATAAGAAAGGCACCGTGCTTCATCTTGACAATGTACAATCACGTGTTTCGATCAGAACTCGACAAAAGATCGTTAAGCCTCAATTAGGATATCTTGCCCCATCCACCTTAGTAATCAGATATTGTATATTATTGATCTTACTGATCAGATATTGTATCGAATTTATTGAAAATGACAGAATGTCTATCTATTGTATCAGTGCCGGTGCAGTTTGAATGAGCGATATATCTCACATATTCCTTGGAAAAGTACCATTTCCATTAAATATATTAATTATTCTAAACGTTATTACAAATTATCGTGAGACTTACTGGTATTCTGTTTACCACTTTGTAAAAGAGGTTTAAATTTCCATCGGTAAAAATGCACAGAATGAAAAATGCTCGAGTTTCAATGATGTTAAGCACGTACTTGTTTTGTCTTAACATACTGAACGATGCACAACTTACTTCAAAGGCAGCTGAAAATGGTGACTAAATGGCTAAAATCTGGAGCCTGCAGAAACATCCAAGTAAGAATCTTCACCATAAAACCAAGGTTAGCCAAGCCATACTTTTGGTAATAGCTCTCATACCTTGGTTGCAAAAATCAACAGGACTGCTATTCGATACATCGCTTAAATACGAGGTATGTATATATTTACTTAGGATCATCTTTCATGTACACCCCTCCTCTATCCCTATAACGCTTTATGCGAATTTTCCCTTGTTCGAAACAGTGCTGGAAGTCTTCTTCTGTTAGCTCCTTCAGAACGCGTGCTGCTTTTTCTTTCACAGCTTCAAGGGACTCAAATATTGTTCCTCTTAACGCAGATTTTACCTTAGGAAACAGAGAGAAGTCGCATGCCGCAAGATCCGTCGAATAAGGCGGATGGTCTAACACTAGGATGCTCTACTTGGCTAGAAACTTCTTGACAGACAATACGGAATAAGCCGGCGCATTGTCTTGGTGGAAAACCCATGTCTTGTCCTTCCACAATTTTGGGTCTTTCACGGAGTTTAGCAAGAACGTGAAGATAGAAATGTTGATTAATAGTTTGATCTTCAGCAACCCAGTAAAGGTACACAACCCATAAATATCGAAAAAAACAATCATCATGGCTTTAAATTTTTATTTGCTCATTCCACTTCCACTGCATGTATTGGAGCTTCGTTTCAGGATCATAAGTTGAATCCCACGATTCGTCACATGTTATTATACTTTCCAATAAGTTTGGGTCAATTTCAATGGCATTCAGAGGATCAGTACAAAACATTTTTGCCAGCTTCTTGTTCAAACATAAGTATTTTAGGCACCTCTTTGGCACATACTTTTTTCATGCTAAAATTGTTATGTAAAATTTGCTGTACGCATTCTTTGTCAATTCCTACAGTTTCAGCAATCGCACGAATACTTAACCTACGGTCAAATCGATCCATATTACCGATTTTTTCGATATTGTCATCCGCTTTTTACATGGAAGGGAGACCCGGGTATAGATCATCTTCAACGTCTTCTCGGTCATCTTGGAAATGCTTAAACCACTCAAAAATACGTGCACGCGATAAACATTCATTGCCATACACTTCTTTTAATAAATTATAAGTTTCAGTAGCGGTTTTTCTAAGTTTCAAGTAAAATTTTACAACAATTCCTTGCTCCATTGTTACAATTAACATTTTTCCGGCGAAACAAAAAAACAACTCGAATGCGAACGAAGGCTGCAGTTATACGGATTTGTTTACAAAAGCGAGAGGTACTCCATTTGAAAGAGAAGGCTTCACGCTAAACAGCTGTTGGTCGCTAGCGTTTGGTGCATGCGTACTTCTTCTGTAGCAGCGTCAGTCTCATTATTTAATAGCTACACCTCGTAGTTCCGAATAACTTGCCTGAAAATCAATATTCTAATGAGATCAGCCGAGAAATTTAAATTTCATTCAGATTTCTTTTTAACATCTTTTCCGAATAATTCAAGACATTTCTAAACAAAATGCAGTTCCTAAGTACTAATATAAAATATCGGGTTGTCCGGAAATTTCGTAAGGATTTTCCATTAGTTGTTCTTTTAACGCTCGTAAACAAAAATTTGCGTTGTTCTTAATTTAAAGTTTCGGTCGGTAATTTGCATTTGCGCCACAGTATGCCTTTTTATTTGAAAAAGAGCAAGAACGGTCTCCAAACAAAAAAAACATATGTGTGCCCTTCATAGAGAGGATTCAGAGAAAAGAAAGACGGCTCAAGAAAGAAGAAGAAATTACGGCTCAAAAGTGGTCTGGTCGGTTCAGGATTCAGATTTTGAACTCGAAAACTGACATCGCTCTGGCCGCCTTTCAACCACCGATCGCTAGGAAATAAAGGCCACAATAGCCGAGGATCCACAAACCAAGGTTCGAGAGAGAGCAGATAAGTTAAGTATTGGCAAACCGACAGTTTTTGATCATTTGAATAAAACTGGGTAAATTTGGCGTTACGAAGTGTTGGTCCTTCACGAACTTAGTGAGCGAAATTTGCTGGAGCGAACCTTTACTTGCGCAATCTTCAGCTGAAAACACAAATATAATGCTCCATATCTAAAGGAGATGGTAACTGGTGATGAAAAGTGGATTATGAATAACAAAGGTAAGCGGTTTTAAGTAGGGCAAGTTTTACGACGGCCATAGAAATGTATGCTTTGCATGTGGTGGGATTGACACTTTGAGCTTATTCCACGCAACCAAACCATCAACACCGACCTATATTGTTCACAATTAGATCGGTTGAAAACGGCAATTGAAGAGAATTAGCAAATAGGAAAGGCATCGTGCTTCATCCTGACAAAATGTTTCAATCAGAACCTGACAAAAAGTTGTTGAGCATCAATTAGGATATTTTGCCCCATCCGCCTTACTCAACATACATTATATTCTCGGGCCGCCATCAATTCTATTCCCTCCAAGACTGTTTTAACTGGAAATTTTTATAAAGGAAGAACGTGTGAAAAATTAACCTCTTGATATATTTTACAATAAATATGCTAATTTGTGACAAAAGGGCATTATGTACCTAAATTACTACATTGCCAAAAAGTTGTAAATGATAATGGTAGTTACATAACAGACTAAATCAATATTTATACACACTATTTGCGATCCCTTTCCCTTAAAATAAATCCATACGAACTTTCCGGACAACCCAATATAAATTGATGTTGGTTTAGAATTAGCTGAAATTTAATAGCGGGGTCAATTTGAGGAATGCAAAACAAATTTATTGAAAATTACAGAATATCCGTCTATAGTATCAGTGCCAGCACATTTTGAATAATCTATATATCCAACATCTTCCTTAGCATATTATCAGCTTTCCTTTCCATTAGATATATTAATTATTCTAAATGTTACTACGAATTATCGTGAGACTTACTGGAATTCTGTTCCCCACATTGTAAAAGAATTTTAAATTTCCATCAGTAAACATGCACGGAACATAAAAAATGTAATTAACTTGCCGGCAAAAAAATTCTGGTGTAGAATAAATCATCCGTGGTAAGAGGCTGTCATTAATTCGAAACGGTTTTATTAAATATTTGAGTGTTTCGCGCGACCACGCATTCCTTTCGCCTCCGTTCGTGCCATTTTACTTTTATTTTTGTCCCTCCTTATAAACTGGATGAAAATACAACGAACAAAAGCGTAAGCAAGGCGCGCATTCACAATGCTCCAACCCTTTAACCGTTAAGCTGACACGTACCGCATTATCCTAAGGAATTGGCAAAGGCTCGTGCATATTATATGAAGTCGTATAACTCTCAACATTGCGCATTTATTTATACCTTCAGTTTGCCTCTGGTAGCCCAGTGAGAAATGCCAGGATTTCTTAGACAAAATGTCCGAGAAATTCAGCTTAGAGAACGTATTTGATTAATATATCGGGATTTGTTTCACTTGCTTTGCCATGTATTCGAAACCACGTACGACAAATCGAGATTCTGAGCTTTGTTGGTATATGTGCCTTAGTACATGACTTCTACATCGAACATATAATATTTGTTTTTAAACATTAAAAAAAGCAAGATTTTCGTTCTTACTGTTATCATTATTTCCTATAAATACGAATTAAATGCCTTATATTCTTTTTAATTTAAAACAACGTTAATTTTTTAATCCAACATTACGAGAGTGATTCAGATATTAATATTATCATAATAGGCTCTATAAATCTTAACACTATTATGACATGATAGTTGCGATTAATATCTGCTTTTATGATTTCAAATTCGGAAAATGAATCGGTATAATAAACATGCATAAGCTGCTAGAACAGAGAAAATGGCATGGCGCTCAGTGATTGGCGGATCACAATATTAATAAGTTCTGTGTAATGGAGAAAGAATACAATTAACATATTTAAGTATTTGAATCCACAATCAGTACAGTGAATAATCATTATCATCATCATCATCATCATCATCAGCCTGTGTCGATCCACTGCAGGATGAAGACCTCTTCAGCATGCTTCCAACTTTCACGGTCCTGGGTTTTCCTCTGTCACCCGGGTCCAATATACTTAACGATGTCATCAATTCATTGTGCTTTCGGTCTTCTTCGCGGACGTTTGCGATCAAGTGGTATCCATTCCAGAATTGCCTTGGTCCATCTGTCGTCCCATCGCCTCGCTATATGGCCTACCCATCTCTATTTCAATTGCTTTACTCTTCTAATGATGTCACTTACTTTGGTTTGTTCCTTGATCCATGCGCAAGACTTTCTGTCTCGTCTTGTAATGCCAAACATACATCTTTCCATACCCCTCTGTGCCACCCGAAGATAGGTATATATATATATATATATATATATATATATATATATATATATATATATATATATATATATATATATATATATATACATACATATATATATATATATATATATATATATATATATATATATATATATATATATATATATATATATATATATATATATATATATATATATATATGTATGTATTTATGTATGTATATATATATTTTGGTAGTATGTCACTGTTATAAAAATCTATTGTTGTCAATGTAACTTTCGTTGACATACACAAGAAATATTTACTTCCACTCTTTACTTTATATATTACAAATTAATATAATCTATAGTTTAGATTCATTTTGAAAACGGGGGGAGAGGACCCTCCGAAACTTTAAGTTTTAAAAAGTTTGAATATTGATTTGAATATTGAATATTTTTATATTTTTAAAATCACTGAGAAATTTGTCTCCGTTTGGTTTTTTGTTTTTATCCAGTGATTCTTTATTTAAATAAGAGGAGATATTTTTGATATTTTTTGAGTTTTAGATCTTGGCGAAAACCCTAATAAAAAGAAAAAAATAAGTTCTATGGTTTTTCTAAAAAGCTAAGTTTGAAGAATTGGAGCAACATGATTCCCCCTTAAAAATATCCATAAGTCACCTGTATATTCGCCGATGGAAATTCAAACAATCATATATACTACTAGCATGCTGGATGTACGTAGCTTGAGAGTTGCAGAACTCAATTGCAACAGACTTTTACGCACCTTCTACGAAAAATAGTCTAAAAAATAAATTTATTTTAGATGCTCTTAAAACAGGGTCGAATAAATATGAATACGAAGCTGTATTAATATCTAAAATCCAAAACGATGAAAGAGTTATCAGCAGAGACCTATGTTAGACGGAGATACTCAGTGGGGAGCCTTCAAGTACACAGTTCTAGAAAATGCAGAAGACACAGTTGGTAAAGAAGTCAGGAGATCGTAAGAACAGTGGTTCGATGAGGAATGCCGGTTAGCTGTTGAAAATAGGAAAAGAGCTTGAAATGACCAACTCAACTAAAAAACAAGACATCGCGTGAAACAATACTGCACTGCAAAACTATAGCACTGCAAAAGATTATAAACAAATTGTTAAGACGGAAGAAACGAGAAAAAAAAGCAAAAAAAGTAGGAAAGATAGAACATTTTCGAAATAACCAATCAATGGATATGTTTAGAGAGATAAACAACTTCAATAAAGGCTTTCAACCCAGAACTAATGTCTGTAGAAACAAGGATGGTCCAATGTTGTGTAGCAAATCCTAAGTAATATTCGCTATCCATTCGCTCATTGATAGGAAATATTTGAAAAACAGAAAAATTAATCACAGGAATGGAAACTAGAGATTATATGCCCTGTTCATAAGAAGGTGAATAAGCTCAGTTGTGATAACAACCGTGGAATATATCTCCTAAGTACCGTATTTAAAGTACTGACTAGAGTAATAAACTCACGACTAACCTCCCTAAAGAAAGAAATTATAGGAAATTACCAATGTGGCTTTACACAGCAATGCTCCACAAGATATCACATTTTTACAATCAAATTCTGGAAAAATAATATATATATATATATATATATATATATATATATATATATATATATATATATATATATATATATATATATATATATATATATATATATATATACCTCCGTCCGTTGGGTTCCACAATCTCATGTGGAACGGACAACAACCTGCGTCTCCGCCATAATGAGCAATGGTTAGTTGCTTGGCCGGGAGGAAGCCCCACCCATCTCTTACATTGGACGGCACATGTTTCGTCTGTTGTTTGATTGTGGAGAAGAGGGACTCCCTATTCTTGGCGAGAGAGCATATGTCAGTGCCCTGATGAGTCTAACCACCAACAAGCTTTGGTATAGTGAATTATTTCGAATATCTGAGCACTACCGTAATGACATAGACCCAAAAATAGCAAATAGCACACTCGTGGCTAATAGATGTGTAGTCTTAAAAGTGTAATGTCATTTAAAGCACTATTCAGAAAATGTAAAGTCTGAATCTATAAGTCAATCATCGACCAGTGGTGGTCTATGGGTGCAAATCTTGGACACTTATAAAACAGCAAAAGAAATTTCTAAGTAGGTTTGAGCGTAGAATATATAGGCCATGGCCATAGGCCATATATTTGACCATGAACTCCAATGTTGGCGCATAAGCTGAAACCATAAATCCAGACCACTATCTAAACAGGATATAATAGGATACATAAAACACAAACAGATAAAATGGATCGAACATTTCTGAAGAATGCCCTGAACGTGAACATATGATAATTGTTCAAAAAGAAGACCAAGGCTGAGGATCCGTCAACCAAGTTTTGGTTGAGGATGGTTGCGGCTTGTTCTTGATGGAAATTCATACTAAATTGTATAAATGAAACAAAGTTGTATAATTTCCATTTATATTTTTCTCTAAAACACAACCCGTTTCGTTACACTGTAGCTTCTTCGGACGGTTGACAAAGAATGAAATGAATATAATGGTTGAAAAAGAATGAAATTTGTAAACCACCCGAAGAAACTACAGTGTAGCAAAACGCGTTATGTTTTAGAGAAAGAAATAAGTGGAAATTAGACAACCTTGTTTCATTTATACAAGTTTTGGTTGGCGAATTTTACTATATTCTCCATATTAACCAAATTTGGTACGCTCCTTATCACGTATTACGACGATAGCAAAATTTATTAAATTGCCACAGATTCACTGATGAAATTAGATTTTTTATCGGTGGACCTCAAACGTTTTCTAAGTAGAAAGAAAACTAAGCTACTAAAATGATGGCAAGGGGGTATTTAAACCAAAGGTGATTATATAAAATTTTTATGTATTTTGGATCAAATAAATTGCAGAGTTCAAAACTATGATTGAAATCGATTATATTGAAAATGAAACGTGAGATACATCGATAACAAAAAAAGCCCGGTTGCGACTCGTCAAGGAACTTAATACTTGGAAAATACAAATTTGTATTAGGTATATTAGGTAGATATATTTCGACTTGCATTTCTAATGAATTATAGGAAACCAGTAGTGGCTCAAGTAATTCATCACTAGGAATTAAAACTGAATGATTCGTAGCGATGTGCTATGACTTTTAGTGAATATCCGATATTATTTATTTAAGTAAAGTAATCGATACTTAATAAAAATTGATTTTATATAAACGAACTAAGAATTAGATCAAAATGTACACTATATTTAAAACATATATTACAGTTGTTTGGACACTTTTTCTTTTCCAAAAACGAAAAAAAGCTTTACAATAAAAAAAATGGTTACTACCTAAAAGGGCCATCGACCTAATAATACGATCAATGATGACGGTGGGATGTCTAGATGTGCAATATAAATGATGTCTATTCAAGTCTACCTTTTAAGTCTCATTTTTTTCTGGATCTTTCTTTTTATCAATTTCGGGACTCTAAGAAATTTAGTTTTTTAGATTTATTTTCATTCTGCAACATTTTAAAATTTTGGTTGCAAGTGTGATTTTCTGACATTCATTCAGTCTTGTCCACCATAGAATTTTGAACACGAACCACATGCAATTAAATACATTTGAATTTATAAAGTTCCTTCGATTGATTTTTATTGTTTTTAATGGGGCGTCCTAGACTATTTTGTGTTTTGAAAGCAATATTTATATTACTTGTTTTTGATAAATGTTTAGAAATTAATTCGCTTACGTTATATGTAATTGTTTTGTACGCGTTTTTTGATATTATTGACAGGATATAATAAATTAATAGTTCTGTATTAATAATTTTTATTAATAATTTTATTTATAATATTTGGGTACTATCCATTATTTACTGTAATCTGTTTGATAATATTTAATTATTTGTTATAATTATCTATTGACATTAGATGTTTAATAAGCTGTATATAAATGAATTAAATGCTGTTTTTTTTTAATAATGGTGACAAGATTTGTAATGTATAACTAAATCGGCTTGAGATGATTTAAAATATATATAAAATTGCAAAATCATGTCTATGGTCTTTTCTAGTAATTGTTAAATCTAAAAAGTTAATACTGTTAATTTGCTTTTCTACTCAGAATTTAACGTTCTTATGAAATGAATATATGTAAGTTAAAAATTGGTTATCTATCAGTACCTGTAAAACAAATTTAAATATCATCAAGATATCTGTATCAGTAAAATGATGATTTAAAGAACTGAACTTGATTTATCTTATATTATAAGTTATCCATGAAAATTTTGAGCAGTAAAAGAAAAATAATTAAATAAATAATAAATGATTCGTCTATATCTAATAATTATGAGAAACAACAATTAATAATTATGAATCCTCAATCACCAAAATTATAATCGTTAATAAAATTACACAAAGACAATTACTCGATTAGACTGGTAGTTTCATTTGTTTGACTGGTATACCCATTTTTCTGAGTGTGCGTCTTTTCTTCGTTAAGTAAAAGGTGGTATCAGTCATCCAGTGTTGGTGTTTCAGTTCAAGTTCTTGTGTTTGTATTGTTTGTTTCATCTATGGATTCAGTAATAATGGTTCGTGCCCTATGCCAAGACTCCGCAGATGTTATGCTATTGGCGAATCCTTTTTTAAAATTCACAAGGATGCTGGACAAGTAGCTTCTTGTGAATGGACTTTTTGGGCCATACTTTCAATTTTAAATGAAATCTAGAATAGAGTAGACAGTGGTCACTTCCATATTGAGCTCCAGTAAAGGTTTTAGTATTCTGTATTGACGATCGCCATCGAGATCTTATCAAAATATAATCAATTTAATTTTTGTCGTTGCTATTGGGAGACTGTTATTGTACACATAGTGTACACATGACAGTCTTCCGATGGGCGACGAACATGGGCGCCATCACTACAGGGTTAATTATATTTTTGTATATTTTGTGTTGCTTTGAAAATAAATGAAACTAATGTACATTTTCGAAGTAAATGGTTATTATTAAAAAATTAGTATATTATTTCAAATATATTAATTTAAAAAAGCGGAGCTCCGGATGTTCACAAAATGTAAGGTAAGGGGTATATGAAAATTATGACGAAATAAAACGTCTACACTAAAGCACTAAAGAAACCTATTTACTATTTGTTTCATTGATAACTCAGATCACTCAACAATATCTGAACGAACTGTCAATTATTACAAAAATTAAGATATTTAACACACGAGACGAATAAATCGCACAGCAAAATAATAAATTTGATAATGTAAATTGAGGAGATGAGGAATTTCAGTATTTAATTAGCACAGTAATTAATACATAATAAAAATATTATTATTGCTTTAAACATGTTTTCCTAAATAAAAATTTAATCCCAAACTTATATTATATAAAGCAAAACATTTTTTATAACTGAACTTATTTTGTTAGAGTCTTCTTAAATATACAAGATAGTAAGTAAAGTGTAAAAAAAACAAGAAGTAAAAGATAAAGCCGAAATAACCATTAAAATATCCCGCAAATATTTTTGAAAAACAACGACGGCATTTATAACGCGTTTCGGGATTGCAGTAGATTATCTTGTGAAATGTGTAGCATAAACCACTTCACTTTATAACAGTAAATTCATTAAATAGTTAGAATGTTTAGTAATTAGAAAATTAAATGGATAGTGCTCTCTTTCGCTAAATTGCTTTTAAATATGTACGCTAAACGCGGTTGAGTTTGAGTGCCAGAAAGAACTTGTCGTTTTGAAGTACATAGAGATGGCCTCATACTAAAGGAAATTACTTTTCGGCGATGTAATAACGCACCGTAATTACATTAAAACTAAAGTTTCTTCCCAATTTGGAAGTTTTTTTAAATACTGTCATACCAAATGATAGTTTCCAGTTTACTTTTCAACCTGAAGCATGATCACAAGGTCATATTAAAGCATGAAATGATTGTAAATCAAAAAGCACTTAAAGATTAGAGAAATTATCCAGTTCTAATATGAGTTAAGGTTTAGCAGGAATTATTAAGAAAACCCACAACACAAATCAGAGCAAGATGTTTAGTTTCTATTTAACATTTTATCTAGCTTCTTTGGTTTGGGCGTTCAACTGAACTGCACACAGTGTGAAACACAAGTGAACAAAATTGAGGCCGCAAAAGATTATCATTACGTCAGAAAATGTGGGTAGTGTCAGTGGGGATGGGTGGGGCCCGTCCCCAGTCAAACAATCAACAAAATGCTCATTTAGGCGGAGACGCAGGTTGTTGTGTGTTCCACATGAGATTGTGGAACCAAGCAGTTGCGTGTTTGATGACACCCGGCACTGTTGTCTCATTGGACGCAGTCCAAAGAATTCTAACGCTGTATATATGCGCCATCCGACGGGAAGTCGGCTGAAAGCATGGGTTGTTGATTGTGGATCGGTTCTTCCTATTCTTGACGAGAGACCACATGTCGGTGCCCTGAAGAGTCTGAACATCAAGAGACGAAACATGTGCCCTTTAATGGAAGGGATGGGTGGGGCTCGTCCCCAGTCAAAAAATGAACAAAATGCTCATATATATATATATATATATATATATATATATATATATATATATATATATATATATATATATATATATATATATATATATATATATATATATATATATATATATAGAAATTCATGATCAATTTTAATAGTGACTGATTTAAATTTTATTTGTAAATGAACATATGTATCCCTATCAATGTTTATGAATTTCATCGATATAATGGTTCGACGAGAATTATTATAAAATTTTGTGATGCTAATCCTGCTTATTAAATGATTGTATAGAGTGTAAATTTCTTCAATTATAATCATAAAACATTATATATTTTAACTATTTTTTTAATTACGAACAATGATTTCGACATTCGACATAATAAACATTATTATTCATTCAAATAGCATTAAAGCCTTTTTGTAATTTTGAAGATATATTTATAAAATTATAAAACTAACTTACCTGCTCTTGGAACGTATATGTTGAGATAAAGACAATCCTCACTCTGATTATTAAGGAGGGGCAAAAGTTTCTCTAGATAGAGCAACCGTCCCCGAGGAAATTCCAAAAGAGCTTCGGAACGGTTTCCAATATCTGGAGGTATTTGCGGACACACTGAACTAAACTGGTCCGCCAATCTCGTGTTTTTCCATATGGATGGTGTCACAGGAGGCATATACCTATAAAAGTAAAAAATAAGCATTTGTTAATAAAGAAATTTCTATTCGGGTAAATTAAAAATAAATTTCAACTCAAAATTATTGTTGAATAGAATATGTATCCCTTTATATACCGAGTTTCTCACGGTAGCCGTTCGTTAGAAGTTCTCGTGGTTAGAAAAACTTAGAATTCTGAATTTTTTAACATCACAGTTATTTAAGATTCTCTTTCAATTTAAAATATTTTCAAGGTCATATCACTTCCTGTTAGAAACCGCATAATACCACGTGTCCAGAAATGTCGTTCATATCTAATTACTTATTTTCTCCTAGCTAGCGCAGAACGCACTGCTCATGTTAACTTTACATCGAAGCTTAGTTCAGAGAAAATTAGTTGCCATGGAGCGTTTCACCGGGCAACAACGTGTTTTATGTGACCGCGCATATTATCAAAACAACAATTCGCTTATTAGGACTTGTCGTGTTTATAGAGTCAAGTATAATTTATACGACATAAACGAGGCACTAAGTGTTACTTTAATTAAGAAATTAATAAAAAAAGGTTTGAAACTACAGGATCAACTCTAAATTTACCGTTTACGGATCGTTCAAGGTTAAGCAGAGGTGTAAACAACATTGAATGTGTGCGTGAGTCGGTTAGAGAAAATTCATCTCAATGCGTACGAAAGCGAAGTAGCCAGGTACATCTTAAGAAATCTTCACTGCATGTCATTTCAAAAAAAAGATTTTCGTCTTCAACCTTATAATCTTAAAATTGCGCAAGAAATAAAAGAAACTGATTTTATTATGCGCTTGATATTTGCCAATGAAATGTTGGAAAGATTTAACAACTGTGACAATGAGACCAGGTTCAGTGACCAGGCTAACTTTCATTTAAATGGACATGTAAACAAGCAAAAAGGTACTGGGCGGAGAAAATCCCAAGGAAAAATACGAAAAACCATTACATAGCCCAAAAGTTGTTGTATGGACTGCAATGTCAGCTAGAGGCATAATTGGCCCATACTTCCTTGAAGATGCCAGAGGTAAAGCGGTCAATGTTAATTCAGCTAAGTATTGTGAGATGATAGGACTTTTTTTCCACCAATCACTGCAAGAATTTGAAGGATATAACGAGGAGAGTTGGTTTCAGTGAGACGGCGCTACGTATCATACCTCACGTGATTCTTTGGAAGCAGTACAGGAATTATTTCCAGAAAAAGTGATATCCCATAGAGGTGACATAAATTGACCCCCAAGAAGTCCAGATTTAACTTTACTTGCTTTTTTTCTTATGTTCTTATGTTCTTATGTTTTATGTCAAGAGGTTTTATGTCAAGAGCAAAGTTTATGAAAATAAACCATGTACTATATTGCAACTAAAGGAGAATATTGTTTATGAGATCCACTCGATATCCAGACATGTGCGACAGGATGATAGCACATTTTCGATCATGCCTTCAAGAAAGCCAGAACCGCGAACCACTGTACTATAATGTTATAATAATAAAATTATTATACCTTAAACCGATTTCTATTCATTATACCTACAAAAATGAACAACAATTTGGACACCTTGAATAATGAAAATATTTAATTACAAAAACTCTTATATATTTAAAACATATATAATATGATCATAGTGCGCACAAAAATCACTGTAAGGGCTAAATATTCATTATTTAAAGCTAAAATTGCTCTATCTTATTTCTATCTCAGACCAGGGATTTATAATTTAGACAAGATCACGTATTTGTCATGCTCAAAAGGGCATCTCCGTTTTACCGTGATAAAATTATTGCTAGTTCGTGTCATTAAAGGAAACATAGTATAGTCACTTTTTTTTTCGATTTGAGGCAAGCACGCAGAGAAAGTGACATTCTCATACATTTCAAACGAGTATTTTTATATCTTATCAAAATAATTATAACTGTAGTATCAAAATTTAAATATGTCCAAGTGTTGGAAAGTTATGGCAATAACAAGTATTTGATTCTTTTCACTTTGATAAATGTTACATTATAAAAAGCTTTATAAAAAGAAAACAGAAAGTCGGCAATTATTATTTTTTCAATTCAGTTTCAAAACACGGTTTTATATTTTCCACTTTCCTTGTTTTTTTTTCTCGGATTTCTCTTCTCCCTTTTCTCTTGTTTGAATAAATTAAATAATAGCCCAACACAAAGAGAAAAATATAATTAAAGGTTATCGACCTAAAAAGTATTGTTATATTCTTTATTTAATAACACTACGGGGAGAGTTCACTAACTATTATGACCTTAACAGAAAAAGAACCAAATGGGACATTTGACCTAATCTCTTACGTCAACATTACCTAATAGATTAACGTTTGGCATCCCCATGAAATGAAAAGAAAATTAGTTTCCCGAAAATACTACTTCAACTTCTATGCATGGAAAATATAATATTATTGAAGAAATTATTGAATCAACTGAAATTATTGTACCAAGGTAATTTTCTGGTGAAAAAGTTCAGCACATTTTTTTCATTATTTTTCCTTTTATTGCATAACATTCAGTATCAGATCTACATGATACTGATTCGTAATGGTGTGTGAATGTGATAAAAGTCTCAAAAAAATAATAATTTTGCTGATTTTCGAATTCAGAATTTAGAAGTTATCAAAATTATTTTCAAAACTATTCGCCGAATTATCTTAATTATAAAAATTCTCACTGCCTACTCAATGCGCTTTTGATCACGCGATAATATGCTACGCACCCATACCACAGAAATGTAAGGCAAAATTAATTCCTGATGCAATATTGTTTCAACACTGCTCAAAAACCACATATATCTGCTAGAAAATGTACTCGAATTATTCCTTATTGAATGCCATTTCGTAGACCAAATCAACATTTTCGATGTTAAGTACTTGATTCATACTTACAAGATACTCGTTCGAATTTGAAATTCCCACACTAGTTTATAATTATCTAACAAGAATAAACAGTTACATATTGGATTGATGCAAAAGTTCATACCATTTTCGGTACTACAAGCTAAAAGCTAAGTGTTATTTACTTCACACATGTAAAGTTTTGATGTTTCCCAGACAGACGAAATTGCAGCGAGTACTTGGTAGAAAAATTGTAATATTTGGTTGTTTTATAAAATGTCTTAAGCGCTAAATATGGCAGAAAATAAGGAGCATTTATATTTTCGAAAAGACAAGAATGGACCGCAGGTGGAAAAAAGATATATGCCTGGTACGGTGACGATGCCGCTGACGATTTCATGCTCCGTAAGTGATTCCGAAAGCTCTATGAAAACACACAAACATCTTAGCGATACACCACGTTCTGGACAACCGGGCGAGGCTGATTAGTGAGTGAAGTAAAGTTAAGTGAATTAGAGCAAGCAATTGACCAGAAGCGGTCCGAATTAGTCAACAGAAAAGGCATAGCGTTCAATCAAGACAACCCTAGATAACAAATATCTTTGGCCACCTGACCTAAACTTTTACAATTTGACTGGAATCTTTTGGTCCATGCACAATACCCTCCGACATTGCGCCCTCGACCATCATTTATTTGGATTAATCAACTTCAAAACAACATGGAGTGTAAAAACTTCAAAAATCAAACAACAAAACAACACATACTATATTGAAATGTAATTTTTAGTAATTAAGATTTTTCTTCAATTTTTCCAAAAAAAATTGGAGGAACTTTTATTTGAACCTAAATATTACCTATTGAAAACAATATTAAAAAGATTTACTTGGTTATGATATTAGTAAGAATCAACTTAAAATTGTTATTTACTTTTGATATTGTTAGTAATATTATCTTATTTGATTTATGGTGCACATATGAAATCATAAATTAGGTTAACGAGGATCTGTTTTTTTCTTTTAATTAAGTCAAAGGGTTATTATCAATAGTATTAAGCTACTAACAAAGTCATTAACGAAATATAAGTCATTAACGAAAAGCAAAAATCAATATCAATACTACCAGCATCAGCGGGGATATTTTCTTCGGAACACACATTTTTTGTCTTATTTTTATTTTAATATAGCCCATCGTGAAATGCGTTCGGAATTTGTCAATAATTCGACGAATACATCGCTCGGTTGGGTGATTATGTGTATCATAAAACATTGATTTTGATAATAAATTTTGACAGGCTGATGTTAAACGTTCCATGATGATTTGCCAGACTATACTGAATAATTTTGACATTAGAAGCGCGTAAACTCACAGTACGTTTGACACCAACCCCTGTTCGGACACACTAAAAAAATAACCCTCTAGAAAGTGTATTAGATCACTGCAAAACTGGGAGTTCGTAAGAAAAGAGTGTTAAAATATATTATATTTAATTTTCGATCCTGATTAGTATATTGTTAGGTCGAAAATTTGCTATCTATCAATATTAGATTAATTTGTATATATGTCTTGTTATAATGAGTATAGCTCGAAAGTTTATTTACAAGCATACATTGATATTTAAAAGATTCAAGAAATAATAAATTGAATTGATATATCCTTGGGTTAAAGACGTATTAAAAGTTGTTCTGGATTATGTGTAGTCTAATATGTAGTATGCACTAAACAATAATCAACTGTTATGTATCATAAATATTATATCAAGCTCTATGCTTCTTCAACTTCAGCCTTTTAATAAACGAAACTTAAACTTGAAAATACCTTTCAAAACTAATGACCATAAACGTAAGATAAATATTCATGAGACTATTGAGGAGACTACAAGACCGCTTTAAGACTAACCTAAATTTAATAAAACCGCAAATGACTACAAATAAGTAAACTTATCTAGAGAAGCCCTTATAAAAAATACCGAACATTTACTCCGGAGGACACCTAGAAATCTAAAGAAATTAAGATATGCGTTCTGTAGTGCGCTCTAAGGATCACACAATAAAGACGAAAAAACTCGTCCCCTTCGCAAATAAATGTTGATATAAGTATCCGCTAAATGTATCAGCTGTACTGTTAAATATAAGTTTACTATTAGCTATAATGTTAAATGTAATATTAAATGTAGTCATTCGCAAAACAGTTCTACATGTAGCTACAACAATATTATTGCGTGAGAGTTCTATTTCGATCTATAGATCTATTTCGTATAACAAGAAGTCTAGGATAACATTCATAACCTCATACAATAATTCTTGGACGACCTGAGTCTCCTACTTGTACATAACTCAAAGAGAAGCTACAATGGCGTCAAAAATAGTTTGTAATATAATCGTAATATAATCGCCAAAACGCCGCAGTCAAAAGGCAGCTTAGAAAAGCCAACCAGGCTAGTTCTGTATCGTTCTGACCTTCCATTGCGGAAGACCTTACAATGGTAAACAGGGTTATTTGAGACTCCCGAAAGGTATGTCCACACTTGTTCAACTTTTGAACGTTAAGGCAACTGTTCAAAGGTTAGACGCATGCGGTGTTGAACGAGAGGCATTGAAAAGGAAAAATTATGACGCACCGATGTTGAGTATCTTGTGCTTTCGCTTTCAATTTCTTGATATAATCTGCAAGTTTTTACAATAGTTGCAAAATTAATCTAAAGTAAAGTAGTTTAATTTTATTAAATTAAATAAATATATTAAATAACATATTTAAGAACTAAAAATAAATATATAATTTTAAAAGTGCCTTTTTTTATTTTTGACAAACTTCAGGGCAAGACAAAATTACGGCAGACATACTGAAATATATTGGAGAAATAGCAAAGGAAACATTTTGTCACAACTAAACGGTATCATAATAGAAAAGAACACACCGACAAATTGGAATATGGGTATAATATTGTCCTTGTTTAAAAAAGGAAATATCAAAGAATGTAAAAACCACAGAGGGTCACTATCAAGTTTACCTGGAAAAATATTTAGCAGAATAATAGAATACAGGATGAGAGAAAAATTAGAAGCAACATTAGAGGAACCACAGTATAGTTTTAGAAAATGTGGAAGCATACAATATTTGATATTTATAATTAGATAACTAGGAGAAAAACTTTTTAAAAAACCCAAACCCATATTTGTTTCATTGACCTGAAAAGAAAAACATTTGATAGAGTAAAAAGAAGGGGTGTTTGGAAAAGTCTAAAGAGAAGAGGAGTAGAAGAGAGAGTAATATAAATCATCAAGGCGTTATACAACAACAACATGAATAAACTATGAACGGATTACGATGACTCCACAAAATTTGAAACAAAAATAGGCCTAAGACAGGGCTGCGTACTAAGTCCAGCGTTATTTTCAGTAGTTACTGCCGATGTTGTAAAAAATAGCAAATTGCAAGAATACGGAAATAAGTTTAGGATAATGAAAACAGCACAAGAATTACTGTTCGCTGATGATATGATCCTAATGGCAGAATCTGAAAGAAAAGTGCAATACACCTTAGCGATATATAACGAAGAGCTAAGAAAAGTAAACATGGAAATAAATATCGACAAAAGCAAAACAATGGCAATTGCAGGCACACCATAAATTGACATAAATATTCAGGCACAATAATAGAAGATAATGGAAAAATAGCCAGTGAAATGAACGAAAAAATGGGAAAAGCAGGCAAGCAATAAAACACCCCAAAAATAACATTCATAGGAAAAGAGACATACCGAAAGAGGTAAAAGCACAGGTCTATCAGAAAGTAATGAGATCATTAATGATATACGACAACAAATTTTGGATCTCAAGAAAGAGAAGCAAAAATAGAATTACAGCAGGTGATGTGAGATTCCAATGCAAAATAGAAGGAATTACAAGAAGGGATAGAGTAAGAAATACGACAGTAATGGAACAACTGGAAATGAAATCAACAGAAAGAGCTATAGAAGAAAGACAACTGAGCTGGCTAGGACACTTCCACAGAATGAAAGAAGGGAGATTAGCAAAATAAATCTATGAAGCGAAAACGTAAGAAAACGAATTCATTGGAATGAGGCTAGAAAATCAGCTTTGGACAGGAACTCATCGAAGGAAAAAATCATGAAATACCATCATGCTGAAATGAAAACTGTAAAACTTACACCTAATGGTACAACGGATTTAATTAAATAAAATAAAAAATTAGAAAATTGTAAATTGACTGTGTAAGAAATATTTTTTCAATATATATTTTCTTGTAGTAAATTGTAATAATTTTAAATATTTGTTTGTTCATACAGATTTTCTGTATTTTTCCCTTATTTTCCGTCCTTTTATCAACACCAGCACACTCATACCGGCTAACATGACAATGTCAGATTCATGAAACTAAAATTATACAGTTAACAGTAGTACATACAAAATAAAATGTTTTTAGTATTTTTAAAAAATCATCTTTACTGAACTGGATAGATATTTTAAATGAAACTGACGAAAACTGAAGATACATGCCTCCTTCCTGTCCAGGACGGAGGCATGTATCTTACCCAACGATAGGATGCATTCGGTAACGCATGCAATAACGTAAGTTGAAAGATAGGTTGAAATGCATATTAAACGGAAAATTTGAACAAATGTGGACATACCAATAGTTTATTTTTTTCTTGATTTGTGTTTTTTGCCACGATCTAAAACTCAAAAAATATCAAAAATATCTGTTCTTATGTAAATAAAGAATCACTGGGTAAAAACAAAAACCAAACGGAGACAAATTTCTCAGTGATTCTTTTTTGTAATAAATTTGCCTAACGAACAACATTTTAAAAATATAAATATGTTCTAAAAAAATATACAAAACTTTTAACGTTAACGTTTCGGGAAGTATTCTCCTTCCGTTTTCAAAACGAATCTAAATATAAATTATATTAATTTCTATAAATTCTGAAGATTAGGAAGCAAATATATTTTTTAAATTATATATTTATATATTTAAATATAATTTTTGTATCTTTTTAGATGGTGTCGAAAAACCCAAATATAGAAAAAAAATATATGTACACAATCACTCAGATATTATTTATACCAATAGTTGTTCAACAATGGCTAGGCAAAATTAGAAGCCATGGCTGAGGTCGTAGTCGTATCGAGTTGATGATAAAAACAAAATATTTAAAGCGTCTACTTTACCACATTTTATGTAATTGCATACACAGACATAAAGATAAACCAGAAAAAAATCTATCAATGTTGTATTCAAGATATGTTATTCAGTGTGTCTATTTTCACTTTAATTCAAATAAGTATACTAGGTTTTGTATTATTTTTCTCCCCTAATATAAAACATAATAATTATTAGACTTCTATTTAATTACAATCCATGGTTATTTAATGGTGTATTAGTGAAATTAAGTTGCATGTTACTTAATAAGTAAAGAAATATTATTACTAAGTTATAAAAAGCAACTTTACGTAAAAAATACACCTACATTTTTAATAGCCAAGATGTAGTGAAAAAATTTCGAGCAAACGTCTGAGTTGGAGAAGACCATTGAGAAGATAGACAGCGAAACATAGATCGAAAAAATTTGAAAAGGAAAATGGAGTGATTAAGACCTAGGGAAAGATCAAGAAAAAGTTGGGACGACATAGTGGAGGAGGGATCTGCATGAGCAAGGAGTAACAGATTACAAAGGGAAGGTGATAGATAGAAAGGAGTGAGCAAGGATAACGGAAGAGATCAAAAACAGAGAATTTCTATAAATTCTGAAAAGATTAGGAAGCAAATATATTTTTAAATTATATATTTATATATTTAAATATAATTTTTATATCTTTTTAGATGGTGTCGAAAAACCCAAATAAAGAAAAAAATATATGTACACAATCATTCAGATATTATTTATACCAATAGTTGTTCAACAATGGCTAGGCAAAATTAGAAGCCATGGCTGAGGTCGTAGTCGTATCGAGTTGATGATAAAAACAAAATATTTAAAGCGTCTACTTTACCACATTTTATGTAATTGCATACACAGACATAAAGATAAACCAGAAAAAAATCTATCAATGTTGTATTCAAGATATGTTATTCAGTGTGTCTATTTTCACTTTAATTCAAATAAGTATACTAGGTTTTGTATTATTTTTCTCCCCTAATATAAAACATAATAATTATTAAACTTCTATTTAATTACAATCCATGGTTATTTAATGGTGTATTAGTGAAATTAAGTTGCATGTTACTTAATAAGTAAAGAAATATTATTACTAAGTTATAAAAAGAAAATTGTAAATTGACTGTGTAAGAAATATTTTTTCAATATATATTTTCTTGTAGTAAATTGTAATAATTTTAAATATTTGTTTGTTCATGAAAGATAGGTTGAAATGCATATTAAACGGAAAATTTGAACAAATGTGGACATACCAATAGTTTATTTTTTTCTTGATTTGTGTTTTTTGCCACGATCTAAAACTCAAAAAATATCAAAAATATCTGTTCTTATGTAAATAAAGAATCACTGGGTAAAAACAAAAACCAAACGGAGACAAATTTCTCAGTGATTCTTTTTTGTAATAAATTTGCCTAACGAACAACATTTTAAAAATATAAATATGTTCTAAAAAAATATACAAAACTTTTAACGTTAACGTTTCGGGAAGTATTCTCCTTCCGTTTTCAAAACGAATCTAAATATAAATTATATTAATTTCTATAAATTCTGAAGATTAGGAAGCAAATATATTTTTTAAATTATATATTTATATATTTAAATATAATTTTTGTATCTTTTTAGATGGTGTCGAAAAACCCAAATATAGAAAAAAAATATATGTACACAATCACTCAGATATTATTTATACCAATAGTTGTTCAACAATGGCTAGGCAAAATTAGAAGCCATGGCTGAGGTCGTAGTCGTATCGAGTTGATGATAAAAACAAAATATTTAAAGCGTCTACTTTACCACATTTTATGTAATTGCATACACAGACATAAAGATAAACCAGAAAAAAATCTATCAATGTTGTATTCAAGATATGTTATTCAGTGTGTCTATTTTCACTTTAATTCAAATAAGTATACTAGGTTTTGTATTATTTTTCTCCCCTAATATAAAACATAATAATTATTAGACTTCTATTTAATTACAATCCATGGTTATTTAATGGTGTATTAGTGAAATTAAGTTGCATGTTACTTAATAAGTAAAGAAATATTATTACTAAGTTATAAAAAGCAACTTTACGTAAAAAATACACCTACATTTTTAATAGCCAAGATGTAGTGAAAAAATTTCGAGCAAACGTCTGAGTTGGAGAAGACCATTGAGAAGATAGACAGCGAAACATAGATCGAAAAAATTTGAAAAGGAAAATGGAGTGATTAAGACCTAGGGAAAGATCAAGAAAAAGTTGGGACGACATAGTGGAGGAGGGATCTGCATGAGCAAGGAGTAACAGATTACAAAGGGAAGGTGATAGATAGAAAGGAGTGAGCAAGGATAACGGAAGAGATCAAAAACAGAGAATTTCTATAAATTCTGAAAAGATTAGGAAGCAAATATATTTTTAAATTATATATTTATATATTTAAATATAATTTTTATATCTTTTTAGATGGTGTCGAAAAACCCAAATAAAGAAAAAAATATATGTACACAATCATTCAGATATTATTTATACCAATAGTTGTTCAACAATGGCTAGGCAAAATTAGAAGCCATGGCTGAGGTCGTAGTCGTATCGAGTTGATGATAAAAACAAAATATTTAAAGCGTCTACTTTACCACATTTTATGTAATTGCATACACAGACATAAAGATAAACCAGAAAAAAATCTATCAATGTTGTATTCAAGATATGTTATTCAGTGTGTCTATTTTCACTTTAATTCAAATAAGTATACTAGGTTTTGTATTATTTTTCTCCCCTAATATAAAACATAATAATTATTAAACTTCTATTTAATTACAATCCATGGTTATTTAATGGTGTATTAGTGAAATTAAGTTGCATGTTACTTAATAAGTAAAGAAATATTATTACTAAGTTATAAAAAGCAACTTTACGTAAAAATGACACCTAAATTTTTATTAGGAAAGCATATTTGTGTCTAAATTATTGAGTTATCTAAAGTAATCTTAAAAATGAGGCGAATTTATATGAGGAAAGAATCCCCTTGCGCTTTCAAGGTCGTCTCGGTTTTCACAGCGCTCATATTAGATTAACCTCCTTTCTTTTTGGGTTAACGTACGAAGGGAGTAAACAATGGATCCACATTTTACGTTTTGTCTGAACATTTTTCAGAAAAGCGTAGATTTTAATCGGCTATATTTCCAAATTTTAAAATTTATTATTATTGGCGGTTATCCAAAAAGTGCCATAGAGTTGAAATGAGGTACGATGGTAACTACAAGTGATAATTAGTTAATTTTTGGAACACATTTTCGGACCCAATTTTCGATTAATCTTTCACCCATATCGCGTGATATGTGTTATTAACGTTCATCCCACTAAAAATAATCCAAGGGCGTGAAATCGAATAATCTTGGTGGATAGTTGACATTACCATTTCGAGAAATATCATGTTAAATCTGGCAATCTAGTTGGCCAGAAAATATCTCCCATATGAGGAGATTACATGATTGGAAAGCAACTGTCTAACGGCGTCACTCCACTTTACTAAAACCATGTGTAATGATTAACAAGAGGGAACCTGGTTAACTGTAGAAGCAAAAACAGTTTCGATCATGTTAACCAAATGTCTCCAAACTACGACCCGCAGGCTAAATCCGGCCCGCCAATGTCATCAATCCGGCCCGCGACTAACGAATTTAGCAAGCGTATGGTCGTTTAGGGTGCATACTTAGAAATTATAGATAATGGCAGAAAAATTAAAACGGTTTTGGCCCTTGGAACTTACTGAACTAATTAGTATGGCCCTAAGGCTGGAAAGTTTGGAGACCCTTGATGTTAACTTATCAAGCACAATAAGTTAACTTATCAAGCCCATAATGTTAAAACAGGGTATTGCACACCTGAACAATTTTTTTTTGTCAGATCACAATTTTCAATCAATAATTTTCTTTACTCACAGAGCCTGAAAGATAAAAATGTACTTCATTAAACTCAATTGTAAATAAGGTTTTCATTTTCGTCTATAAAAGACGAGAAAATATGTTAAAAATGGTTGTGGTTTTATCTCCCAAAGCATACACTACCTGGATTTTTTATGCGTGGAACATCAAATTTTGATGTAAAATGGATTGCAAACTCATGTATGAAATGTTCAATAAAACTGCATGATGACAAGTAGGCGCAATGGATTACGTCAGAACAGCGGTTCTGACTATCTTTTTGTTTGCAGCCGTAAATACAGATATTTCTCTACCTGGGCGCTAATTTTTACTTCTAAGTATTTGAGCAATGTTTTGATTATCTAGGTCATTACGGTTAATATTTAATTGATGACGAAATAACCCTTTAGTTGTCATATTACAATTATTATTATTTTTGTAATGTACCTTAACATCGAATGTACGTTGTGCACCATTTCACTGATTGATAGTTACTAATATTATGATGCTGCACATGTTGTACAGATAGTTGTTTTACCCCTATCCGAGAGTCACATCTAATATTTGCCTCATCAGTCTCATTAGTCACATCTAATAAAGCCTGGAGTGCCACTGACGGCATTAGCCGTCGAAACTAACCAATTTCAATAAGAACAGTGATCGGCATCCGCCCAAATTTAGCAAATTCTTGCCAGCAGTAAACGTGTTAAATAATTTGTCGACCTCGTCATCGTAAAGCACAGACTGTTGGCTTTTCAACCAATCAGTCAAAACAAAGATACTTTGAGGGTATATTGCTGGTTTCACAATCTTTCTTTGATTGTCGTCAACCCATACATATCAAGTTGTTTTTTTTTTCATATCCCTGTATACAAATTAGCAATAGCATTCTTAGAACATTGTTTTCAATATAGTTTATTTAAATATAAACCAGTTTGTTAAAAAAATATTTATTTAAAGAGCCATATGTTCTTTTAATTTAGATTCTATTAGAAGTTATATTTATGATTATAAAGTTTATATTTTACTTCATAAATCTCCAACCTTTCAGTCTTTGGATATTTATATTAATTTCTTAAAATATTTACTATTTAAGTTCGCATATAAAGTTGTGCTCATATATGGTTGATGAAAATTTTTATTCTTTTTCTCCTGTAAAAAGTCCATTATAATTGAGTCATCTTTCTAAACTTTTGATTTTTATTAACCCTATCTATTAAATTTTCATATAAACCACTGGTGTTAAAACACTCATTTAATCATGTATATTACGTGACTAGTGATTTATTTAAACTTAATTTTCTTTTATGTTGAATTATTTATAAGTGGTATCATTTTTCACTAAAAATATTACTAAAATTTCCACTACATCTGTCATCAAGAATTGTTCACCATGTGTTTTCAATTTTATTTGTTAAACGTGTAAGATTTTTATTAATTTCGTTAACAAAGAAAAATATTTTAAGAGCACTTCTTAAATACATTTGATAATTTAAAATAAATTAATTTCATTGTTTTAATTCCATAACAAATCTACGACATGCGCTTCGATTTTTGTTTACTTTAGATTCAAAGTAATAAAGGCCTCGTCAAATGTTATGTTTCTTTTCATTATTACTGCTAAACTGTGTATTCAACTCACAAAACAAAAAAACATACGTATGTCGTAACCATCGTGTCTCGTAATACGTATGTCGTAATCGTCGTGTCTCATAATACGTATGTCGTAATCGTCGTGTCTCGTAATACGTATGTCGTAATCGTCGTGTCTCGTAATACGTATGTCGAAATCGTCGGTTGTCTACATTTATAGGTCAAGTGGGTTTCGGAATTAAATCTGTACTATTTTCGATACTATGAGTCGTTAAGAATATATCTTATATATCAGAACTAGTCCCTTTTCGAAAAATATGAAATTCGACCTATTATCTCCATTTCTAATAATTATAATGTACAACGACGCTAAGGCACTACTGTTTTGCAATTTAAAGATAAACTTTATTGATGGAACTCTGCTATTTAATTTAAATGTTTAAAACATGTTCAATTGATTATGTGATTATGTGATTGATTATGCACAAAGAAAAATATTTTAAGAGCACTTCTTAAATACATTTGATAATTTAAAATAAATTAATTTCATTGTTTTAATTCCATAACAAATCTACGACATGCGCTTCGATTTTTGTTTACTTTAGATTCAAAGTAATAAAGGCCTCGTCAAATGTTATGTTTCTTTTCATTATTACTGCTAAACTGTGTATTCAACTCACAAAACAAAAAAACATACGTATGTCGTAACCATCGTGTCTCGTAATACGTATGTCGTAATCGTCGTGTCTCATAATACGTATGTCGTAATCGTCGTGTCTCGTAATACGTATGTCGTAATCGTTGTGTCTCGTAATACGTATGTCGAAATCGTCGGTTGTCTACATTTATAGGTCAAGTGGGTTTCGGAATTAAATCTGTACTATTTTCGATACTATGAGTCGTTAAGAATATATCTTATATATCAGAACTAGTCCCTTTTCGAAAAATATGAAATTCGACCTATTATCTCCATTTCTAATAATTATAATGTACAACGACGCTAAGGCACTACTGTTTTGCAATTTAAAGATAAACTTTATTGATGGAACTCTGCTATTTAATTTAAATGTTTAAAACATGTTCAATTGATTATGTGCTGGTATTAAAAATAGCAAAATTACCACATCTTGTAGTTATAAAAATTATTTACTTATAATTTGAAAATAATTATGTTTAAAACATATTTCTATAAATCAATTATTCTGTTGGAACCTTCGATGGAAACAGTAAACGCGAAAAGACTTACCACTAAACACCAAATAACTCTTTTTAACTTCTAGCCGCATGTTTCTCTAACCATGTTGGTATCATTAGGAGATGATTGAATTCAATTATAAAACTAAACTGTGTTCTATTTATATGACAACCGAACCTAATAAACCATTAAAAATCCTCAACCTTGAAGTCAACTAAGCGTTGCATTTATAATTCAATCAGTGAGTTCAAAAACAGTCCAATTTTCAAGTTTAAATTTGGCAATTTTTATTTTATGTTATAAAATTGCTTTATATATGAACAAAAATGAGGTGAAACTAAAAACAGTGCAAGTTGACGAAAATGTATTGGTGATTCAGCCACTGTAGCCGTCCAATGACTGGAAAAACAGTACGAATCAAGGACTAGTACTCTTCTTCCACGCATCCGAGCGCCACCTTAAGCATTTGTCTTTAGTTTGAACATGCGGATTTTGTTTGCTTACAGTCGCTGTTATTTCATCATTCTTTTTTGTATTTATTTTGTGATTGTTGTTGGAAGAAAAATGTTTTTGTTTGCTTATATTTCTATTAGTGTTTCTTTTTTAATTTTTATTAAATTAGTGCTGCGGTCAGTTACAATGAGTAACCTACAGCCTCTACAGGAAGAACGCGGTGACGAAGAATCAAACAGGAAAGAAACGAAAAGCTCACCCCGAAACATGAGTGAAAAAAAAAATTGCTCGTCTGAACGTTACATCCTATATTAATAATAAATCTAAAGTAGTTCACACTAAATGTATTGGAGCAGATTGTTCTTGCAAACATAAATGTACGACTACATTTTTAGTCAGTCCAACGAGATTATTACAAATTTATACAACGGTAGACCAAAAAATAAAAAGGGCAGCTAGCTAGGACAGAATTGATCCAAATTAAACCTGTGTAAAGACGTAGACTTCGTTCTAATTAGCAAAAGGGTAACAGTTCGAATGTAATGGCGAGTAATTTTTTGTATTTTCCCATAAAACGAAGTAATAGGGTGTCTGTTTGTAAAGTAGATTACATGAGTTTGCACAACATTACTCACATTCAAGAATAGCGACCGACGACTATTCTGTTCTCTGGAAAAGCTCCTAAAGATCTGAGGGAAAAACATAATAATAGGCATCGAGCGATTGATGATGATAAACTGATTAAAATAAAGGAATACTTTGAGTCATTTCCAATACGTCATTTCGTACACTATGTTGCTAAAGCAGTAAAATATCTTTCAACTACATTGAATGTTAAGACAATGCACATACTTTTCATTAAAACATTTCCTGATCTGGAAGGAGTTATTAAATACGAATTTTATCTGGAATATTTTAAAGAATATTATAATCTAAAATTTGGTAGCTTCATTTACGATTACATACAAACAAAAATCTCACCTAAGGTTAAAGAGCTACACCTTTTTTCTGATTCCTGCCTCGGTCAAAACCGGAATAATACAATGGTGAGATTTTTAATAGGCCTGCAGGCAACCAACAGATTTGACAAGATCTATCACTACTTACCAGTACAAGTTACTCATTTTTGCCGTGCGATCGTAATTTTGGTAACATAAAAAGAGCAACAAGAAGATGTGATAGGTTTTACGTACCCTCCGAGTATGAAAAAATTATTCAAGAAAGTAGAAAAAAGTCAATAAGACGTTTTACGGTAAAAATTATAACCCATCAGGATATTATAAACTTTAAAGATTGGTGGTCAAACTGAATACGATAAAACTGAAACCCATAAACAATGTGGAAATAAAGGACACATTTGCGGTGTCCAGCTACAGTATGTTTGTCTACGATAGACTTCTTCCTGGGTATATAAAAAACTACGAGTATATTGATGGTTTAGCATATTTAACTTTTAAGTTAGCTAAACCCAAATATTTTTTTTCCTAAAAATATTAAAATTTAACTTATTTTTATTATTTCAATTTATTATTTAAATAGACATCCAAAAATAGTAATATAATTGTTTTCGATCTATTAACCGCAAAGACTTTTCATCTAAACCACGTGTAATGCCAGCAACGAACTTTCGAGGCAGATTTTTGGACTTATAGCCCTCATCAGTCAAGCTGAACGCAGATAAGCATTTGAAGGAAAGTTCCTAACTACAGACCATATAAATTGGTCATAAATGGTAATGGCTAAAGGCTAATGTTATGTTGGTGGCTAAGAGAACGGGAAGTTGAGCCACGTAGAGCATGGCTGAAAATACGCCGCAATTAATTTTTCTCATCACGGGCCTATCATGCAACTTCATGAGCATATCTGATACCCTACTGGGGTTTGCCCCATATGGATGGTTCACATATCAAAGCGAATGTCCGCACTAGGGTAGCGTTAGATATATAAGATTACCACCGCCATCGGACATGGGCAATTTATATGAACTATATCTCTGACAATTACTCCATATGCTAAAGAAACGGGCAAAAACATCCATGTAGATGGAAATTATTATTTTACTTATAACAAAGTATGATTGCAAGTACAGTAGGATTTTAATTATGTGTTGGAAACCTTGTCGAAAAACCACAGACTGCTGCCTTTTTCGAGCAATCAATCAAGTCAGAGTATATAGTGATAATCTTTCATTGGTTTTATTTCATTGGTTTAAATATAAATGCATCACGTGACATCACTAAAGAAAATTTTGTATAAACAAAATATTATTTAATTGCAACATAGTTGAAAAAATTACATACGCTGTGCCATACAGTATGACAAGAGTATAACCAACCAAATATCAAATCTTAAAACGAAAAACTATATGTACCAGAATAGATGTTAAAAACTATAATTTTAAAACATCATATATGTAAATATCTTCAGTTAATGAGCGACTTGCTGTACCAAAACTAGTTTTTGAATAATTAAGACGGGCAAATGACGTCTTCGCTATGCTTTCGAGGGTGCCTTTCATTTTCCAACAATAACAATAAACCCCCTTTCAATTTGAGCTAACATACCAACGAGGTAAACAACGAATCCTTATTCCAAGGATTGCCTGAAGTTTTTTCGAGGAAGAGTGAGTCTTCGTCGGCGATGTTTCAAGATTATGAAATTTAATTTAATTTTATCATTCCTGTTATGATTTCGACATTGCTGGCTCGCCTCATTAAACAACTTCAACAGAACTTCGCCGTTTACTTTATTCAGATTTTGCAGAGGTGTGCATAGTGCGGTAATTTGTAAATTCGGCAAGCGTTCCAGTAGAGTTTATATTATTGCGGCTGGTTTGTGGAAGTCTGTTTTATTATATATGTTTTTATTCTTATTAGATGTTGTATTTTAATGACATTGTGCTTTTGCCAATGTAATAAATACATAAATAAATGTATATATATATATATATATATATATATATATATATATATATATATATATATATATATATATATATATATATATATATATATATATATATATATATATATATATATATATATATATATATATATATATATATATATATAATTATTATTATTATTATTATTTACGCATGGGCCCTGGTGGACCACGCGAAGTACAATTAGAGGCGCTTGTTTTTGTTAGCCTTCCTTTGCGCCCATACTAATTTCATTCTTTCGCTATGAGCTTTTTCTCTTTCGTCAGACCAAGTTTCTCTCTGGCCAACCTTCCAAACGTTAACCTTGTGTCTGAAACAGCCTCTATCCTGAATTTCACTTGGTGTAGTATTTGCTGATCTTAGGTCATCTTTAATTGCAGCAATCCATTTAATTATTTCTACTTTAGCTCTACTCCTATTTTCATAAAATTCGACTATTTGTCTTCTTTTTCTCATATCGCTATGTATATCTGTGTACTGTTTGATTTCTTGATTTTCTCGAAGTCGGTATGTTGTGCTATTTATTTGTTTGGGGCCTAGGATTTTTGTTATGATTTTTCTTTCCTTCTTTTCAATGTTCTCGATGTCCCGCTTTCCATTCAAAATGAGCGTTTCTGCAGCATATAGATATTCTGGCTTAATAACTGTGTTGTAATGTCTCAGTTTTGTGTTTTTAGATAGGCATTTTTTGTTGTAAATATTTTGTGTAAGTCTGAATGCCGTTTCCATTTTTTGACATCTACCCTTATTGGGCGCTTTTTCCAACTCATTTTCCATGATTATTTCACCCAAATATTTGAATTGAGAGACTCGTCTGATGTTATCATATTTTGTTTTTAGAAATGGTGTTCTTAGTCTGTTGCAGGTCATGTATTGTGTCTTTTCAAAGGAAATTTGGAGTCCTACCTTTTCTGCTGTTTCTTTTAGGATTTCAATCTGTTTCTGTACCGTTAATACATCTTGAGCTAAAATTGCAAGATCATCAGCAAATGCCAGACAATCAATTTTGATGTTGGTTCTCCCCAGTTTAATGGGCTGGTCAATATTCAGGGCCGACTTTTTTTCACGCCACTCCTGTATCACTTTTTCTAGAACACAGTTAAATAAGAGTGGCGATGGTCCATCCCCTTGTCTCACTCCAGTTATAATTTCGAAGAACTCTGAAATGTCATCCATGAATTTAACTTTTGACCTTGTGTTAGTTAACGTTGTTTTAATAATTGCCAGCGTTTTCTGATCTAGTCCTTGTTCTTTCAAGATTCGGAATAAAAATTCGCGGTCAATAGAATCATATGCTTTTTTGAAATCCACAAACGTACAGACGAGATTTTTATGTACAGTTTTTGATGTCTTAGAATCAACTTTAGATTCAGGATCTGTTCAGGGCAGGATCTGCACGGTCGAAAACCTGCTTGATACTCACCAATGTTAGGTTCTAACTGTCCCTGTGCTCTGTCTAGTAGACATTGAGATGGAATCTTGTAACAAACTGGAAGAAGAGATATCCCTCTATAGTTGTTTATATCCGTTCGATCTCCTTTCTTATGTAGTAGATGGATTAGAGCATCTTTCCAATCTTCCGGAATCCGTTCGGTTCGCCAAACTTCTTGTAGAATTTTGGTTATTTCCTTGATTGTACCTGGACCAGCGGATTTCAAAAGTTCAGCAGTGGTTCCATCTTCACCAGAAGCTTTGTTATTTTTAAGTCACTTGATTTGCCTAATTATTTCATCTTCATTCGGTGGTAATGAATATGGGTTTGTATGTTTAGGGTTTAGTGTTGCTAATTTGTTTAAGGGCAGTTTAGTATTTGTTCAAAATATTTCGCATTTCTTTGCAATTGTCTTGGTTATTTAGAGCTAATTGTCCGTTTTCCTTTTAGAAGCAAAGACTTTGCGGTTGCTAGCCTGTTAATTAAGTTTTAAATGTTTTGTAAAAGTTTCGGGTGTTATTTTTTTGGAAATCTTTTTCTATTTCATTAAGTTGATTGTTTTCATATTTTCTTTTAGTTTGTCTAATTAGCTTCGATGTTTCTTTTCTTACTTCCAAAAAGATGTTATAGTTTGTTGCTGTTTTTTGACTATTCCAATCTTTGAATGCTTTACTTCGGCTTAATACTGCTTGCTCGCAAACTTCATCCCACCACGGATGTTTTCTACGTTTTTGTAAAGGGACCAACTTTAAGGCTTTTCTAATAATTTTTTGTTTCAATTCTTGCCAGTTCTGTGCTGGTTGTTTATAAAGCTCTTCTGTTAGGGCTGGTTTTATTTTTGTTGGGTCAAACTTTGGTATTAGCAGCCTCTTTTAAATAAGTTTTCGAGGTTTTAAGCTAAGTTAGATTCTAGTCAAGTAGTGATGCGTGCACCTCCAGGTCTTTTGTTTTGTTATTTTCTTCTTAAAATGGGTTGACATTATTTTTAAATTAAACTGCGAACATAGTTCAACCATTCTTCTACCATTATGGTTAGTCCATTTATGAGCGGGAAAACTGCCGACTGTTTTCCAGTACTTTTCCCTAGTTGGGCGTTGAAATCACCCAATAGGATTTTTACATGATTAAAGGGAATTTTAGATATAGTCTTTTCCAGAATTTCCCAGGACTTATTTACTTTTTCAGGATTAGATTTATTTTCTTCGTTAACTGGGAGGTGCGCATTGATTAATGAATAGTTTTTGTTAGCACACTTGAGGTATAGTGTCATAAGTCGATTATTTACTGGCTGGTCATTTGTTATAGAACCAAGAATGTTTCTTGAGACAGCGAACGCAATACCGAGATGTGGTGTATTTTTGAGTATTCTTTGGTCCGTTTTACTTTTAAAAAGTCTGTAGTTGCCGAATTCCTAGGTGTTATCATCTGTCAATCTCGTTTCTTGCAAAGCTAAAATTTGGATTTTTTGCTGATCCAGTGTTCGCCCTAATTCGTGTAGTTTTCCTGGACGCAGGGGAGAATTGATATTTACCGTTCCAAAGAAAGTTTTTGTTTTCGGTTTCAGACGTTGGCCAGAGGTCTCCGACTCCCTCTGAAAGATTTTGCCTTTAAGCCCGGACGCCCCAGAATCCGAAAGTCCGGTTGTACCAGCAAAGCTGGCAGAGGATTGTCTACCTCCTGGGGTAATTTTGTAATTACTAAAACACTTCATCTTGTACTTTGAATTATAGGTTTGAACCATGACGGTTCAGCGGTTAAGAGGTTAAGACTGGAGGGGTTAGTTCCAGAATTGAAATATCAGCCGCACCACTGGTGAACAGACACTGACCTCTCAACCGCTTGATACAAGTCAGACACTAAGTGAATTTAGTTTTTTTGATATATATATATATATATATATATATATATATATATATATATATATATATATATATATATATACATATATATATATATATATATATATATATATATATATATATATATATATATATATATATATATATATATATATATATATATATATTTATACCTTTGTATGGAGTAATTGCTTTTTTTGATGATATATGTACAATCCATAGGGAAATTTTATACGTAACACTTCGAGTACTTGGAAGTACTTGAGTACTTCGAGCACTTGAATAGCACTCGAGTACACTTCAGCAACATGAAAAATGTATTCCTAGACTTTAGGATTAATTTCCCTCAACGATTCACGTTGTAGAAAAGTTAAACCCGCACTACTCGCATCCAAAAGTTTTTGAGAAATTTAGGCACATAGTCGCTAAATTGGAAGCGATCTCTTTGAATATCGTTGCCCATAAATACTTATATGCACGGAGAGTTTATGCACGGAGAGCTTCTTCGTACATAAGCAGTATGAATAATCTAAGCTCCAATACATTTTTGGTTTTAAATGGAACGTAAGTAAGTACTGACATGCAATGGAATAATTTTTGTTGCTGTTTCATAATTACATTCTTTGTTCTAGCAATGTTGCGACGTTGTCAAGTCGGTTTTAGCTGATATAGGGAATTGATATAGATAATTAGTATATTTGTAGTTTATTCGTTAAGTAACCGCAATTAATATTGGTACTAGTTTTACAGATATTTGCTTAAAATGTTAAGTCTTATTATAGTTTGCCGATTGATGATTTAATAACTGCAAATTTTCTTCAGGTACCCTTGTGTTGTTGACCCTTGTTATAAAGAACATTTTCTTTAAAAAGATGTAAAGAATTGTTGCTTAAATTTGGGAAAGTACTTTCCCTTACGCCCTGAAGATGTTGAGTGATTTAGGGAAATAAGTTGGTCCGGTAGTACCATTTCTTGAAGTACAATACAAAAAGATTCCGCTTTACGATATAGAATGATTGTGAGAAATTTAAAAAGCAACGGATAGCTGGTACATGATACTCAAAGTTTTTCTCAATCATCTCACTTATATTTATGAGTTGGTCTCAGCTAGCTTTATTTTATTAACATCTCTTATAATTTTAATGTAATTTGAATTTGATTATACTAATGAATAAATTTTTAACCAGAAATGCCAATTAATAAATCTACTAATGAACCGCAAATATTTACAATTCCTCTGCAAACGAACTAACCTCAATCTCAGAAATCGCATTTAAATATTTTAGACGAGAAAATAATGTTTAACGTTTGCACGATGTCTTCGAGGGCGTTTCCCTTTTTGTTTCTCTGATATTAACCCCCTTTCAATTTGAGCTAACGTACGAACGGGATAAACAGGGGATCCGCATTTTGCGAATTGGCCGGAAATTTTTCCAGAAAGAGTGAGCCTTCCACGGCAATGCTTAGGGATTATCAAATTTAATTTAATTTTATCGTTTCAGTTATGATTGCTGTGTTGCCGCTTCATCTCATTAAACAAATTCAACACACATTACATTTTTTTTTTACTTTAGACAGGCTTTTCGTAAAAACTGTTGTAATTTTTCTTTTTCAGTATGTTTTTTATTATTAGGTAGATTTTTAAATCTTGTATATTCGGTCGTAAATTTATTTGATCTAGTTTGGGTGATTTAGACCTATTATGGTTTGTTTTCTTTAAATATAAATCTGTGTTGTGTTTATTGAAATTATTTCACTAATAGGTTTTGTTTCATATATATATCACAGATCTGACCCGTAGAAAATGTTAGGAAAACTTATTAACAGTAAAGTTTTAGAGTTAGAGGCTCATCAATAACTAAGAAGGCTATTTAGCGACTGGACCTACAGTGTTTTCTTGTCAGATTTTATACTTTTTAGTAGAAATAATTGTAAAAATGTAAAAAAAATCAACACAAAGTACTGGGATTAAAGGAATTAAACTCTCTGCCACGCTGGCTATCCAGTGTCAGGCCGCTGCTTTTGGCACTGCGGCCAAAGGCAAGTGTATATATATATATATATATATATATATATATATATATATATATATATATATATATATATATATATATATATATATATAATTACTCGGTTCTCAGATAGAACCGCGTTTTAGACCTCTAAATTCTCGACGTTATGGCCATTTTGAAGCCATTACGTTGAAGCCATTTTCAAGAGAATCTAGTTGATTTACTCCGAGGCCTCAATCTACCTACTCCCCAGAGTTCACAACCAGAAAAGAACGTGGACGGCGTGACCTCTGTATTAATAGGTGAGGTTGTAGGTGGGACGCTCGGTTGAAGAGAGGGGTTGAGACGGGAGGTGGACATTTGACTAAAAGGGTATACAAGGGGGATAAGAACCTAGTAATTCTAATATTACCGACCGCGGAAACCTTTCCGAACATTTCGTACGCCTATACGGGAAGGAAATAATTTCACATGCCAAACATTTTAGTACCCTTCTCATCCGAAAATCCCGTCTTCTATACGATACGAGAAGATTTTTCGCGAGGTATTATAGACTTTTTATCATCTGAAGGAAGATTAGAATTATTGATGACAGAACGCGTTTTCTTCTCTAGATATGCTGTAGGGTCGTATGACCATGGCATTCCCTTTGTCGGCTGGAAGAATTGTAACGTCTGAATTTCTGCGTAACTCAAATAAGGCACACTTTTCGTCCGACGGAAGATTAGATCTCGGGGGTTTGGAACGACGAATGATTCTGGCAATGTCTTGGCGGATTTTTTTGCCTTCAAGAGCAGGTAGGTGAGATAAAACATCTTCTGTTTGGGAAATTATTTTCTCTACTGAGATAGTGTTAAGAGTCACGGCGAAATTAAAACCCTTTGATAAGGCTCTATGGGCTGAATTGCTAATGTGGGTATTCGAAAAATTGTGTACAAAATTGGTAGTATTATGTACGTATATATATTGTATGTATATTGTGTACAAAAAGGCGTAGAAGTTTTTCTTTTTGGATGTCAGTTTTTTGTTGGGCGATATGTTGGGCTTTCTGGGTAGAAATTCGTTCGAAAGTGTCCCATAATATGGGATGGATATTGAAGTTGTGTTGAGTGGCAAATGTACGGTACCGACCGGATTTTGTTTTATCTAACAAATGTCAAGTGTTGTGGATAGAATTTCTTAGCAATGCCGAATTAGCCCTGGATAGAATTCTCGTGATGCAATGAGATTTGTTGTGATGTTTTAACTATAAACATTTTGGAATGACGTTGTTGTCTCGACAGGATTTAAGAAAGGTTAAGTCGCAGAGAAGACGGGGTTTGCGGATGAGAAGGGTACTAAAATGTTTGGCATGTGAAATTATTTCCTTCCCGTAGAGGCGTACAAAATGTTCGGAAAGGTTTCCGCGGTCGGTAATATTAGAATTACTAGGTTCTTGTCCCCCTTGTATACCCTTTTAGTCAAATGTCCATCTCCCGTCTCAACACCTCTCCTCAACCGAGCGTCCCACCTACAACCTCACCTATTAATACAGAGGTCACGCCGTCCACGTTCTTTTCTGGTTGTGAACTCTGGGGAGTAGGTAGATTGAGGCCTCGGAGTAAATCAACTAGATTCTCTTGAAAATGGCTTCAACGTAATGGCTTCAAAATGGCCATAACGTCGAGAATTTAGAGGTCTAAAACGCGGTTCTATCTGAGAACCTAGTAATATATATATATATATATATATATATATATATATATATATATATATATATATATATATATATATATATATATATATTTATAGATATGTAAGTCCATGTAATATGTATGTCCAAAAGTTTGGAATATTCAAACATTTCACCTTTTTTTACGAAATACATCACTGGTACCAAAACTCGTCATCAAATGACTAATGTGTGTAAAATTGATTTATTATTTGGAGTCAAAACCTTACAGTACACCAATTGCCTTCAAAAGAAATTTAAAAAATAAAATGAACGCTTTTAAATAAAACTAATAAGTAGTAGTTCCTCCATGGGTCGGTATGCTTGCTTGAGGGCAATTGGGCATGATGTCGATTAAATGGTCAATTTGGGCTTGTGGAATTCTGTCCCATTTTTCACGAGCAGCATGTTTTAGTTCTCGCAAGGTAAGAAGAGGATTGTTTCGTTTCTTAATGCGTGTTTTCAGAAAGTCAAAAGCGTGTTCAATGGCCACCTTAACATGGTTATTCCCTCCTCTACAAGAAAATTTTGTACTGCTGCTGTTCGATGAGGAGATCCGTTGTCATCCATGAAAACAAAACCGTCGCCTATTGCAATTTATCGAGCCCATTGCAATATTATATTTTTGTTTGTTGAAGGGTTAGTTTGGGAACACGTGAAGGTCTCCTGCGATGCAAATTTACCACTTTTAGTCACGTGTTATCGTTTGTCGTGAAACATTTATCCCTTCAAGCCTAACAAGCGCCCTTGATATACCACTTGTAGATTTCTTCGAGCTATCATTGATATCTGCCGGTCTTGTGCAGCTGTTGTATATCGTTTTTACACGATGAATTTTCGATACAGCACTTTGGGAAACATCTACAATTCTTGCGATATCACTTTGATTAAAACCTTGTTGTAACAAAGCAAATTACTCTTGATCTGTTAAATGAGATATCATATTTCTAGATATCTATTTCTCTTTTAAACGGATTGATTGAAAATTGAAAAAGAAATGAATTACTGCGTAAATACCAGTATCAATGAAATGGGCAAAAACTGAAAAAAAACCTGCGTTATCAGCAACACAATGCTTTTGTTATTTTTATTTAAACACGGTCTAAAATAAATATCGTTGAATATTATAGGCGTAGTTATCCTATACGTAAATATTCCAAACTTTTAGACAATATTATGAAATATAATTTAATTTTATCTGTCTAGTTACAATGAAGGTGTAGTCAATTCTTCACTTTAAATTAATTCAGCTTAACTCTGTTGTTTATTTTATATATATTTTGCAGGTTTATGAGGAACTATGTAATAATTGGTTTTTTGTAGATACATTTTCTACAGGTAAAAGTTATTAACATGAATATTTAGTTTTTTTTGGCATAATTTATTTATACATGAAATTATTTAAATATGGAGGTAAAATATCTATATATTTAGAAATGATATGAATAAATAATAAAAAGCAATTTAAATCTCCTGTACCAAATTAAAATAGTTTTTTTTTCCAATAAGAATGCCAGAACTTTAAAATGTAATAGCGGCAACATTGTTTGAAATGCAAGGCACTCAAAGACTGTAGTGTTTAGTGCATTGTGTCAATTCATCATCGAAAGATACACGATTCAACAGCGCGTAGAAATTATACGTATTTCCTATCAAAATGCATATTCACTTAAGTTCGCCATACTTTTCAACTTTGCGTGAAATTTATGGTTAACATAATCGACTAACTGAAAACGAAAAACTAGAACGGGCTATCTCAGTTGCAGATGAGTCTGTAGCTATACTTCGACGAACCGCACAATCATTGGAGAACACCACGGCAGTAAAATGGACTGTAAAAGAAGATTGGAATTTTTATATTCCACTTCGTTCTTTTGAAGGAACTCACTTTTCGCAAACAACTATCTGAAGAATTTGCTATTATGATTAAGATTTTAAGGTTTATAAAGATGGATGCAATCGGCCGACGCAATATCATTAATTTTATTGACAATTTCCTCAGCGGTAACCTCAGTGGAGCATTCTGAGCGCGGAACCTCATTCGTGCTGATTTGACTACATCGAAATGCAGCAAACGACTTATGAACCATAAAATATATACAGAGCAGAATCCCCATAATACATTTCCAATGTTCTTAATCAACGAACGATATTTGATTTTATCCATTTTAGCAAAAGTATCTTATCTCCATTCGAAGAATGTCAAAACAAAACTAATGTAACCTGTGTAATCCCACCACCATATATTGAAAAAATATCTGATTTTTCACTCTTATATACAATCGCAAAACTCTTTAAGATATCCCAGGAAGTATCTTCGTTCTAACCCCCTTGACATTAACCTCCTTAAACCCGGATTGTCGTACGAACAGGGTAAACAGCGGATACACATTTCGTGAATTGCTCGAAAATTTTTCCAGGGAGAATAAGTTCTTTTCGGCAGCGCTTCGAGATTATGAAATTTAATTTTATTTTATCGTTCTAATTACAGCAGAGGCGTTGCCGTTTCGTCTCATTAAATTAATTCAGCATAATTTTGTCGTTTATTTTATACAGATTTTGTGGAGTTATGAGAAACAAAGTAGTTTGTTTTTCATTCGTTTCGTTTGGGTAAATATTCTAGTGGTAAAAGTTCTGCGGATAATTATTTATTCTTAATTTTTTTTGCATCTTGAGTTCATTACATTATTTTGCCGTCTCTGCTTTCCAGTATTGTTTCGATTAACCAACTTTTTAACTTTTAGCGGTCGTGAAATTTGTCATATTATAACGTAAATTAATCGATATAAGACAAGTAAGAGAGGGCTTGGGAGAAAAAGAAATTCAAAAAGGAATCCAATAAAGCCACAATGATTGGATGTATATGGATGTATGTAATTATTAATGGTAGAATCGTATCATATCTAGAAAAAAAATAAAACAAAATCGGTCAGGTTATAGTAGAGTCAGTACTTCCATTTGGGTTGAAAGTATTGATTCTCAATACTGATCTACAAAGAAGATACACTGCCATCGAAATGCACTAATTGAGAAGTGCCCAAATATCAAAGAGAGAGAGAGAAGAATAAACTACGAGATTATAAATAAACATATACCTAAACAGGGACCGGAATAGAGACAGGGAACACAATATCGAGAGAAGATCTCTCAAATGAATGCTGGAAACAGCCAGGTCGAAGAAAAAGACGAAAGCAACGGTTACCGTTGAATCACAGTAGCAGAGATGCAGTATAGAACAGAAGTTTAGAGGAAGAAGACGAAATAAAGAGGTTTGGAGGAGAAGAACCGTGTGAAGGTAGACTGCATTCAGTTTCAAACTATAGTTACATTTGAACTGAATCCCAAATATGTATAGAGCGAATTCTTCATATATTTAGAAGCTATCTATAATAAATAAATAATAAAGTGCATCTTAATTTGCCCGCAAAATAATAAGTCGCAAAATAAGGACAATTTTAATACATTAATCTAAAGGGTTAACGGCGCCCGACGTTGCGCCTGAGATTTCTGAAGTAGAAGAGGAAGGTGCCGTATCAATCCGCACCGCTTAGCTCTAGTACAAAAAGTTCCAAAAGCGAGCTATGAATCTTGAGCTAGGAGAAGATAAGATCCATCCACGGTTTCAGGTTGAAAACGTTTTGAGAGCAGTTGTGATTATAGATCCTAGAAGAAGTACTAGGAAACTTTATAGGGAAACAGTAAACACTACCGTTAACATGCACTTTTTGCGAGCCATAGGTCTGGTATAACTTTTTTAAACAGTCAATAATTATGTACCTCAAAAACGTAATTACATTTGTTATACTCTAGTATTTTTAGCAAACAAAAATATTTCTAACACATTGAAAGGGAAGTTATTTCTTCTACGTGTTTTTCATGATTCCCCATTATTTCAACTTACAGAAAGCGGCAAATGTCTGAAGTTTACAATGAGCAAGCTGTAGCAGTAAAAATGTATATGCAGTGATTTCAACAATTTACGAGACCGATATTCGACAAAGTTTGAAGACGTCGAACTGGAACCATTATCTACAAAATTTCAGCTTAACCCTAGAATCGTACCCTGGGGTAAAATGAAAAAAAAACAATAATTTAAATGGCTTGTAATTTTTTTACTATACGACGGTTTATTTCGCGCGTTTGTGTATTTACGCGGGGCGAGGGGACGTGTGAATACCTCAGTCGGATGGCGGTCCTGCTAATGATTGGATGCGGCATGCTGCTTATGGAGTACTCCAGTAGTCCAGGGTACGTTCAACGTAAGTATTTTAATTTGATGATTCTTTTGGTAATTTCGATTTTTTTTGTCTATTTTTTGTATTGTTTTTATACAATTTATCGACATGGATTTGATAGTACATTGTATGACAGCTTTATGAAAATATTCTTATATACAAAGTTAGTTTATAACACAAAGTTAGGTATTTATATTGTTATATTTTTTGGAGCTTCTAGTCTAATCTATAACTTTTTTTAGATGACGTCACGACGTATTTTAAATGAAAATCAAGTTGAACATCTTCCTTTGGAGGCGAAAGAGAGAGAAGATCTTGTTCTAGACGAAGCATTAGAAGAAGAACCACTTGAAATTATTCAAGATTCTCGCTTGGAAGAGGATATTAAAACAGATGATAGTCTTGATGCTTTAGAGCTGAGTCATCTCAGAATTAAGATGAAGAACTTAAAAAATCATCGCAATCAATTACTGCCTCACCAGTAACTGTACTCAGTGTTCCAGATGTTTTGAGTGGTAGAGGCACAAAAAAGCAGAAAAATTGCGAAAAATGTGTATGGCATGGACCTCGTCCTCGTTCATTACGCACACCACACAGGAATATTATATTTCATCCTCCAAGTAACAAAAGCGCTGCTAAAGTTATTACTAAAGGGTTAGATAGTTTTGGAGAATATAGTTTTTAATAATAATCAAGAGATTTCTGAGCAGCGTAAAAAATACAACTCAGACAGACCAATTCTGTCTGAACATGATGATTTTGTTCCATCAAGCACGGGACTTTCGTTTGTTCGAGATACGTCAATAATAGAATTGAAAGCCATTTTTACTATACTACTTGGCTGGTGTGCTAAAAATAAAATATTGAACTGTAAAGGAAATATTTGATAAAAATACGGGTATCAGTTATTTTTGGCCAATTATGACTGAGACAAGCTTTCGATTTTTAAGCAATTGTCTTAATGATTTTAATGATGATTTGACAATAGGTGAGAAGAAGCAGGTAGATAAATTGGCTCCTATAAAAGAACTATTTCATCATGTAGTTCATAGTTCAAAAAAATCTGTTTTCACCCTCTGATACTGCAATAGATGAGAAGTTGCTTGGTTTTAGAGGGAGGTGTCCATTTCGTAAGCACATCTCTTCAAAGCCAGATAAATTTGGGATCAAACTATTAATGTGTCCCAGATAAACCTATTACAGGATAAATAGCATAATATACACAGCAAAAGATTATACTCCTAGAGGAATACCAGTTGAAATGAAACAGAATTACTTAAATTTTTTTTCTGAAACGAAAGACCGTAAGCAAGATTTTAATAATAGACGCACTTACCTGAAGACTCTCGCTTTTCATCTCATAAAACCGTACCTTGAAAATAGATTTCAATACAGAACTGTGCCAACGTCCCTACAAATAAGTATTGGGGATATAATAGGAAAAAACGCCCATTAGCTGCGGTAACTACTTGAATTCCAAAATCTGGAAGGTATTCTTTCTACCCATGGTCCAAAGACCGTAAATCACGTACACAATGTGCCACGTACAAAACATTCATTTATAATGAGCACCAAATCAAAATTAGCCAAAATTATTTGATATTTTCTAATTAATATGCCTTAATTGTGTTCAATGAGACTGAAACTATTGTTAAAAAGCCTATGTAAGTTGTTTTTTAATGACAGTTTAATATCTTTTTGTATATGTGTTTTATTTATTGGGGTACCCTAGTATCCCATGGTACCGTTAATTAAATTTCAATATGGGTACGGTTCTAGGGTTAAATACAAAAAAAAAGTAACAAACTAGAAATAAGACAGTCAATTTATTTAACAGCCTAACTACGCTAAACTTGAAAAGATTTACCACTAAGCACCAAATCACTTTTTTTTAACTGCTCGACGCACGTTTCACCAACCACGTTAGCATCATCAGGAGATGATTTAATCTCTAATTCAGATTAAATTATCTCCTGATGATGCTAACATACTAAACAAAAATCTGTGTTCTATTGGCAATGCTTGCTTACATATTATCATGGTTTTGATTTGCTTTCAGTTAATCAAGTGAATTCAAATTGAAAACGTCGGTCGATAACTTATTCGTATTTCTTTATGTCATCCACCCATCTCATTTGTGGTCATCCTGTGTTTCTTTAACCTTAATATCGGCATCAGTTTTGAATGACATTGTTCCATCTATTGTCTGAGAGCCTTTGGTTGTATTCTGCGAATTTTCATTTAAGTTTGGCAGCATATTCTACTATGTCTATAACTTTGGTCCTTTGTCGTATCCACGTATTTTTTGTGGTTTCGTATAGTTATATTCAACATTCTTCGCTCCATAGCTCTCTGTGTCTTCGTCAGTTTATCAAGCTTGAACTTAGTGAGGGTTCAAGTCTGCGCTCCATATGTCAGCACAGGGAGTAAGTATAAGATGAATATTTCAGTTTTATGTTCAAAATGACTTTGAGATATTTTTAATTTCCTGCCATCTTTACTTAATTAGTTCAGATATTACGCCATCCTTTCCTGCGGCTTTGTTTCTCTTCATTTGTCTTACTTCGGATATTTCGTCTTCGCTTATATCTGACATTTCTTCTGAGTTTATATTTGTTATTTTTGGTTTACTATCTTCCGGGATTGTTCCTTTGGCACATTTTTCGCTTCATATAGTTTCGCTATCATATTTTTTAGCTACTGTCATGCCTTCTTTAAGGATAATATTTGTTATATTTGTATTAAGTTATTTAAGTATTATTTGTATTAAGTTAGACGTAACTTATAATATGTTAGCTAGATCTCATCATAGGAAGTTAGGAACATAGGAACATAGGAATTTTTATTGATATTTTTCTCTACTGTCTGCGTCAATTAGTGGCCTTCTCTATCTTTATGAACATTTCCTTTTTGGTGTTTATATTTAGTTTGGCTCTCACCAAACGATGGTCACTCCCGGTACTAAAGTTATTGAGCACTATCGCATTTCTGAATATTGATCTCGCAGATGATGTAATGTAGTCGATCTTGTTTTTGGTTCTTCAATCCAGTGCAATCCATGTCCACGTACACAACGTTAATGATAGCAGATATGCTAAATACTGGCAATTTTTGATCATGACCAAAAAAAAGTAGTACGTCTGACGATATGATATGTCGGTTTCTAACAAACTTAGCAAACGAGATTTACTGGACCGAGTCTCTTCGTGCGACCTTTTATTGAAAAAATAATCTGAAGCTCTATTTCGAATGGTTAACTAGTAATGACTAGTGATGAATTTACTTCAGAAATAACTAGTGATGAAAAGTGGAGTTTGAACAATAACGGGCAATAAAAAAACAATGGGGATTAAAGAAAATTATCTTTTGCATTTGGTGCGACGGAAAGATATCCCTTTCTTCATACATTTTGAGCTTCTTCCGCGCAGCTAAACTATTAACGCCAACCTCTGCTATTTACAATTAGATCATCCGGCAATACTTGAAGAAAAAGGAGAAAATTAACAAACAGGAAAGGCGTCGTGTTGCCTTGTGACAATGCACAACCACATTTTTCTATCAGGAATCAGCAAAAATTGTTGATGTTCAAACAGGATGTTTTGCCTCATCCACCTTATTCACCCGATATTGCGCCCTCGGACTACCATCTATTCGACTTCTTCAAAAATTGTTTAAATGGATAATCTTTTAAAATCAAAGAAATGGTGAAAAATAATCTGAATTTTTAGCAATAAATATTGGCAAAAAGTTGTAAATAATAATGGTAATTACATAATAAACTAAATACATATTTGCATAAATTATTTATGTTTTCTCTTTATATTAAAACGTCTCTACAAACTTTCTGGGGAATCAGATCTCTTAGATTAAGTGTTGATTAAACTGCTTGGTAAAAAACGTTATATGTAGACAAACAAAAATTAATTCAAAATTATATCAAAATATGTCATTTGCACATCTATAAATATTTGTGAGTGTTGGAAATTAATTGATTTCCATTTCAGAAACGGGCATTGAAATAATTTTATTTATCATATTTATTATATTACAAAGACCATTTTTATGCCGTTTATCGTCATTTTACATATTACTCGAAATATTTCCTGCCGACGGTAAATTATCCTTAGCATGGCTTTCCGATTATAGAATCATATTAAATTGAATTAATTTTTTCCTGTAATGAGTTCGTCGTTGCAAATTCATCTCGCCAAAAAAGTTCGGGATAACTTCGAAGTTTATTTTATTTAAATTATGCGGCATAATGAGGAATGCAATGTTTTCTTTTTTTACTACTATCGTTTAGAAAAACTTTCAAGTGCTAAAATTTCAGCAGTTTATCTCCTGTTTTTATTTCTTTTTCAATTTATTCATTTGAGATTTCATTCAAGACTTCTGTCATATGTTTTTCTTGTTTGCGTTATCAATTAGAATAGTTAGATTTTGTGTTTTAATCTTCTTCTCATTGATTATATATCTATATATATATATATATATATATATATATATATATATATATATATATATATATATATATATATATATATATATATATTCGAATTTTAGTTTTAGTGTTGTCCAATTCGACTAATTAATTGTTGATATAACTCTATATCACTTTGTCTCATAAATCGTTGAAAATATATTGAATAATATGTATACGTATACGCCGTAGTGAAAGGGGTGTGAGGGCGTAACAAAGTACATGCGCAAAACGAGAACCGCCAGTCTCCCACAATAGCGTATTAGGAGCAGTCATTTGCTACGTTTGGTGGGAAAACTCAGCATAGTTTAATATCCAAGTGAGTGTTACTGGTAAGTTCTTGTGTTTAAATATTTATGTTAAATGTCTAAGGGTGCCATGGTAATTGTTTATCAAGTTCCGTAAGTTTATTTTTATTCTACTAGCAATGTTTATAAATATGCAGGAGATTTTGAGAATCGACTGTCCCCTAGTGTAGGAGAGGCAACTGTCCCATAATGCCGGACAGTGAATTTGTTGGTTTTCCGTGTTTATATTTATTCCTAATTGTTTTATTTCATTTTTAGCAAGTAAAAGATCCAGCAGCTATGAAAGAATGAATGGAAGAGAGCAATAAAGAGACAAGAGACAGGAGACAATTACAAAAAGAAAGAAAGTTAGAACCAGAAAAATTAAAAAACTGCAATAGATTTAGTTATGCCGAAACAAATGAGCTGAGACAAGTATCGGTGAAACATAATATTCCCAAAAGTACGTTGCATGATAAAACAGTTGGTATATGTATTAAAAAAAAAATAATACTGAAACCAAAGGTTGGTAGATTCGCTAAGACATTTTCGATCGAGTACGAAGAACTTTTAGTCCAACACATAAAGGATTTATCCAATAAATGTCTGCTGCTTATGAAAAATGAGTTTTTGAACTTGGCTTATGATTTGGCAGTAGCACTAAGGATCCCACCAATGTGATGAAACTGGCGTCAACTGCGTTCAGAAACATAGAAGTTATGGCCCCGAAGGCTGTTCGCCAAATGGGAAGTTTTATGTTAAAAGCTTAAGAAGCCGTTTAAAAACATCTACCATGCCTACAATGCGATATGTGGATGAGAGCAAATGCTGGAACACAAATAACCGATTATGACATTGCCGACCTAGCCAATAGGGCTTTTATAAAAGTAGTTTATCATGAAATCCCGGTGTCTGGGTGTACTGAACAAAAATTTATCCATTCGATAAAAACATCTTTTCAGACCCTGATTTTTGACCTGCAGAAATTACAGACATCCTTCTAGAAGAACCTGGGACTTGGAAGATCTTTCGAAGAACCTGAAACCGCACCTGCTTTAAGCGGAGAAGGTACTTCGATTTCCAATAATTCAGCTGTTGCTTATTACCCATCAAATATCGCCATTAAGAAACCATCGGTCCTCAAGCCATCCACTAGCTCCATTTTAAAGCCAACTACTTACTTGAATCATCTGCTCCCGATGCTGATCTTGAAACTACCTCTATTTTCGAGCCTTTAAGTAACTCTATTCTTGAGGTAATTACAAACCCAATTGGGGAACCATCTTCCAGCTGTACTAAGTATGTCGGGTACTAGGTCCCGCTTTCAGTTTTTGAGAAATGTATGCCAAAGTTTGATTATAATTTTTAGGAAGATTAGGAAGAAGTTTTTTGTGATAATTTATTTTGATTTCTACTATTGTTAACTTGATTAAGTCATAATTACAGTGCCATATTTCGGCAGTTTTTTATTTACCCTCAGCAATCCTTAAGTGTTCGCCGCTAGGGGAACTCCCCCTAAAATATTATAGACTTGTTATATAAATGTTGATTAAAAAATATCTTCAATTATAACAGGAATAATGTATAGTTAATTAACTGTCTCTTAAACCCCTCCTGGTTTTAATTTAAACTTTGTCCGTACATATTTTAATTTTCTCACTTTAATTTTCTCACTATCCAAGTGTATGCTAAAAATATATATATATATATATATATATATATATATATATATATATATATATATATATATATACATATATATACATATATACATATATATATACATACATATATACATACATATATATACATATATACATATATATATATATATATATATATATATATATATATATATATATATATATACATATATATATATATATATATATATATATATATATATATATATATATATATATATATATATATATATAATATATATATATATATATATATATATATATATATATATATATATATATATATATATATATATATATATATATATATATATATATATTGGAGTTTATATATCTTTTTTTCAATAGCGTTCTATCTATAATACTATGTTTCTTCGTTGGATGATTTACCGTTTTTCATTCTCCTTATAACGTATGTAAATTCTTCATATATTAATTCCATTATACATTCGTTTTCTTCCCGATCGAACAGTATAGTTTCTGGCTTTGTCCTGTCAGTAATAACATGTATCCAGTTTTTATTCAAAATATTCGAACTTCTTCTTCGCACCAGTCCATTCTAGATTAAGAACATTTTTTTATATAAATTAATTTCTATACAAAATGTTTTATGCTCATTTGGTTACATTTTCCAAACTGTATTTGAAATGCTCTGTTTTTGTAATAATCGCCTTCAATTTACATAAAGTTTCAAAATTAAATTTGTATTATTTTGCAGAATTGTTTATCCTCCGTTAATTCTGTTTTTCCATTATTATTTGATATTCCTCATCAAACCGGTTAGTATATGTTTATAATTTACTTCTTTTCTAAAAATGCCGGTCGCGTTGGTGCGGACGGTAAGAGTAGCGGCCTGCCGCTGCTGTGCCGAAACCGCACTGGAGCGGTAGTTGGTTCGTTTCCAGCCGTCGGACGGTTGTTTTTCATTCTTTTTTCTGTCTGTTTACTTCATAAATATTTGTGATTGTTTTTAGGCAAGAGTAAAATCCGACAGCGAATTACCATTCAGTCATGCCAGTTAAAGGCTGGGTAAGGCCGGATGCCTTCTGAGAAGTGTTCTACATTGTTCACTCGCCAGTCGGTAGGCTTCCTGATAGACTTATTGGGGTAATCACATAACCAAGGGTTGATAGCCTGAGCGGGGTGCTGACTTGGGTTGTTCGGTGGCTGATGACCGTGGATCGGAACCCACGTTAATCTGTAGGTCCAGTTGCTGATGCGTCTCTAACCGTAAATCCTTTCCTTTCCTTTTCTAAAAATATCTGGTTATAAATTTGTTTAATCTGGTTATTTCTTTCTCTATTTTAGGTGTCTTTTCATTTACAGTCTTGGCTGTATTTGGTTTTCACCCTTATATTTTTTCACCCTTAATAATCCTAATATATAATATTAGGAAAATAACACTAAAAAAGAACAAAATAAATAAAACGGATAATAAAATGGAAAAAATTGAAAATAAATTCTATGAAATTAATATTATGAGCGCTGCATATAATTTTGTTATATTAAATTTTTCATATTGCATTTTGCAAAAGGACGCTTTAAAGGGTCACACATATTTTTGTGTAAACAGCTAGAAAGAAGACACAAAAGAAATACCGCATGGTAGACAGAGGAAATCAAGGTGCAGGTAAAGATCAAAAACAAATGGCGGGAATATTTAAGTAATAATACCGATATGCCTATAAAAAATAGAGAACAAAGATAAAACATTTAGTATTGGAATCAAAGAGAAGAAATTGAGAACAGTTTGGAGACGAGATGAAAATAAATATTTGTGGTCACCAGAAGAATAAAAATGTTGACAGCTTAGTAATAAAAATAAGGAGAGGGAGATCACTAGAAACAAGGTTATGACACGATGGAAAGAATATTTCGAAGAGTTGCTCCAGCCAAGATACGACACGGACATATAGGGCGGGATAAACGAAACAACTGAGAACTACAAAGGTAGACAAGAACAGTGGACATAAACAGAAGAGTGCAGAGTAATAAAATAGTCTACTTAGCATTTATAGTTTTAGAAAAAGCATTTGACCGATTGTCATGAAAAAAGATATTGTAATGCCTGTAATATCTGTAATAAATAAAAGAAAAATGATTTCTTATAAAGATTACCAAGTGTCTGTTCAGTATGACCAGAAACAGAGTAATAAACAAAAATGCAAAATCGGAAAAAAGTTAACAAAAGAATGAGTAAGAAGGAGCAAGGAAGAAATTTCAGCCCAGTTTTGTTCATTATCTACATGGGCGAAATAATAAAAAAAACACAAAGAAGAAAAAACCACTGATATATTAACTTAAAGAAGAATGATGTATCAAAGTGTGAGCAATATTGATAGGGAGTGAAAAATATCTTAACGAAAACTTAAAAGTGTGGAATGATGTGCTGGACACAGGATGAAACTGAACAAGAACAGAATGAAACTGAATTGAAACAAATTGAAATCAAAAGTAAGGGTTGTCTCGCCCAAAAAAAAGAGAAGGCAAGGTAATATTAGACAACGAAAGGTAAGGTAATATTAGTCGACATGTACGTTATGTTGTGACCTCTGGTAATTGGATGATGAGTTTGAGTCTCTGCTCCGGATTCAGGCCGCAAGGCCCGAAAACGGTGGATAATATGATAGAAATCGCGATTCTTCATTTGGGGTTCCGCTGGCGGCGTCTGTTTTGGTACTAGTTTTCACTAGTATGCTATAGAACGAAAGGTTCTAATTGCTTTTGATTAGAACCAATATTCTCTGATGCTTGCTAGTAAACCCGGCCATGGCCTCGGCTTGCTGTTGAGTTTGCTCCGCCTGGTGGGCGGGGCTTCGGTAGTTTCCTTTGACTTGATCGGAAACTGGCACTGATTTTGGTTCGGTTCTTTTCATTTTGGGTTAGTGTTGCGGGAACTTTGTCCCCGTTGCGGCCTTTCTTTTCTTCTGCTCCTCCACTTTAACGGGCCCAGGTGTTGTAACTCTGTTCTAATTTCTTCAATCGGCAAAGTTTCCACGACGCCTTTGACTAAGACGCGTAGATTCTTTTTTCCTAATGTTGGTGATAAGTATTGATACCCTTTTTGATTGAAAAGCTCTATGATGGTTTTCTTGTCTGCTTCCTTCTCGTTTAAATCTGCATTTTTTGTATAATTTTTTAAATTTTGCTATGCTCCTAATTTTTTATTAATATTTAATATTCCTCAATCAAAGTACTTTTTTCTGTTTACCGCTTTGTCCACTTGCCTTTCCTACAATCTTATTGTCTCCATATTTTTTTTAATCTTCTTAACATATTCTTTCTCTATTTCTAAGTGTCTTTTCGCTTCCTATTTCTTAAATTTTTATATACAATTTTAGCCGTATTTAGCCTTCATCCTTATATTTTCATTTTATGTTTAATTAATCAATAGTCAATGAAAAACGGTGTACTGTTTTTAATTAAAATAGAAGAACATATTATGAAAATACGCAGTTAGTATTCTAAATGAATAAATAAATATAATGAACAATAATGTATAATCACAAATGCTGCATGTAATTTTATGTTATTAAATTAAATTGTTCATACTAGTTTTGCATAAGCTTTAAGCTTTTATGTTTTTTAAGGGTCAGCCAATATATTTGAATTTATGTTTAAACAAAAACCATTAATAATTAGAGACTGATCAGCCTTCGGGCGATTAACCTGACATGTGCATCAATTGAGTATAATCAGCTACCACAATCCCATAGTTACTGTTTTTCCTTTTATTCTCTCAGTAAACCATCCAACGAGGGATAAGCCTGTTAAAAGTATCCGTGTTAACCAATCTGTTAATTATTAACTCATTGGTGGGCCGATTTTTTGTTGGATTTTAGTCTCTTCCGGGAAAGTTCTTGCAACCTTCCTGGCATTAACAGTCAATATTAACATTAGCATGTCCGAACTTTCGATAGAGATTGCGGTCAAGCAAACTGTGACTTTGCGCGCACATCTATAAATCTGTGTCTCGATTTTCTGGCAAATCATCATGAATTGTTTAACATCAGAGAGACGCTTGCAAATTATTGAAATTTATTATCAAAGTCAGTGCACATAACACTGATTTTGATAATAATCCCAACTTATAGAGCACTTCGTGAATTTGAACTTCGTGATGTATTAGCTAAACTATCGATTAATTTCAACCAAAACTACAGCAATCACTAGCGGAATGTTAAAATAAAGTCAAATTTTATAATCTTGAAACATTTTCAATGAAGACACCCTGCTTGGAAATTATTTCGTGCAATTCACAGAATAGGGCTTCACTGTTTACCCTGTTTGTACTTTAACTCGGATTGAAAGCAGGGTTTAATATTATTGTTGTAAGGAGAGAGATATCGTGAAGTCCTTATATACTCATCTGTATTATTTAACCCCTAGTTTTGATATATCAATCACTTCATTTAGGGTAACTTCAGAATACATTTCATTTAATAATTTAATTCATAACTTTATTTACATTTAAAATTATATAGAAAACTTTAGTTGAATAAAAATGGTAATTAAACTATTAACTTATTATCAAAAAATGGTACTCCATATTGTTGTATTAAAAATTATGGCATATTCTGAGATAAAATGATTATTAGTGACAACGAACATAAAATTAAGATGATTCATCAATCAATCATTAATAATTCAATCAATCTGATGTAGATTCATTCATGACAATTCGTGGAATCTGAGTTGAAGTCTATATTAATGACTAATCTGTTTAAAATTGACAATGAAAAGATCTTTTGAACATACCCCATGTTTTGCTCTTTAACTACACCCAATATTTCCGGTTCGTTACATAGTTATTAACCACAATTCTTGTTTAGTTCGTCTTTCCCATGTAACTCCGACATTTTTGCCTCCAATAATCTTTTTTGATACCTGTCGCTCCTACAGTCCTGAATGTTTCTCTTCTGATGCCCCCAATATCCATACTTCGTTAAGTATTGATCCTATAACAGTTTAATACAGGGTGTGAAAGAAATAACTTTTGTAAATTTAATCAACGATTCTTTAAATCATTGTGAACAAAAATTTTCTTAAAAAAAATATATTCAAAATGCAATCATTTCCGCGGCAAATATTATTTTATTTTCCTAACAACTGGCAACGACACCAATTCTTAGAAAAATTCAGTTTTATGTCTCATTCTTCTCTTAGGTATTATCTGAAAATAAAATGTAATATGTTTATAGTCATTTATTCCATACATATCGGCAGAAATTTGTTTTTTTTACAAGAAAAGGTAAACTAATACATTAATGTCATTTAATATCAAAGTTGAAATTACTAGCACTAATTTTTCATACTATAACACGTTTTCAACAATTCTCTTCACATTAAGAAATACATGATTATATGTTTTATCAAATTAAATGTTCAAGATGTCTACAATGTGTTAATTTGTAAACCGCGTTGTTGCATTGCACCGCGCAATCTTGTATAGTATTCTAATAATTCTCTCCTTTGCAATTTGTTAAATTAACAGTGTCCTCCGCACAAGTCAAACATTCCTGACGTTTATGGTTACAGATTTAATCTTAGCTTCCCTTTAATCTTCTTCAAAGGCAATGTTGAATAAAATTGATGACAGTGCAGTCCACCACTTTTTTTATTGTGTTCATTATTTTATACCTGAATTTTCCTGACGGTGAAGACATGGTCCACTACAGATATTGCTTTTCGAAACAGTGATTGATATTCTTCTTCTCCATTCTGCATCACACCAACTAACATATTCTTTTAACCCATTTATTTCATAGGACAATTGGTAATACTTCGCATTCCTTTTTGTCGCTCTTCTTATATAATGGGTCTGGTACTGCTTCCATCAGTCTTCTTGTTCCAATTCATCACCTCTATAGTTACTCTCTATCTAAATTTCATATTTACCCCGACCTTATTTCTTATAACATTATTTATTACTTATTACCTCTTAATTTTCGTCTTCAGCCGACTCATTATTCCGTTATTCGCAAAACCACTACCCGATCAACTTTCCACCCGGGGTTATTTTCTAAAATATCCCTGAAACTACATATCAGGTATATGAGCCAATGATTTTTCGTGATACTGGGGAACTGTAAACACATTGTCTTCTATTCCTTAGTGGCATGGATATTTGGATATTTCGTTATTCACAACCGATCAACAATTTATCGAAATAAACCTTCCATAATTAGAATATCTCGTACCACCTTTCCACTAGATTCCCCTTTATATTTTGTAAAATACGGGCATTTTCCATTTTTCGAACCGAAGATCATTACTATAAATAGTAAAATCCAAGGAATTTATTAGTAAATATCAAATTGTTAAAGCGTGTACAATCACTAAACACTTAACATTCTCCTTCTTATCTTAACCTGTCAACATTAACTGGCGTTTGCTTCAAGCTCGAAATATGAAATAATATTATAAACTCTTACAACTCGGCCATTCCTAACATCAAAATCGTCCTCGCTCAATACAATTTAAATATAAATATAGACTACTAACTACGCGTAATATAAATACCAACCTAAGAAATTGTGTTTACAGCATAAAGTCGTAATTTCTTGCATAAAAGAAATTCGCATAAACGCGTACATAATACCTCTCATAAAGCTAATAACAAGAAATCAGACATAACTAATAACCATAATAGCTACATAAGTAATGACATAAAACAAGAGATTATTTAAAAAGAGATATCAAAAATGATACAATAATTTCTTAATTGGAGGTTAAATAGTCTAAAAAATAAAGTTTTGTTGAAGGTGAAGCATCTGGAGTATGTATGTATGCATCTGGAGTAAGTCTTCCTCACTAATCACACCTTGTGTCTGAGCGGAATCGTTTTTAGACACCATTTTTCGAATAATAGTATGGACCTGTAACCTCGAAATTTTCACTTTTCATAATAAAACACGGACAATTTTCCCCATTAACTCCTAAATGAATCCTTAATCCCAATAATGAAGTTGTAGGGATGGCTTCATAAAAAACGGCTAATTTACATCAAAACAACATTTTTTTATTTTTAAAGCGTGTACAAGTACTAAACACTTAACCCCTTCTTCTTCTTATCTTAACCTGCCAATATTAACGGGCGTTTGCTACAATCGCGAAATATGAAACAACATTATAAATTCTTAAAAAATAATGTTAAACTTTACGACCCGCGTTTCGCTAATGATGTTAGCATCATCAGGAGATGATTTAATCTACTTACTACGGAAGACAATTCTCTGATGATGCTAATATGGTTAAAGAAACGCACGTCGAAAAGTTTTCAAAAGTAATTTGGTGTTTAATGGTAAATCTCTTCGAGTTTAATGTTTTGCCTCGAACGTCCCAATAGAAGAATTGATTACTATTCATAATAATACTTAGTATAATTTTGGAATTAAATACCACAACATTCTACGTCAGATTAAATATAAATGCAGCTCTGATCAACATTATTTACGTGAAAGTGGGAAATATCAAATATTGTCGACCAAAATAAGAGATTTCTATCTGAGTGCTTACGAATGTAATTAATTCAACCAGAATATAACCTCCTCATGATATCGCCTCGGACTTCTTTGTTTTCAGACAGATATTATTAGCTCCCCTTTTATCCACACAAATATGTAAACAGGGTAAACGGTGAGACCATTTTGCGGATCGCCCTAAAATTTTTCCAGAGGGTGAGGTTTCCTGGATAATGCTTTGGAATTATAAAATTGAATGTAAATTCATAGATCCCGTTAGAACTGCGACATTATCAAATTGTCTCAAAAAAAAAATGTAGCGTGGTTTTCTGACATTTAAAATCCTTAATGTTGAAATGGTAAAATTAAAATTATAGTCTTAGTAATTCTCATAGTAATCAATAAGACGCCAAATAGTTTCGCTTCTTTTTTTCAAGTAGTTTCTGCTACAAAAGAACTTCCTTTCTGCCGACTAATTCAGTTTCAATACCTAGACATTGATAATGTGATTATTTCGAGGGTTGCTATTTATGTATCCACCATCTGACATATACATCGTAAAGTTTAATATTGTTAAATGCATATGTACTCAGTCAAAAAATAGTATTAATTCATGTGAATTTTCGAGCAATGATTTACTATGCCTTTCAACGTGGATTATCTCAACAACAGTGCAGCGATAAACTCACTTCGACTTTTGGTGATAAAACACCATTTAAAACTACTGTATATTACTGGTTTAGTGAATTCAATCGTGACCGTTGTTCGCTCACAGACGAATTTAAAGAAGGTCTTCCAAAATCTGTTGTTGTTTTAAAATACGTCGATGCTGTGCGCAAACTGATAAAGCAAGATCGTCATATAACATACCATGCTATGTTATGCTTTCTGGCACAATAACCGATGTGCCGGTTAGGTGTTTCGGTTAATAATGTCGATTTTATCTCAAAATTTTAGCGTTTATTACCACAACAAAATAAATTACCTTAACAATCAATGTATTAGCCATCTCAAGTTACTATTTTTTCCCATCTTTTTATCAAACAATGGTTTCCGCGCCAAAGGAACTCTTTGTTTTTTGAGACCAACCATTCATCAAGCCAAATTTTTACTTCTTCATAAGAATGTAAGTGTTGTTCTAAAAATCCTTTATGCGTCGATCGAAATAAGTGGTAGTCCGAAGGGGCTAAGTACGGTGATTACAGCGAGTGGGGTAGGACGTTACAGTTAACGTTTTCCAAATAGTTATTTACACATTTTACAACATGGAACCGAGCATTGTCATATTGAAAAATTACTTTATCGTGTATTTGGGCGTATTCTGACGGGTTTTCCATCAATGTTCGGTTTAATTTTATCCATTATTGTCGGCATCGATAGCCAGTAATCGTTTCACCAGGTTTCAGCAGTTCGTAATACACAGCTCCCCTGGTATCAAATACACCGCAAAGCCTTCTTTGCATGTATATTGCGCACTAGTTGTGATACTGAAGGCTGGCCTAAATCTACTCATAGTTTTTTGAGCTTTGAGTTGTCAAAATAGATCCACTTTTTATCACTTGTAACAACTAGATGCAAAAAACCTTTTATTTTCAGTCTGGCAAACAAAATTGCACAATTCATATGAAACCCATTTTCCTTCCTTCTGGATCCTTATTGATCCGTGTGGAAGTTCGGAAATGGTGGATTGGGTAACATTCAAAGCTGCTAGCAACTGTTGCAACGTATGAGTTGAGACCTTATCCAATAATGCTTGCAAATCCGCATCATTCATAACTTTCAGCAACCGTTTCCTTCAAATGAAAGAAAATTATTAAACTTCCCCATAAAACGTCTTCTTCTGGTACATAATTCGACATATTCGAAACTATAAAAACTATGTTATTCCTCAATGAAAATTAAAGACAAATTGGCATTTGATGGCCTATATTTACCCTCCATACGCCATAGATGTCACTACTATATAACAACAAATGTATTAGTAACGCCATCCTTTAGCAAAATCGACATTATTAGCCGAAACATCAATTAAGTGAAATGTTATGGATACGGCTGCCCATACGACGTGTGAGTCCCTCAGGAACTTACTGAACCACCAAATGACCAGCGTTCTGCTGGACCAAATTTCTTCGTGCGATCTTTTACTGAGAAAAAATCTGAAGCTCGATTTCGGAAGCAAATGATAACCGATGATGAAAAATGGATTGTGTACAGCAACGTATAATGAAAAAAATCATGCGGGTTGCCGAGGCCAGAGGTTTTAAGTAACGCGAAAGACGGATGCATTTAATTCGTTTTGCATTTGATGGCATTGGAAGGAACCACTACGTTGGCAAAAAAATTGTTATAAATAATAATGGTAATCACATAATAGACTAAATGAATATTTACATCAACTATTTGGGTTTTTCTCTTTCCTAAAAAAATCATTGGTATGAAATTTCAATAAATTGATTGTGGAGCTGTTTCCGGGTCATAACTATAGATCACATGTCCCATTACTAGTAATTACGCATTTTAGAATATCATCATTCAAAGAAATCATCTCTATAGCAACTTCAAAAGTAGTTCTTTTTTCCGGATAAAATGAGAAGACACACTAGACAAGCCTAAATTGTTGTTCAAAATTGTTTAAGTGGATCCAACTGATATTCCAGAAATATGTAAAATGTTCCTAGTACTTAATTGCCTAAACTCAAAGAGATATACCACTCAACACCAAATTATTTTTTCAACATCTTGACACACATTTCCATAATCATATGCAGCAGGATCAGGATCAAAACTTAATTAGATTGAACACTAAAGGTTTCAGTAGAATAATTGATCTATTTAATTGGCGATTACAGTTTCTTGATTTTGATAATGTTTTCTTCACTGGTTGACGTGGAAGGTCTTCTTGAACGAGGTTCACCTTCAACTACTTCTGTACGATTGCAAAAGTATTTGTATTACTTGTAAATATATTCTTAACAACACTTACTTAACATTTTTGATGCATCACCACAACAAATTTCTTTTTCACGACAAAGTTTAATGCTAATTCTTTGCTCCATAAATTTATCTATTATAAAAAATCGCCCATAATTGTTTTTGCAATTACAAAAGACACACTAACTTCTAACGTTACAAGCGAAATGATATGAAACTTCTCTCAGATGTCAAGGACTGTTATACCAAATTAAGAAGCAAATGGCTGTGTCAATGCGAGAAGTGCGCTAATTTTGAAAATAAAAGACCTTTTACTTCTCCAAACATAGTATATTATTCTAGTTGATAAGTTTAATAAAATCGTTTTTCGCCTCTAACGATCCAAAGTTCCACATATATATTTTTCAAGCTTCCTTTTTTTGAATTTTAAAGCAGCAATTCCTTGGAAAATACCTAAATGTAATGCAAATTGCTTTTCTGAATAAAATCATTGTGCAAATGAACCAAGTGTGCACTTTGTACATTTTTAAAATTCCAAACCGAACCTACTCTTTACGCTACGTGATACCTTCCGCTCAAAGTTATTCGTTTCGTCGTTTTCTGCATTTTATGCAAATTCTTTTCAGATACTGGCAATATGGTCAAATTTTATAAGTTAAGGTAGCTGTTTATGTGAAATTAAAAAAATAATAAACAATATCTAATGCTGGATATATAATATTGAGCAGCTCATTAAAAACCATATTTTCAAGAAAATTACTTAATTTCTGTCTCATAAAACCAAATGTCAGCATTGAAGAAAGCTCTGACTTGGTACCTGAGCACGCAACAATTGTGCTCTCACTAAGTGAGTACGTAATCACCAAGCAACAGCCCCCGTATTTTACTATTTAAATTGGTAGTTGACCTGCAACAAGCTGCACGGAATAATACACCCACATTGAAGCCAAAAATACGCAAGGTAATTCGAAATCTGGTGCACGAAAAAAGAAAAGCCCAGAAAACGTGGCAGCAAACTCGATCCTCACATGATAAAAGACAGCTAAATAAACTATGTAAATAGCCCAAAGATTAAATCACAAGATCAAGCTTTGAAAACTACCTAAAATTCTTGAACAGGCCAAAGAACCATAACTCGCCATTCTAAAAAAGTGATGGTAACTGGGCGCGGCGAAATGAAGAAAAAGCAGAAATATTCGCTGAGAATCTTTCATATTTCGTTGTATATCTAGAGAATACTTTCCAGCCTCATCCACCGACTGATTTGGAGGAAATCTCACAAATTAGCAATAAAGATGGAATGACAAGCGAATCACCATAGCAGAGATTGTTCAACCATTGACAAACATCTCAATCCAAAGAAAGGCCCAGGCCTAATAAGGCCAAACCTAATAACCTTGCAAATATTCAGGGAGTTACCACGTAAAGCCTTCCTGCAGCTGACTCATATTTTCAACGCTGTACTACGGTACGTGCCAATGCAATAAAAAATTACTGAAGTTATAATGATTCTGAAATCTAGCAAATCACCTGAAGACAAAATATTATACAGCACATTATCCTTGTTGCCGATTATATCCAAGTTGTTTGAAAAACTGCTCCTAAACCGACTCAAACCCATCATTGAGAGATCAGTTTAAATTGGATTCCGCAATAAGTACTCTACAATAGATCAAGTACATGGAATCACTGATGTATACGAGAGAGCACTAGAAGAGAAAAATATTGCGCAACGATATTCATCGATGTGGCCCAAGCACTCAACCGAGTGTGGTACCAGGGCCTAGAATACAAGCTAAAAAAATATCTATTACAACAAATGAGCAAAATTCTTCATCTTCATCAAATTCTTCATTCATCATTGACCGTCACTTTAGAGTCAAGCATGGTAAGGAGTATTCAGATCTTAAAAGGATATGCGCTGGAGTGCCAGCATTTTCGGACATGTCCTTTACTTACACAGCGACATCCCGCAGAACGGTGGAGTAGTGGCGGCAACATTCGCCGATATTGCTTTAATTGCTACTAAAAAAAGAAATTAGTCAGCTACAAAAAAACTTCAAACAGCCGTCAATAATGTCACCAATTGGACAAAGAAATGGCGCATCAAATTAAATGAGGCGAAGTCAACCCATATCAATTTCACCAACAGGAAATATAACTGAATAGCACTGATAGTCACCCAGAAAAGAATTCCATATTCAACGAAGCAAAGTATCTGGGCATGACTCTGGATGCAAAGCTAAGATGGAAAACGCATATGAAGAAGAAACGAGAGCAACTCGGTCTCAAATTCAGAAAAATGTATTGGCTACTAGGGCGCCACTCTGTATTTTCAAAGCACAATAAACTGCTTCTTATCCAACTTTGTGACAGTGGCGGCTCGTGGGTTTTTAAAGTTGGAGGGCGTAGAAGAAAATTGTGCTGTTGAAGATTTTTTTGCTTTCCCTTTCCTCCTTTTTACCTTTCGTGGTATTGAAACCATATACAGGAGATGAATATGTGGTGTTACGCTCTGAAAAATTGCTTACTGTGACAAATGCTGGAGGGGCAGCGCCCCAACGCCTTCCCACACGAGCCGCCACTGCTTTGCGGATGCACCCAGAAATTCAATGTAAAAGTTATTCAGACGTTCCAAAATAAACTACTTCGCAGTATTGTCAATACCCTGTTATACATCAAAAATGAAGAAATCCATCGAGATCTGAAAGTGCCTAGGGTCGAAGATGAGAACAAAGTGTTTCCAAGCAAACACCAGAAGAGGCTGGAAAGCCATGAAAAAGTCGAATTGATCTCGTTACTCGACAACAACGGACATATTTGGAGGCTGAAAAGGCCGAAACCGTTCGAATTAGTATAGTGATAATGAAGGATGCCTGAAATTTATTCTGTGTGTGTGTCAGTCACATGATAAAAATGATTAGTGTACTGTGGAGCGCGTTGCTGGACATGTATCTACCAAGCAGACTAAGATAAAGATAAGTTTTTAGTATAGATAATAGAAAAATATTGTTACTTAGATAGATTTAATCTAGTCACAATTTGTAATGTCTAGATGACAGAATTAGAGAATAAATACAAATTAAACCAAATTAATTATTTAGTTAAATAGCTTAAATATTCGATGTTGGTTTCACTGTGATTAGTTTTATTTGGCAGTGCTGTAAGTTGTGAGTATGTTTCTTTGTTACACAAATGTTGCGTGATGTACGATCATTCCAGAAATGTTTTGAGGTACGATTATTCCTCGAAAATTTGAGGGGGGAATGGTTGTAGAACAAGAAACAATTAATCATTGCCACTCAATGCAGTTGTCTGACGCTATTAGTAAGGAGCGTATCTACGTTTTTATTTTTCATACAGACAGTTTACGCGTCATAACGTAATAAATATGCCTAGTCGACGTCTTAAGCTATTGAAACCGCAAGAAATTATTAGTTTTGATATTGGTATTTTGATATTTTGATATTAGATTAATATTGTGGAATTTGAAACGGATTATGAACCATCGGAATACTATGACGAGGATTATATATTGCTGCAAGGCGAAATTACTTCAAATTCTACATATGAAGAATCTGCAGATACTACTCCCATAGAGCTACCCACGACTAATTTAGCTAAGGTAAAATAATTATTTACATTACTACAAGTTTATAATGTACATTTTCACGTTCACTGCTTTTGTTTTTGTTTCTAAGACAAATTTTATTGTAAGGGCCGACGAATTTTACAGACAACACAAATATAAGACTACGACGAGGGCAAGGCCAAAGACGCGGACTATTACGAGGTACCCGAGCCCACGACCGGTCTTTAAAAAGTAGACAATTGTCAGAAATACAGGATTCTGGAAAAAATATCATTCCAATAGAGCTATCCACGAGTACTCTCACACTAGGTAACATGATTATTTTTATTACTACAATTTTCAACACTGCATTGTGCTTTTTTATTCTTTCTAACACAAAACAAAATTTTTTAAACAAATTTCTAAACAAATTTTGTCTTAGTACCAACAAAGATGGGGCCGACCACGAGGCACCCGAACCCGTGGCTGGTCGTCAGCAAATACGCGATTGCCAGCAACATCGACAAAACGTAGTAGTCACGAAGACCTTACTAAAGACTCCTCTAAATTAAGAAAGAATCAGGTAAGATCACCTGACATAACTAGGTCATATGTTTCTTCCGATGATACAGCCTGGACAGTGATCAAAATTGGTCGAGCCGCTGGCAGTTTTGGATGCCAAAATGTATTTAAAGATCGTAAAGGACCAACCCCTTGTGCAAAGCGTAACGTTTACGAAACATGTCTATGTGCTTGGCACCTAATGATATCTAAGAAAATGATTCCATATATTATGGATTGTACTATAGAGAAAGCGCGACAAGAATTACAAGACAACTATTGGTTTTTGACTATGGAAGAACTGGAAACATTCACCGCTGTGCTTTATATACGTGGTGCAATTGGAACATAGAATTTAGAACTGGATTCATTGTGGTCAATGAAATGGAGAAATCCTATTACAAAAGCAACAATGAATCGAAATCGCTTTATTGAAATAATGAAGTATTTGCGATTTGATTACAAGTCGAGGAGACGAGAAAGACTGTACATTTGTACTAAAAAATAACACTTCTTTGACTATTTATCAGATCAAGGCTAATAAAAACATCGTAATGCTAAACACTAAGCACCCTAATGTAGCAATAGGAACTGATTCAAAGAAAAATCCCAGAGGCAATTTTATTTTGCAATGCCTCGAAATATGAGCATCAAATGAGTCGTAAATATGTAGTAAAGGCACCATCGAAACATTGACCAGTTTATACATTTTACAATATATTAGATTTGGTAGGCATAAATGCGTAGGTATTATAAAATACTTAACAACAGTAAAACTACACGCACATATTTTCTATCGTATTGGAAGAGAAATTGAGCTAAAAATATATAAGTAGAAAGACATGTATTCCTGTTGCAATTCCGGAACAGATACCAGAGGAACAAGACAAACACACATGAAGTCAAGTCAAGTCATAGCATAGCATAGCATGCCATGCATAGATTTAGACAGTACTTAAAAACATATTAATGAATATTGTGATGTTTATTGTTATTCAAACAATAAAAATATGATCTAAAATCAGTTAAAAAAAAATTAAAATAATAATATAATATGCTAATATTAAGTGACTTTTAAATATTTAATTTTCAATATAACCGGCGTATTTTATTGGTGATTATTTTCTTAAACAACGTATTTACTCGTAATGATTCGTACTGCAGTGGTGAAAAAATTAGTTCGAATTGGTACGTTATCGCGTACCAATTCTAATAAAATATATATTTATTTTGTTCATACACCAAAGGTTAATTCGTTTCCCACTATATTAAAGCAAACATGGGCCTTGCTAGACGTTGTATTGCAGAAGAAAGGCATTTAATTTTCCAATTGAGAAACCAAAACATATCTTATGCTTTTGTTACAAATGTAATGAAACAGTCACAATATGTAATTGCTAAAGTTGCGAAAGAATCATATGCGACTCAAAAACAAACAGAAAACAGAAGCCGTCCAAGAATAGAGTAAAAAAGGATACTTGTATAAGGATACTTGACCTAAGTATCAGGCATCAGAACCATAAAACCACGTTTACAATAGAAAAATCTATACGGTAGAGTAGCCAAGTAACTTCTGATAAGTGAACAGAATATATAGCAACGGTTAACATTTGCAAAAAGTTCTCTACTGAAGAAACTCTACTGAAGATTTCCAACGTAATGGAAAAACATTTTTTAGCGATAAAACGAAAATTAATTTATTTGGATCAGAAGACGTATTAATCAAGAATTCAAACTTTGGGTACAGTGAAGTATGGTGGTGGTAACATCAAAGAATGAGGGTACTTTTCATATAACGGAGTAAGTCCAATATTTTGTATAAAAGATAATATGAGAAAATAAATTTTCTTAGGAATCTTAGAAACAATTATGCTACCTTAAGCTGAAGAGAATATATATGCCTTTACAGTGGGTCTACCAACACGACAAATATCATAAACATACGGCTCATGCGCTGAAGTAGTGGTTCGAGAAGAAACATATTTGTTAGAGCTAGCAATCCCGGATCGAAATCCGATCGAGAACCTTTGGAAATAGTTAAAACGACGCATCTTGCTGGTAAGAAAATAACAGCAAACATGAATACATTGTGGCAAGATATTCAGACAGCTTGGTTTTCAATACCTGTATGCCGACATCTACTCGACTCCATGCCAAGAATATTTTAATCTGTAATTAAAAATCAGGGCCATACAGCAAAATACTAAGCTTCGACAATTAAGTAGACTAAACAGTTTTAGAGAATTATACCTTTTAATTTATTTTATGTAAAAATTACATTTTATAGTAAAAATATCAATACAATTTACATATTATAGTTTATAATAAAATATATTAAAATAAACATATAATTTATAATTAAATTTACCCTTATTTTTTTGATCACTTAATGTTTTCTGAAGTAGCTCAACAACGTATAATTATGAATTAAGTAGTTGTTTATATTCAGACTAATACCATATATGTCTTTTAAATACTGGGTAAATTTATTTTGGAAAATTAATATTGTCTTAGAAACACGGTAAAATGAGTTTGTTATTATATTGTTATTTTATTGGCCACCACTGTAAATATATAATATAATTACGATATACGATACGATATTTAGTGTTACCTTAAAAATTGATTTATCTCATTAAATCAACATCAGATAACTCAAACAAGAAAGTACATCCTTATTCGTATTGCCTCTTCTTTCATAAAACTATAATGCAAACAAACTTTCAATCCGAACAAATATCCGACACAAATCGGCGAATTTTCATTTTGCCGATTGGCTAGGAATTTTTCCAAAGTGTACCGGTTATCATTGCAAATTTTTCTTTAAAATGTTTGATCTTCTCATTGCTTGTTAAACCAATTAGAAAAGATAGAAAATCTTCATTTATATAATTAGTCTCAGAAAAAATTACATGAAATAAAAATGAAAAATTAACTTAATAAGCAACTTTTTGTATCGTAATTACAGATACCTAATCCCAAATCTGAATATAAATCCTAAATCTATCCATCAGAAGATGCCTTTTCTTTTACCAACAAATTATTTCCATTGAATGCTTCTCTGCAGTGTAAGCTTAATTTTTAGGCTTTCTCTGAATACCTTGATATTATCTTATATCAAGGAATTTTATCACTGCCGCATTTAAAGAAATCCACAATTTGCTTCCGTATGTTAGTGTTAAATTTACTACCTTTTTTACGACTTCTGTTTTTAGCTCTTTTATAAGTTTACCCTTTTACTGAATGAAGCTTGCTGTTTTTCGAGTGTTATAGGCCGTACCAACTTTTGTGTGTTCGATCGATTGTAGATTGTTCTTATAGACCTGGCTTTTCACGTAGCTCCAAAGAAATTAGTTCAACGGTGTCAAATCACATGATCTGAGTGAACAATTAACATCACTCTCTCGATAGCACCACCCTGTTGGAACCATATATCCTCCAGTGCAATATTATTCAAATACTTCCCCAAAAATCCCATTATCATCTGACGATATCGAACACCATTCACAGTTACAGTTTTTCCAGCAGCATTCTGAAAGAAATATATATAAATAACATAATATGAAGCTTTCTCTTGGATCAATCATAGATTTTCTTCACTCCAAATGCGGCAATTTTGTTTTCTAACATTGCCATCAATTTCAAAATTTGGTTAATCTGAAAAGATGATTTTTTGAGAAAAATTATTTGTTTGTTCTTTTATCCAATTGTCAAAGGCTCTGAACAAAGGCTTTGAACAAAGGCTCTGACAAAGGTTTTAAACTTTTATGAACGACCACTATGACTATACATTGCTCAACTTTTATCTTCCATTCTTCAAATGTTTAAACAAATTTTTGAAATAGTGCTTTCAGATGGACGATTGTTCAAACGTTCAAGGGAAGTTCAAGAAATTTTCTAAAAACATTTTTGCATGAACGCCCATTTTCATAAAATAAAATAATTCAACAATTTTAATTACATTTTCAAAAATGTCATACATTACACTTGTGAAAGGAGACTAGATCTAGGCTAATTCACAACGTCATCTGCGTTTTATTCAAGACTTAAGAAACCGCTCATTTTCAAAGACTCGTTACTTTAAGATTTTGGGTGTATTTAATGTATTTTTGCAACGGCTTGATTTCGCTCCTCCTCTGGTATATATATATATATATATATATATATATATATATATATATATATATATATATATATATATATATATATATATATATATATATATATATATAATATTCAGGAGCTTATTATTGTTTGTTGCTATTCATTTTTACTCAAAACTCTATATGATTCTTGTTTCGCTTCCTTTACTATCCCTTTCATTGCTTTTCTTTTTTGAATACTTTCTGTCATATTCCATGTATGTTCTTTTCTTTATAATATTTTTCATGTATCTCATCCATCATTATATTTTTTGATTTTTTTGTTTGTTAGTCCTTTCATCTTGTTGTTCTCTCATCATGTTTGTGTTCTCTTCGAAGTTTTGTTAGCTACTTCGTATTTCATATATTTATATCTATAATTCTAAATTTTTATTTTAACTTCCTATTTTTTTTCTTTCCTTACCTCTTACTGTATTGTCATTTTTGTTTATTTTGCTCATCTCTTAAATGAAGCCATGAGTCGAAAACTTATTAAGCGTTGTCTACCGTTTATGCAGAAATATAAATTCTGTGTTTTTAGAGAAGCTCTCTAGGAAGTTTTATTGAAAACTTTTCTCTAATTGTGTATAGAAATTTGCTTTTACAAAGCCAGCTTTTTACCTGTTAACAGAACAATCCAATTTTCTACTAAGATAATAGTAATGTGGATTGCATATGGCGAACATTTTAATTTTCCTACTATTACAGCCAGTTGAGTTTTCGGTATTTTATTATCGGTACGAAGTTTTAAAACAATTTAATAAATATCAAATTGCAAAACTTAATTGAGTACATATAAAATGACACTTTTTACATAATATAATTTATTTAATATTTACAAAAATAGATCAATTCCAACCTAATTTTCTATGAAAATGCAATAGTAATATTATTACTTTGTCTAATACATATAAGTATTTCTACAGTTTACGTTAAATCATCCCCATAAAACATATCGAAAACAAAAATTTCAATTCTTATCATTTGATTTTTGGATAGGATTATTTAGTAGTCGATTATTTTAGGATATAAAAACAACAATGGAAACACATACTGGAGGTATGTGTAAAGTGGTAAAATTAACAAAGGTTGGCATTAATTAATGTTTCAAATATGCAGGACAATACAGTAGAGAAAAAAAATTAGAGATATACATGAAGATTTAGATATAGAAGATAAAAAAGCAAAAAAAAATTATAGCATTACATGTAGGGTTTTGAAGAATGAAACAACTTATATATTATGCAGTTATATTCCTCTTAATGCCGTTATAATTCATTCAGAATTGTATGTTTTAATATATATATATATATATATATATATATATATATATATATATATATATATATATATATATATATATATATATATATATATATAATAAGAATTTTTTTTGGTAAATCTTAAAAATAATAAATTTTTTGATAAATTTGGATAAAAATTATTATCATTAAAATTATTTTAACATGTTAGTTTTCTTTGTTTTCTAAGATACATGATTGCTGCGGTCAAAGATGCGGAAGTGCTCAACTAGCCGAAAAAACGTAATATACATGATTGTTGTTGATAAATAAAAGCGTTGAAAAACTGTCTTTTTATTTATTCTTTTGAAAAACATAATAGCATTAACTTTTTAAATTTTATAACAAAAACATACTTGAAGATATACCTATATTTCATTAGAATATTTGAAATTGTCATAAATGATATGATAATCCTTTGGAATCAATTGCTTCAATGAGGTTTCCTCTCAGTATAATTCTTTGACTTGAGTATTAGAATATGTTGAGGAAGACTTTCCCATTCATTATCAAAAGGCAACTTGAATGTCAAACCGTCTGTACAATATTTCAATCCTTTTAGTTGTAATACAGTTGGAGATCCTAAATTATTTCCAGGTCGATTGATTTATACAATTTTTGGTCCAAATATTTTGTAAAAAACAATAATCCAGATACTTAACTTTCTACCTGTTTCTCTGTCGCGCTTTTTTCAATTATTTTCACAAAGTTAGCAGGTACGAATAATTCTTTATTTTTTTAAGTCCTTTTATTGTAAAATGAACTGAATCACATTAAAGACACGGGATTGCATTTTGTTAAATAAAAATAAACTAATGCATATTTTTATTTATAATTTTGCCTAATTATGCAGTAATACTTGCTGATTATTTTTCCGGTTAAAACTCAAAACCGTCAAAAATCAAGTTACATGGTTGCGTTAGTGTGTCCATATGTCCCAACCAGGCTATTCGCCATGCTCTAAAAATCTGCGTTATTGTGGGTTCTCCAAATATCGTTATTATCTTCATTGGTCCTTTATATTATCTTCATTGGTCCTCTCCTCCACTTGTTCTCCTCCTTGATACCCCCGTATATTCTTCTCAGCACTTTACCTTCCCACATCTCCAAAATAATTTCGCTGCTTTTTGTTAAGGTCCAGGTCTCTGCCGCATTCATTACTGGTTTCGTTATTGTTTTATAAATTCTTACTTTTGTTTTTCTTGATATATTCTTTCTCAGGAGTCTCCGTAGCATCGCTGCACATTTATTTCCTTTTGCCATTCTGGCGTTAAACTCCGCTTCCACTCCATGTTTATCTGTGATGGTTGAGCCAATGTAACAAAAACGATCAACTCTTTCGAAGTGTAGTGTTTCTTCTCCTGTTTTAATTTTCAACCCTTACTTGTAAGTTTCGTCTTGTTTAATTCTCATTTTTATGTATTTTGTTTTGTTTTTATTTACTCGGAGTCCGAACCTTCCTGTGCCTCTCATTAATTTTTGGGTTACATTTTTCATTTTATCCCATTTTCGTATTACAATTGTTATATCATTGACGAATGCTAGAAATTGGTGTTTTTGTCATATATTAGTCCTGTTCGATGTATGACTTCTCCTCAACACAGCTTTCGACACTAATTTAAACAAGCAGGTAGATAACGAGTCTCCTTGGCTAAAGTCCGATCTAACATTGAAGGGTTTTGAATGTTGCCCATTTACTTTAACTAATCTGACAGTGTTTCCTCATTTCAGTCAGTCATTTCGGAGTCATTTTTCTTAAAGCCCTCAATTTTTTATTAACCCCTAGCTCTCCCATCGCTTTTAGTAGTTCCTTTCTATAAATGGAGTCGTAGGTCCGATAGAAATCTATAAAGAGGATGTGCACGCTTAAGCCTTGTCTGTAACGCTTTCCCTGAAGTTGCTATAGTAATATTATCTGGTCTACTGTTGATCTGTAATTTTTGAAACCACATTGATCCACAAAATTTTAATTGAAACCACGTTGATACTCTCTCACTAAACCCTCTGACATCCCCTAGTCTGTTTTTGATTACTGTCGCTAGTGTTTTGCACACCACTTCCAGTATACCTCTGAGGTTGTCACATGAAGTACAGTTCCACTTCGTATAAATTGGATACGTACTGCTCGTTCCCATTTCCTTTGCATCTTTTCCTTCATCCAGCAGTGACCTATTCATAATGTCCTCTAGTTTTAGTTTAATGTCCTCTGGTAGTTTTGAGCCTACATATTTTATTAGTTCTATATTAATCTGGCACTCGCCTGGGCTTGTATTATTTTTCATGACTTGATGAATTCTTTAATTTTTTCAGTGCTGGGTTCGGTCGTGTTATTTCCCAACTTTCTATATGTTCCCTTTCTTTATAAGTAGTTTTATTTCGCCATTCTTGCAGTATATGTTTTTTGGTTAGTATAGTTTCTTATCGTTGCTAATACTGTAAATATTGTAAATACTGTAAATATTCCTTATTTGCTTTTGATTATAGTTGTTTTCGATTTGTAAACTTGTCTTCATTTCCTCCTGAACATTTGTTTGACCTCTCTTGTTCTTTCTTATTCTTGTTCCTTTTTTTTCTTCAGAAACTTTAACTTCGCATTACGCCTCCTTTCCACTGCTTACTTTAACATTCAGTGTAAAACCAGCTATTGCGCTTTATTCTTGTATCCATATTTAATATTCCTGAGCCACTGTTTTTATTGTTTTCTTTAGGTTATCCTATCGTTCATCTATTGTTTCATGTGCCATTCTTCTTATTGTACTGTGTATCCTCTTTTCGTATTTGTCTCTCATTTCAACACTCTCCATATTTTTTTTGAATATAGTTCTTTTGTTTATTTTCCTTTCCCTTTTGTTGATATTTTTCCATTTCATTTTTACTCTTGTCATAATATAATCCATACTCAAATCCGCTTCGCTATAACTTCTTATCTGGTTTATGATCCTTGTATGTTTTTTTCTATCAGCGCGTGGTTTAGTTGGTTTATCGTACTGCTATCGGGTGAAATTCAACTTCCTTTATATATTTTTTTGTTTGCAAAACATGCTCTAGATTATCATGTTAGTTTTCATTGCGAATTTTAGTTTCTATATTTTCCTATAACAGAAAAATATTATTGTTATTTGCCGATCTCCGCATAAGCATCCCCCATAACTATCATAATATGATGAGCTGGTATTTTGAGCAGCTCCCGTAGCACTTCCTCGTAGAATTCTTCTTTCTTTTCTCTGTCCTTACGCGTACATGTTCAAGATGCTTATTTTCCTGTTTATATATTTCATTCTTATATAACACAAAATAAATTCCTCCATTGACTCTTGCTGACCAGAAATCCGGTTGCCAATATTTTATCGCTAAAACCACCATTATAGAAAACCGACTCTTTAGCTCTTTAATTGTATTATGGTTCTAATTTGTTTCTTGTACAGCCAATATCTCCATTAGATACTTTTCCTCAACATTCTAAACAAATATAGAAATTTACGTTTGCCACTCTATGGAAAAAGGTTGAATCTACCAAAAATTGTATTACTGAATAAACTTAATTCTGAAAATCTTTAGACAAGGTTTATTTTTCAAAATAAAATCCACACGTTTCCTCTTTACTACACCAAACCTGTACATGTGTAGTTAACTCAATTTACGAATTAATACCTTTAATTAGACTTTTGTCATATTTTAAAAATGAAAATTTTTCCATGGAACACTCACCTTCCATCAAGTTCTTATTTTTTTACACAAATAAATTTTTTAAAAATGCTACTTAATCACATTTCAATCTCAAAAATCATATTCAGATAATTTAAACAGTAAAGTAGCATATTATCGAAGGCGTTATTGTCGAAGGAGTCAACTTTTATATGAGGAAAGTTCAGATCATCTTAGATGACTTATTTTGCGAAATGGCAGAAATATTTTCCAGTATGCCGGTTTTCGTTAGTTACTCTTAAACCTTAGAAAGTTTTTTATAATTTTATTGTTCCGATTATGCTTGCGGCATTGCCAGATTGTCACATTTAAGAAAATTAAGCTATTTTTCTAAATTATTTTCCCCTTTAACAAATGGGCTCACTATGAGCTACGAAAGATAAGTAAAATGATTTACCAGTCAGGTTGTTGGAGCTGCCCATGATATGTTCTTGAGAATTTCCTTTTTAGCTATTATCGTAAAGCCATTTCTGATCTCTTCCATCAGCTTGATGTCAATATGTTGAATAATGGTGCACTATCTGGTGCATGCACCATCTTATGCATGCATTATCTGGTGAATAATGATGCATACTAAAAACAGACCATTTCCGATGCTACGAGGGCCACCTTTTGGTTTTTCTAAGGACTTATTGAACTACCCTCGTATTTTAGGTAGTTTAAATAAAAGTCAGTTAGAAAAATATAACCTTGCAAATATAATAGCAAACAATAAAATAAAAAACAACTATTCAACCGAACTCGGAGTGATTAATAAACTACGTTTACTAACAAAATTAACCAGAACAATTTAATTATTTGCAAAGCTGAAAAGGATAATACTGTTAGTATTGGGTAGATCGATAATTTATAATATTTGCTCCTAGTAACTTGCTCAAGATGATTCTTTCCTTGACCTGAAATTTCTGTAATACATTTGCTTCTTTGATTGTTAAAGTTTCTGTAGCATAATGAACTTACTTATAATATTTGAACTGTTTGATTTGTTGGGTAAAATTTATTCTGTCGCAAACATGTCGCCAGTTATGATTGTTTTGTCATAACATAGCTGAAGATCAGTCTTGGTGGATACACATTTCAGGGATAGTTTTCAAGAAGTTTGAGAGAATAGCTATATCACCCGCGAAGGCAAAGCAATTCAATTGCTTTATTTATTTGGAGGGGTTTTATAATTATAAGTCCTATCCAATAGAACTGTTTTCCATCATCGGCTTGAATTTCCTATTATAATTCCTCTTCTATGGATATATATTATAAGTTAAGTTAATTCAGTGCATTCTTGTCTAAAATTATGAATGTATTTACAAAAAGGAATGTAATCAAAATGCCATACACTAGGTTATTTTTAATCAACGCTTTGATAAATCCGTCGACTGTTTTCAAATACATAATAACCAGGTGATGTTGAAGCAACAGAAAGAGGTGATACAGCTACTTCCTCCCTAAATTTCTCTTCTGAATGTATGCAATTGCCAAGTACATCTCCATCTTGTTTTGGGCTGAGTTTCAGTAGGTCTCCAATACAGCATGTTATGTCGTAGCAAGATTCTGTTTTATCTAACATTTTTCATATGCATCGAATGGTATTACATAGTTAAACATAACATATCGGCCAATTTAAGTCAACAATCCGTCAACAATCCGTCAACAACCAGTCTGAGAAATAAAACACACTTTTTTTACAAATTTCGATTTTATTGATTAATATATTCTACTTGAAGAGCAAAACAATAATTCCAATGCTTTTCTAACATTTCTACACCTTTTTTATAGAACTACTAGCAGTACCCGTCAGATGTCCTGCCAGTGTATATGTATGTACCTCTATATATCTAAAATGGATGGTCTATATGTAATATAGAATCTATAAAACGTTGTAGAAAATTGTAGAAAAATGGAAGATTACTCATATTGATAAGATTCTATTATTTTTATTAGTATAAATTCATGATAAATTATATACATTTTTTTATTAATAATTTACGTGAATAAACAATGTTTTCAACTATTCCGTTCGCTATATAATCAAACCAATTTAAAGTAATCCAAACTAATAATATCTAGCGTAACGCAAGTGGATAAACAATATTTTTAGTTTTCTGATTCGGTGTATAGATGTACGGAGTTTTTGACATTCCTACTCTGGAGCAAGCAATATATAGTTGACTTTTCGATGGTCAACAAATCCAGACCATTCGATTACATGCCGATCGATCATGGCATGATCGATTGACCAGTTAACCTGCCATTGACCAGTTACACTTTTATCTATATCCACTGAGCCACATTGTCTATCATACGGTAGCATTTTTACATTTAAATACTGTAAGCAGGGAAAGATGTAGTTAAGGTGTAGAAGTTGATGTGCTCTAACCCCATCTAGTGGCGAGGTACAATAAAGTGGATAGCGTAAAAATATTAATCGTGTTGAAATATCTATGTGTACCAATTTGAGATACCAAATTCACGCCATCAATCAAAATGACAACTTCATTCAACGTCGGTGTATTGAAACGTCTTTCATGTCCGCCTGCTGGTCTTTTGTCTGCTTTAATCATTATTTTGTGATCATCAGTGTATTTCGACGCCTTACTGGAGGCATTTTTCCAAAGACACCATAATAATCTTTTCAACACACCACCGATAATACATTATTCTTTTTCGTTAAACCAAGAAAATATAATGAAATCCCTTCGCAAAATGTCACACTTCCTTTTTTAATATCTTGGTTGTAAGACCTGTAAGCCATAACACAATATTGTTTTTCGTTAAACCAAGATTTAATTTGAACTTGGCTTGATGATTTAATCATCTTTTTACGGCATTGAAGACAAGATTTCGGAAAGTTTATAAAACAGAAGTTGTTATCTTTAAATGATTTATATCGCGTATTACTCTGATATACTCCATAACAACACCGTTTTGTTGTTCATTTTCGTACGGAAAACATAATTATACTGGCTTAATAGTTTATTTTTCTCAACTAGACTACTTATTATTTTATTAATTGTTTGCTTTTTGAAAATTAAAATACTCAATTTTTTGTTATTTTTTCATTATTACAATTTATATTCGGGTACTTTAATGCGTTTATTTACGAAAAACAATACGAAAAAGACTGTAGACACTGACGCATGTGCACTAAATAATATTTCGATAAAAAGGCCTATGCTACGATTTCTGCATGGATGATAACCTTGAGTTGCTGTATGGTTTGTGGCTTAATTATCTACAGCTTTTCCTTCAAAAAGAACTAGAGGCCGTTCATCCATTTTTCATAAAAATTGTCAATTTAACGGAAGTGGTTTATAAAGGCCTTACATAATTACTTATTATAATAACTTATTGGTATATAAGTATGGTATTTATTGGTATATTGTATATAGGCAAAAGGTTTTGAACAATTTGAATTTTACAGGGAAATATCTGTAAGTCACTTATAAATACTCGTCGTAAACTGTGTGGAAAAATATGGCTCCAAAACAAATCGGCAGCGTGATACTTGCCCCACTCTTTAGATTAGAACAAAATGGTGACTTATATAAAAAATTAGAAATACCAAATTAATACATACATCTTTTCATCATAGAAGTTGGATTTTTAAAACATTTAAAAACAAGCAGCTCCTTTACCATATCACCGAGGGTATCTCCCTTTTTGCCACTGCAATATTACCTCACCCTTTTGAATCTGGGACAAAGTACGAACAAAGAGAGAAGCAGATTTGCATTTAGAGGACTGACCAAAAGTTTTTCCAGAGAGGATGTGTTTTCGTCGTCAAAGTTTCGAAATTATGAAATTTAATTAAAATTTATCAATTCGACTACGATTGTAGCATTTCCAGTTATTCATATTTTAATAAATGCAGCATAATTTAATCTTTATTTTCTTTAGGTTATGTGTAGATGACCTATTTTAAATACTTTAGTGCAGTTCCTTTTGAAACCCTAAAAGTCATGCAATTCTTTCATAAGTTCTTTCTAGAAGTTTGTTCTTTTTTTTTGGTGAACAAGTTATAAATAATGCCTTTGAAAATTCATGACATAGGCCGTGTTATTTCAAAGTATCTAGGTAGAGTGATTTATTTTTCTATTTAATGAAGCCCTGAAAATAAAAATACGTTGTATTAAGTTCTTTTATAATAAGATATTAAAACGTCTAAAACATTTATCCTTGAAAATAAAGGTAAGGTAAGTATTTAGGATTAGAGACAGCAACTAAGACTAAAGTTCCGAACTAGTGATGTGAGAATACGTATCCAAAATATCCGTGAATCCGAATATTAAAAGTTTTATCTTTAATCAATATCTTTAAATTCGAATACGGATTCGGAAAGGCCAACAGTGGGGGTTAATGTATGCTTCTCTTTCTTATTTATGATCTAGGCGGCCGACTATGTTTTGTCTTTTAAGTTGTGTAACGTATTGCCATTTTTATTGGTATCATTTCATTGTATCGTCTCGTCGGTACCTGCAGCAGTTCGGTTTAATTATTTTAATAAGTCTACGTCAGTTGCGAAACGTAAGGAGTAAATTTTTCTGATTTTTATCAGAAATCATTCTGATTTCTGAAATTTATCTGATACAACTTCAACTTCTTCAACAAAACAAAAATCGATTGTTGGGTAATTTTTTGAAAAATTGCCAGATAAAATTTTTGCTGTGTGTAAAATATGTAACAATAAATTGAAGTACTTTACCAGCACAGGAAATTTAAAACTACAAATTACAAGAAAACATGCAATCCAGTATAACGAACATTTGAGGAAAAAACATCCCTCGGAAAACGTTAATCAGAACACACTAAACCAGAATACACCTCAAAGTCATGCCATGAAATCGGATGCTCCCACACTTGCAAATGAATTGCCAATTGACCACTTCGGAGTTTCAACTTCTTCAAACCAAATTCCAAAGGCGTCAACTTAAATTATTCGGTGGAAAAAACTCAAATGTATTATCAGAAGACTAGAAAAAAAAGCGATTTAAGCCTTTTAAAGTTAAGCGTGAAATATTTTCAACTCCTGTCTATTGTAGAAAAATCAGAAGTTTTAGAATATAGCAAAACATTAAATCTAGCCTATCAAGTTCCTAGTAGAAATATATTGACGGACAATCTTCTGCCAACAAAATATTTAGAAGAAGTTGCAAAATTAAAATCTAATCTATACTGCCTGAAGTGAAATACGTTTCACTAACTACAGATATTTGGCAGTCAGATAGCTACATATTATATCTATTACTAACTTGCCATTTTGTCCATGATATGATATTACATTTACGAGTACTAAGTGTAAAAGAAATGACTTCTGTTTACCACACAGGACAAAATTTTGTTGCTGATATATCCATCATTTTAACTGAATGGGATCTTCATGCCAAAATTGTCAGTATTGTGTCGGATAACGGCGTTAATATAAAAAAAATGCCATTACAGTACATTTACGCAAATATCATCATCCGGGTGTTGCACATACATTGAATGTAATATCCAAAGAGGCCTTAAACGAAAATACAGAACTGAAATCATTAATAACAAAATGCAAAACCTAGAAATCTATTTCAAACACAGTGCCTTAGCTACCAGAAAATTGAAAAAATTGGGAAAAAACAAGCCATAGATAAAAGATGGAATTCAATCCCAATAATGTCAAAAAGGTTTTTATTGAAAAAATCCTTTATCCGTCGCAATTGCAAATTTACCATCAGCTCCAGATTTTATGTCTATAAAATCTGGCTTCGGAATTAAATATAATATCAGAATGTGTGCCACTATTAAAACCGCTAGAATTAATAACTGAACTGTCGGGAGAAAAATATGTTACAATCTCCACAGTTATTGCATTAATCAGAGGACTGCAGCTTAATGTACGGAATTTGACACAAGAAACAGACATGGGTATATGGTTACAATCCAAACTATTGGAAATAATGTTAAAGCGTTTTAGCATATTGGAATCTAATAAAATTGTAGCCAAAAGCAAATTTCTTGACCCACGTTTTAAGAAAACCGAATTTAGTCTGAAAGATAATGCTAACAATGCGCAAATGTGGTTATTGGATGAAATTGCTGCCAAAGTTTCCATTTTAAATACAATAACTGAAACCAACTTAGAGGGATATAGTTCTGGGAATTCTGGACCATCAGAGAACTTCGAATCAAGCAGTAAATAGTCACTATGGTCATATTTTAAATAAAATGTGAAAACTATGAAACCAAACACTACACCCGCCACAATTGCCACTGCCAATATCTTGAACTTCCCCATTGCGATCTCGCAAGTAATCCAAGAGAGTTTTGGAAAAGGCATACATTTATGATGGCCGAATTATGGGAATTATATGAAAAGTATGCTTGTGTACCCAGCACGAGAGTGGTAAGCGAAAGATTATTTTCTAAAATGGTCAATTATCTCCAAAAAATTTGCATATATTTTTTTTTGGATAACTGTTTATAATGTTTTTTATTGATATTTGTATTTTCTAATTTTCTAGTTGTTTCTAGTTAATTGTAAACTATTTTACTATTCAACAAAAGAGTGGTAAATTTATTTTATTTTCTGTTCTTATCAAACCAAAAGAGAAGATTTTATTTTTTATTTAAATCTTACAACCTAAAAAATTTTATTTAACTGTTTTTGCTATTTAACTAAATGATCTGTTTAGTTTATATTTCTTATGTTTAAATTATGTTTTGTATGTTTAATTACTAAAAATTTTAGTTATTTTTATAGAATGTATATATTTTTCAATAATTCAGAGAATATAAATATTTTATTTTTCTTACTGTTTATAGAGTGCCTATGGTGTGATAACATACTGTATACTGCGTTTAACGAATCCGAATTCAGAACACCACAGTCATCAACGTGACATTTGGATACGTATCTATTCGTATCACTTTCTTTTTACGATTGTCTAGCATATTTATTTAAGATTTAACATATGGAAACGTATCCGGATAATAAATACAAATATGTCTTGGTTCCGAATAGGTATAATCCGAATATCAAAAGGAACCGGATTTTTACAACACTATTCCGAACCATGGCCAGCAGCTACCGATAGAACCCTCTCCAGCTATCAACCCTTGATTTTGTGCTTAATCATAAATTACTTGAGAAGCCTATCGACTGGCAAGTGACCATCGCAGAATACCTCTCAGAAGGCTTCCGACTCGAACTGGCGTAACTAAAGAGCAATTTCTTGTCGGATTTTACATTCCTGCTTGGTGAAATGCAGTAGGCAAGCTAGGTTTCTCCTTGGAGGATCACCCTTCCAAGTACTACCCATAACAAGCATCCCTACATTTCGATCTCCGGATCGCCGGTTTATGGGAGATGCGAATCTCCCGGTAATAAATACAGGTTGTATTCAAGTAATTATTTGCTGATATTTTTCTTTGAAAATTGTGTAAATTAAAGACAGATTTTCTACGTAGCATATATTCAGTAAATCGCCTAGATAAGCATTAAACAAAGTGCATAATTTGTTTAATAAGATAAATTTTATATAAAATTTAAAATGATTTGAGGCTTACCTAAGACTGCCCACAGGTGGGGTTGCATACGGAACCCCCAAGAATGCCTCCACCGGTGGGTGGATGTGGATCATGACGCCCCTTAATGCCCCGTATTTGGTCTTGACAACGCGCGTGCTGTATTTGTGCACCAACAGTGACGATTCCACTCCGCTGAACGATATTAAAAAAGCGATCTGAAACAAGAATACTTATTTAACATTACTCAACATTTCCATTTCATTCTGATATGTAACAACATTGAGAATATTGGTATTGGAGATTTATATGAAATACAAGTATTACTTACAAAATCTCATTAAAATACATAGAGCATATTTCTTATTGGCGGTTAGTGACTAAGCTGATTACTGTTCAAGACAAGTAATCAAAAATGTTCAACAGTTTTAACATTTATATTCAGCCTCTTTTTAAAAAGGGTTTCTCCAAATTTAATTCCCTTACAAGCACAAAAAACCAATTCCCCCTGGAGTTTTACATTTTGCTACAAAAATTTGTGTTTCATAGTTATTTGTCAGTGTTGGCCAATATGTACTCATAACTATGGCTACTGATTATGAGTACAGTGGTTCTTTCATGAGTACAGTGGTTCATCAGATTTTTGAGCTAATTGAAAAGGATCCAGGTTAGAAGCTAAAAGAAGAATTAATTATATTAGTATGAATACCGAAATCAGATTAATTAGAGGAATGCGTAAGTAACCCACCGAACTCAATCTGTGAACACAATTTTGAACAGGAGCCCACCTCGGGTCAACCTCGGAATGGGAGATAATAAGCTGTAAACTTGTATAAACCTTTATTTTAGTATTCTAAAAGTTGTCTGAAAAGTCTCATAAAATCTCGCGTCCGCGTGTTAAGATATTCTAGGTTAATGGTCGCAAATATCTCTCTTCCTATGGTTTTTATGATATTTGTATCTATTATAAAAATTGTAGAGCATAAAATTCTGTATTTTGTCCCAAACATTTTTTATACACTCAACCGTTTTTGAGATAGAGCTCGGAGAGCGCGCAGCGTTCAGCCATACATAGCATAATGGTCCCAGTAAATAATACGTCGTATAAAGATCGTATAAAATACATCATTGAATATCTTAAGACACGGACACCCGATTTTATGAGACTTTTGAGACAACTTTTAGAATGCCAAAATAATGGTTTATGCAGGTTTACAGCTTATTATCTCTCATTCCGAGGTGAAACCCTTAATGTGACTGGACTAATCCTGTTTCTGAAATAGTGCTACAAGAAGGCTGTCAAGTGAGAGACAAGTATTACAGTTAGCACCATTTTGTTGAAAATTAACCAAAATAAAAAACAGGACATAATTCTTTAGTAACAATTTTCGGAAATATTTCAGCATTCTCAATAAAGTAAGAGTGTTTTTGTGGCACCTAAGAAGTATTTTCTAAAGCAAAAATTCCATAGTTTTATTTACGTCAATTTATGTCAAATTTAGCTGATTTCTTATTATAACTTTTTATGAAAAAGCAATAAGCTCAAAATCAATAATATCGCAAAAATACACGTTGTTGAATTATGTCATATTCCGTAAATAACTAGGTTCATGTGTTTCATGAAATTTCGAAAATGCAACCTGAGAAACTAAGCACTCACTCTGTATAAAAAAACGAAAGCTTTACGGCATTAACTCTCAATGCTTATAAAATCAGTAGTCAACATGCCTATTTTCGCTTTAAAGGTCTGAAACTTTTACTAACTTCGTTGATTTCAATGTTCCTTTTATATAAATATAAACTTGTATTAAATTTTCAAATTCTACTATTTGAAGCTTTAAAAAAACTAAATAATTTTTAGTTATCACAAAATACTTCAAATATATTTTTTAAATTTGGATATATTTTTTTTATCTTAATTAGGATAATAGAATAACGTCAAATTAAGTGTTAATACTCAAGGGTAGGTTAAATTAAATGTACTAAAAATATTTATTTCAATTTACTTCTCAGCAATTATTGAGTAATTCTAACAATACTGCAAAGAAAAAAGGTTGGGGATAGAAAAAAGGTTTATGAAATAAACATCCTGCTTAAACAAGAAGAGTGATAGTAAAAAGATATATAGATCAACGGAGATATAATTGAGCAGAGGGATCAGCAACTGCCCAGCATATTTATAAAAATTATTACAATGTAGATTTAAACAAATTAATATTTCTTAGAGATGTCAAAGATGGGAGCTTATTGGATGACAAATTATATATATATACAAAAAATATTACACAAAAGTGTAGAATTAGCCAAAAGTAAGAATAAGTTTTCTTACTTAGAAGAAAACGAAATTAGGAAAGGATGTATATAGAAGAAGAATCGCATGGGTGACATTAGGAATAATGAAGAACATCATGAGGAATAAATTTATTCCAATACATTTTAGAAGCCATCTACTTGATCAGAGTGACCTTCGAATATTAATATACGATACCCAAGCATATATTATTATAAAAATCGCTAAGTTTGCTTAAAAGAATGTAACGCACAATATGGTTACAAGATCGAATACAAAATGTTCAAATCAGAAATGTAAAAAAAGTTAAGGATGCTGTGAGCAAAAGTGCTCAAACAATCATCAGAAATCATCTTGGCTTTAATAAAATCTGTCCCGGTGGGAGGGAGAGTTTTGAAGCGCATCGTGACATGTGATAAAACATGGGTGCATTATTATACTCTAGAATCAAAAATGGCGAGTAAGGAATGCCAAAGGAAAGACGAAACCTACCCTGTAAAGGCCAAAACCCCTCTCTCAGTCGATAAGGTTCTCGCAGCCGTTTTTTTCGACTGAAAGGGAGTTTGGCTAATTGATACGTCTATATGATAGACGTATTGCTACTACGGCCAGCTATTGGAAGCAACAAAATCCAGTTACAGGAGCAAAAGACGCCGTGTCCCCATCAGAGACGTTATCCTTCTCCATGACAATGCCAGGCCACACACATCGGTTTTGACGAAGGAAAAACCGGAGAATATGCACTGGAAAAACCTTTGAACACTCTCTATACAGCTCAGATTTGTCATCCTTTCCACCCATTTGTCCAAACAATAGATATGTATAAAACAATTTCTGTTTATATTTGATTCACCCTTGTATTTTAGAGGGTATTACAAATGTTTAATGGGAAAATGAAAATTCAATAGAAGCAACGAATAAAGCACATAAAAAATAGAAAGAAATGTACAAATACAACATAGAAAATCTGTTATTTAGTGAGAAAGATGGAATTGATTAAAGAAGCAATATTGCGTCATAAAACTTGAACTATTTGAAAAAGAAAAGGTCGCATGTAGGGCAGATTCAAAACTACATTTTTTAATATGTAATTACTAATATATATATATATATATATATATATATATATATATATATATATATATATATATATATATAGGAGACTTGCCTATATTGAACCATTTTTCGAAAATCTGCTGCAATATCCAAGTACGAATATTTTATTTAATAAATTAGGCACCTATTCACTAAACTGTAGCGAATCTCTCAATGATTACAAAAATATTTAATCATGTCATGTTAACTGTCAACTTTATTTTTTTAAAAACCCTGCTATCGGTTTAATTTACGAAACCGGTGTCCAAAAATGAACCACCCAATTCCTAAATTGAATCATATACTAAAAACACCTTTTCCCCATTACACCGGTAAGTAGGTACCTAAATGAAATAAAATGCAGTTGAATATACATGTTTTATTTTAACTAAACGTGGCTTCGGTTCAATAAAAAAAAACAAATAAAATATAAGCTCCAAACAAGTAAAAAAACAGAAAATCAAGTAAGGAACATTAGTTTCAACTTTTAAGGATTAAGACCTGGTCGGTCTAAGAAGTACTTAAACAACATTCGCAAATAAACTCTTCGTTTTCTTCAATACCGGCAAACTTTTCATGTGACCACCTATAACATGCCTGGTATTTAGCCCAACCTCCATTTGGTTTAGAATTAAAGTAGCTGTCACTATAGTATAAACACAATTCGTTACTGTTTTTATCATCCGTGCTATCTTCTGAATCACTTAAGCTTAGTGATGGATATCTCATTTCTATTTTTGGTTTCTTTTCATTGTCGGAAAATAAATTCATAGTTGCTTTTTCTACTGGCGTCTTTCTTCGTTTTACTGTTTCTGGTTTTTGCTTGCTTATTCTCTGTATTTTTTTCTTTTTTTCTTTAAGATCTCCTTTGTATACGGTACTAGTAAGCAATACTGCAGAAGCTGTTGTTTTATTCTTACGCTTTTGAACAATTTTACTTGTTTGTTACAGGAACAGGTGCTAGCTTATTTAGACTTTGATTAAGTTTCTCTGGAGTGATTTCTCCAAATACTTTTCTGAAATGAACCGTGACTAAAGACGAACAAGCAGAATCAACTTGCTGAGAAGCACCATTAGAAGAACTGGTGGGTTGATGGTGGGCCTCAGGTTCGGCAGGTGACTCTGAAGAGATATGACCATTCTCTGGGTTTTCATGAACCTGAGGTGTTATAGCAGTTGATGGGGTAAATAAGTGGTTCTCGAACCTATTACGGTTGACTGGCCAAATTCTAGCAGACTTCTAGCCGTTTTCCGCAATATCGACAGCAGCAGCTTTTACATATGCCCTACTCAATAATTCGGACACGTTATAAAGTGTTATCGGTTGTCCAACGTGTACTCGTAGCCACGAATCTTGTTCCTGGGCGTATTAGTTTTGCATTCGTTTAAAAAAACCAACATCTAACGGCTGTAAACGGTGGGTAGTATGACCAGGTAGTTGCAAAAGAGAATGGAACGCTGAAGAGCAAAATCTAGAGCTACAAGATTTTTGCTGTATGTGGAATGGCCATCTAGTAACAGAATTACTGGCTTATCTGGATTTGACTGAACCACATGGTGAAAATGTTTCAGCCACTTAAGGAAAAAGTCGCTATTTATGTAGCCAGTGTCAGATATTTCAACAATACGTCCTGTTGGAGCTCCTCGCACAAGTTTAGGGGCAAATCTCTTTCGTTTAAAAATACTCATAGTAGGAATATAAAGAGCTGCGGCATTGCAGCAACAAACCATTGTGGTGTTTATACCTCTTTCCCCGCTAGCAATTCCACTCACTTGGCGCTTATCTTTTTGAGTTACCACCTTTTGTATTTTTTTCTGGACTGTCATGTAGCAATATGATATTTGTCAACAAGTTGCTCTAAAATATCGAAAAATTGCATTACCTTTCCTTTTTCAAAGCCTCGTGCTCGTGCTAGTGATGTGGATTCTGGCTGACGTACTGATAAGTTCGGGTGCCTGCGCATAAATGCGTAAAACCATTTCTTGCCAGCAACTTGGTTCTCTTTATTAAATAAATGCTATAGTTGGTGTTTTTCTGCTAACTGAAATGCAAGACGTTGAATATTTCTTATAGTGAAACCATAAAACATTTCTTCAAATTGAATAATGTGCTGAACTAGTGCGTTTTCATTTTCATTCAAAAAATCACACGTAGTGCCCATTTTCTTGACATTTCCAGTGGCATGTTTATTGGTTTCTTTAACGTGTCTTAAAAGGGTAGATTTATTAATGTTGTACCGCCGGGCGCATTCGTTCAATCCTACATCTTCCTCTTTACATGTCCGAATGGCCATAGCCATCTCAACTTCTGCCGAAAGGTCATATTTACCTCTCTTGGGCATTTTCAAGGTTTGCCTAAAACAAGTAGCAAAAATTCAACTGGTTCAATTTCCGAAACGTAAATGGGTTCAATTTGGAAACCACGGATCAATTCGTTTACAATTAGCCTAACTTATTTAAAACTAATAATTCAATATTTAAAACCGGAGAATGTTGCTAAGGTGTTGCTGAATATGTATCCCTAATACGTACAGTATATAAACTACTTACCGGTACTAATATAAAAAAAAATCACTTTAGGAAAACTCAAGAAAACCTACAAGAAACATTCGTAAAACACAAACATTGATATTCGGTAGGAGATAATTCTCGATAGGCTTTGTGCTCTCATTGCAAGTTGGCTCCAGGTTGCAAAATGTAGAAAATACCTGCGTGGTTCAATTTAGTGTTGGATTCAAAATAGGCAACTCTCCCCTATATATATAACTAGCTTTTAGGACGAACCTCAACTCAAACAAACCATCTATTAATCTGTTTGCTTTTGAAATATTTGTCATGGTTACGTATAATAATATGTGTTCAGCTAGAGTAAAGGAAGGCAACGGTATATTACAGCCTATGAAAATAACAGGTGGGGTAAATATCAGGCTACCATAATAATTATTTAAAACTTTTAAAAGCAACAAGACAGGTTTCTTTTGGTAATATATTTATGTTGTCGTTAGATTATATGCTAATTAATTTTAAAGATCATGTCAATACAAATATGAGCCATTGGCGGCAACGGAAATGTTTCATCATTTATATCACATTTTCCATACCTTTTGTCAACCTATCAGGTATTAATACAACTACAGCTCAACCAACATAGCTTGGCCTTCGAGGTTTGGATTCGCAGTAGCCTAACGCCAGAGAGTGCATTCGAAGCAGTGCATTCGTGGTGTTAACATCAGTTAAGTCACTTCGCTCAGAAAATTGAAAATTTGTGATATTTTGTGTGTTATTAAAAGTTGGCAATTTTAAAATGCCGTTTACAACTAAAGTAAAAACCAAAGTATTAAGTGGACAAAGTCGTGAGATAATCACCAACTTGCAACTATGCAAGCAGAAGCAGTGGCTGGAGAGGTTACTATTCCTCTCGAAAAGGTTAGTTTTTTCATAGTCTAATTTTCATAATTAATTAACTATTATCTTCTTGTGATATATCATTATAAACTTCCATGTGATGTGTATAGATTTTGATATTAGAATTTTATTTATAGGTTCAAGAAAGTGTTGCGGCAGCAACGGACTTTTCTATTAGAAATATTCAACGAATTAAAAGTGAGGCGAAAGAAGTTGAACCGGGCAAGAAGAAAAAAAAATGATGACAGAGATTTGGCAATTTTGCGAAGAACGATTGTTAATCACCATATAACAGAAAAGACGGACGCTACATTAAAGACAGTTCATTAGAAATTTGTAGATGATATTGGTTACCAAGGCTGTTCAGATTCTTTACGTAAAGACATTCACAAGATTGATTTTCGATGGTTTTCGGAGAAAATTTAGGAATAATCGACGGACGGATACTAATGGAAAGTCAGCTCATCAGACCGCTTAGAATTGAATTTCTTTAAAGAAAGCGTCAGCACCGGGAAGAAGCTCGCCCAATAATATATATGGACGAGACGTACATTCACTCATCACACACCCACGAAAAGGGATGGAGCGATATAACTTTAAAAGACTTACAAAAACCAACAGGAAAGGGACTGCATCTGATCATAGCACAAGCAAGTCGTGAAAATGGGTTTGTTCCTAATGCCTATATTAGATGGAAATCAAGCAGCACAAGTGACGACTACCATCATGGCATAAATTACGACAATTACAAAAAGTGGGTTTCCGAGAAACTTATTTCTAATTTGCAACCGAAAAGTGTTGTGGTAATCGACAACGCCCCATACCATAACAATGAATGGAAAATGCACCAACGTCATTGTCATGAAAAGCGGAAATGCAAGAATGGTTACAGTTTAGAGGTATACCTTTTGACCATAAGATGTCAAAACCACAACCTTGCAACCTTATAAAAACCCATTAACCAAGGCACAAGAGATATGAAATAGATGAAATTTTTAATGGAAAAGGTTACGACGTACTGCGACAGCCACCATATCATCCAGATGTGAATACCATCGAGTTGGTTTGGGCCGAAATGAAAGAATATGTTGCCAGAAAAAATGTGCATTTTAATTTTAATCAGGTGATAAAACATTGTGATGATTTCTTTGAAAAATTCTCAGCCGACGAATGGAAATCTCGGTGTGATCGAGCAAAACGGTTGGAGCAACACTATTTTATGAAGGGACCAACAATAGATCCGGTTGTGGAAGAAATCATTACTAATTTGGGTAAAAACGATTCTGAAAGCGACGAAAGTGATGGGTCAGACCTAGAGGAAAGCGATTTATCAGGAATAAAGTAATTGAATGACGATAATAGGGCTCGAAACGTAAATATTGAAAATATTAAAAGTTATGTTAATTTGTAAATTTTGTAATGTAAATGTGTCTGTAAAATATTATTTGATATTATTAACCTGATTTAGGTTAAGTAGTCATTAAGGTACAGATATTGTTAGTTTATTATCACTCATATTCTATTTTATTAGGTTACATATAATGTATATCCTAATTAAGATGCGTCCTTATGATCCTATATGTAATACAAATTTTACCTGTTTGGATGTTAATAAAACTCTATTATTAAATCTTATCGAGATCCAATTTAAAATACAGTGAAACAAATAATTGTGTTTTATTTACCATTATTAATATCTTATTTTTAAACTGACGAATACGACTCTTCTAAACACGCGTCGTTAATTATTATTAACTTACTTAACTAAAACATTATTGCGAAAAATTGATGCATGGGTTGTATATTCGAGGAACTCGTTTCTCTGTCTCTGTTAGACAGTGACCCTCCCACTCTTTCTTTTACGTATCTCAGAGGCCAAGCTATGTTGATTGAGCTGTACTTTAGAACGGATGCTGTCCTTGAACATAGAACACAGGGATGGAAATAATCCAGAAAGACTGGTGGTACAGGAAAAAAAGGAGAGTTCTAGAACCAGGCGCCAGACATCTAAAATATGGATAGACCAAATCAAAGCGTGTATTATTGTCTGCAGGCAACAGGTTTTGAACCATTCGACACTTATAGCTAAACACGTACAAGTCACTTCTCAACATGCGGCGTAAAATGCGTGAAACAACTCTTAAAACTGCTTGAATAAACGATAAACTATCGTTTTATGACACTTATAGCTAAACACGTACAAGTCACTTCTCAACATGCGGCGTAAAATGCGTGAAACAACTCTTAAAACTGCTTGAATAAACGATAAATTATCGTTTTATGAAGTGCCAGACTATTAGCATTTAAATTCAAGTGGAGGTTCAATAATTGATTTTTTTAATGTAAATTACAAAAATGTCTTTTAGCGTGTATTTATGCATAACAAAACTTGGCAGCTCGTTGGTTTTTAAAGTGGGAGGATGTAAAAGAAAATAGTGCCGCTGAAAAATGTTTTGCTTTCCCCTTCCTCCTGTTTACTTTTCGTGCTATTGAAACCCTAACAGGAGGTGAACCAGGAAAATGAGTTAAAGGAAAGAAACTGAACGCAAATAAAATATGGTGTTTTGCACTAAAAAAATAATTACTGTGATAAATGCCGGAGGGCCGGCGCCTCAGCGATCACCCTCATAAACCGCCACTGCTTGCACGTCTGCAATGCGCAAGATCCAAACCTAGACGGTCACAAATACCATAAAAAATGTGGCGCCAAAACAAAATGGCAGCGTTATACTTGCTCCATCTTTTATCTGGTTTAAACAAAATATTTATTTAAAATTCTGATATGATCATTTTCGGCGGCGAAATAACATAACATGTAGATGTAGTCCTGATAATTTAGAATTTAACAGCGATGAAGAGTGGTAAATTAATATTCTTCTCCAAAATTGAAAAAGAGGTTTATGATGAATAGCGTAAGATAATTTTATGATATATGATGCAAAATATTTGTCGAATAATAGTATGGGGAATAACTTTCCAACTGAATCTATAGATATCCAGCCTAGTTATTTTGAAATACTATGATCAAAAAGTAAAGTCATTTTTTAAATAAAATACAAATAAATAAATAAATACCTATTCATCCAAATGTATTTTGTCTCCTTAAAAAAAATCTCCTCTCATTGCAATACACGTATTCTAACTATTTTTCAAGTCATCCAAACTTTTTTTCTCAATTTCTGGTATTTTCTTTGAAGCTCTATTGATGGTTTTTATGGACCTATAATGACATCCAGAATGATCCATCCAATCGAGGGAGCAGAAAAGTTGTGTAGTGACATATCTGGTTATATATAATATAGTATTACAGTCATGTGATGATGCGTTATCGTGACGGATAAACCATGAAATATTTTGCCACAAATCTGGACGGGTTTTTTCTAAATTGACTCTAATACTTATCAGCTATTACTCGGTACAAAGTTATTGATTTTGGTAATATTTTCTTTATTGGTTGACGTGGAACGTCTTCCTGAACGAAGTTCATCTATATTTGGTTCGGTAGCACCAAGATTCAATCCTTGTAATTGCTATCAGATGTTAAAGATAGTAATATTAAACAAATGTCGATACGTAAATTACTTTTTAATTATATTAGTATGTGGTCGAACAACGTTATGTTTCAATTTTACTTTATTACTATCGCTTCCAATGAATCATGCAGATTGAGAACAGGGGCCATTTTTAAAAAACTAAAATAATTACAAAAACCAGGAAAAACAATATTACAAGGAAACAAGCAAAAAATAGCTAATTAAGGAAAATATTGACGAATACAAATAAGAAAATTATGAGGGGATTAAAACCTGAAAGCAAACGGAATGGAAGCTGAACGAGGTCCCTGCAAACATGCAAAAAAAATTGCATGTTTGCAGGGAAAAACAATTTTAGAAGTGGTAAATTATATAAAATAGAAAAAGAAATGCACAGGTAGAAAACTAAAATGTTCTGTTTTAGCAACGCGAGATAGAATGGATTAGGATAAATTTAATTACATGATGGAACTTCATCTGTCTACTCAGGAATCTAAAATTTACCGGTAAAAAGGGAAAAACGGTCGCGTTAAGGCCAACCACAACAGCAACAAAGGCACATCTGAAATAGGAGAGTGTATCTAGGAAGGTCATAGAGGGGAGATTAACTAAATTTAGAAATAAATGTATAATAATAAATGTTAATGATCCAACGAATCAGTAAAACAGGAATTATATAGACAGTTACAGAAGCTGTTTTCAAAACTAAAAATATAAACATTCCTTTATTTTTGATTTTGACCTGACACCTGATTTTTCTAACAAAAAGCGATGAGGCTCATTTCTTGTTCGGTGGATACGTAAATAAGCAAAAATGCCGTATATGAGACTCTGAAAACCCACAACTGATGCAAAAAGTGACTGTTTGGTGTCGTATTTCTTCGAAAACAAAGAAGAAGTGATTGTTGACGTCAATTCTGAGCGCTGTAGTCGTATAATTTTTAGCCAGAAATTGAAGTTTTCGATCTGAGCGATATGTGGTTCCAACAAGACGGTGCCACAAACCACACAACACGACCAATTTTGACTTTATTGTCGAGAAGATCCCAGGCCTTGTAATTTTGCGGTTTGGCGATGTCAATTGACCGCCGAGATCATGCGATTTGACGCCGTTTGACGTTTTGATGATTTGACGCCGCTGAAGATCGTGTTATATGTAGACAATCCTCAAACTCTTGAACAGTTGAAAACTGACATTCTTCAAGTCATGGCCGAGATAACAGGCGAAATGTGCGGAAAAGTTATCGAAAATTATATTTAACTGAGGTAGCCGATACTTGATAGAAATTCATTTTAAATAAAAAACCAAGATTAATATCTAAATTTCCACTATATTTAAAACTTGTACGTATGACAATTGTTTCGACACACAGTGTCTTTTTCAATACAAATAGTTTGTATTTGAAAAAGACACTGTGTGTCGAAACAATTGTCATACGTACAAGTTTTAAATATAGTGGCAATTTAGATATTAATCTTGGTTTTTTATTTTTCATCGAAAATTACCTCAAAAGGATTGAGTCGTGCAAGAGGTCACGTGGTAGACATTCGAATGATGTTGTATCCCACACTTAATGGCAAAGTCCAAGCAATAAAATTAAAAAAAATATCGAAATTCTCTGCGTACTTTTTTAAATTTTACCTTCCGAAGCACAAAATGGATAACCCTATAGTACCACCTCTAGGGTGTATTTATAATACGCAACTCATTCTGTTATAGGGCCATTGCGACTTGCAAGTTTCTGGTGTACTACACTGAACAAGGTGAAGATAGTCCATCTAAGAGAGTCTACTACATCCACATTCTATATGCTGGGTAGTTTCGGACTTTTTGTGACATTTCCTACATTTATCATTTGATATTCGAGCATCCTTAACGACATATTTTTGGTAGTGCTTAGTATGCACAACTCGATTGTAAATTGCACACCTAAAGCTTTCAGTCTCCGGGAACAAACATCCCTTTGTCAACCAGGTGTTCGACGCGCTCTTGCCGACGTCATCATGATAAGTTATGGAGCTGTCTACCGTGTCGAGATATAATTTTCCACTTTTGAATAGTAGTTCCAGTTGTTTAGATATCCTCATTTTGACTTTCTAGATTTTTAATATAAATAGACGTATAATTATCATCAGCAAAACTCACGCTAGCATATAGCAAACATTCGTTCGTTCTTTGATAGAAATATTTTCACAAGCTGGATATTTGATTTTCCTGTAGATTATATCCATTTATAATTCCTCTCGTGGTAATATGTCGTTTTATACTACTGTGCGGATAGTGTTTCCTGTATTTGATTAGTGTAGTTCTAATTATTCGATGTAATCTTTGGATATATGTGTTCAACCAAGATTCAATTCCAAACGAATATGTTAAGACTGATATAGCAAAAGTGTTACTTTTACTATATTCCTACTGTCAAGGTCAGACATGCATACGTATTCAGGTATGAAAGTAAAATTTTTAGTTATATTTCATTAATGAGTGTATGCTCAACTGTCTTGGACGGTTGTATTCCAAGGAATTTTCCACGTCGTCCTCCTTACACGTGATTACTATTCATTCAAATTTGGGTTTCGCCTCTGGGGTGTATTTATAATAGGGAACTCGCTCTGTTATACTCTGTTACGTCTAATACAACTTGCAAGTTCCTGGTGTCACTGATCCATGTGACATTATACTGGTCACGTGGATATGACGGAGAAGATAGTCCATCTAATAGTGTGTACTACACGCACCTACTATATGTTAGATATTTTCAGGCTTTTCGTTACATTTCCTACATTTATAGTTTGATACTCCTACATCTTTATTCTTGGAAACAAGTAATTGTAGGGATAAATAATATTTATATTTTAATGATTATTGTAGAACAGATTGTCGAGAGTGAATAAAATATTTACAAGCATGTGCTTGATTTTGAAAGAGCTTTTTACTCTGTAATATTGTAGAGGATTGTTCTGTAACAACTCTCACTAACGGTTAGTCCGCAAGTCAATTATTGAAAGAAAAAAGCAATACAGACACTGCAAAAGATAAATTGTCTAAACAAAACAAAAGGTAGGATTGACAACAAATACAGGAAAAACCATACTTCTTACTGGGGAAGTAATAACGAATTCAACTAGAAAGGGTAGATAAACTTAAGAAATTTCACTGCCTAGACCAGTTTCATCACAACGAGGTATCAAGGGAGGAATCGAAAGCAAAGTAGTCAAAATATTTTTTTATTTATTTTGTTAAAATATTGTGATTCATTATATATCGATTAATTTAAAATACTTTCATTTATAAAAAAAATAACTTTGCTTCCGAAAATATGTGTACATAAAGCAAATATTTTTAAAGATTACACATATCGAAGTAATTTTTGTAACATTGATCAGAATGCTCTTTTTGCGTTTTATTTAAGTAGTTATTAAAACACAGAACTGACACAGAAATGACCTAGCACGTCTCATTTTCAAGCACCGGCTTCTCATTTATATCATGCGCTCATTGAAATTATTTGTATCTAACTGGACTGGACGATATAGGAATTACCACAAGACCGTAGAGGAGATATTTCCACACGAACCTTTAAGAGCAGTTTTATTGTTTTCTGTCACTTCATTTGTTTTGTCTCATTTACGGTACAATCAAATGTATAAGTTAATTTAATGTAAAATAACAAGTACTGGTCGACGATTTAACAAAAATTCCAACCCATAAGTTTTGTTATATATGCAGACGATTTATTTTAAAGCGACAAGCTAGATCAATATCCGAAGAAGTCAAAAAAGCCTATCTTATATATGTTAAGTGTCAAATTGGAGATCAACATAAAAGTTGGGCTCCTCGTGTTTGCTGTGTGAGTTGTCACGTAACTTTAGTACACTGAATGCATCGCAAGAAAAAATATGTGCCCATTGCTGTACAGGGAACCTACTGACCATATGAGTGATCGCTACATTTGTGTCACTAAAATAGAAGGGATTTCAAAAAAGCAAAGGAGTAAAAATTCAGTATCCAAATTTGGCTTCTGCACTTTCCTCATAGCCAGGAACTACCGGTACCGATTGCGCTTTTAAACTTGGACAACATGTTTCCCGGTATTTTAATTCTTCATCAGGATCTGATACACAAATTCCTGAGAACACCAATTGTAATCCAACATTTTTAACAACTACCAGTGAACTTCACTTAATAACTCAGAATGACTTAAATGATTTGGGACGTTAGCTGGGATTGTCAAAACAAAAATCGGAACTTCTCAGTTCCAGATTCCAACAGGGGAACCTGTTAGATAAAAATGCAAGTGTTTCACTTTACCGAAAACGAAATGTAACATGTTATGTAAGTTTTTATTAAATGGAAGGATCGTTATGTGTTCATTGTGATATTGATGGTTTAATGAATAAGGTTAATATGGAACTATCTTCCGAGTGGTGTATTTTCATAGATTCGCCAAAATACAGCCTAAAAGCAGTCCTGCTACATAATGGAAACAAATCTATTCCTTTAGCCCATTCAGTGATAATGAAAGAGACCTATGACAACTTAGCGACCACCCTAAATTGCATTAATTATAACGATATTTTTGCGGATTCAAAAATGATAGCTATATGCTAGAACTTCAAGGGGGTTTTACAAAATATTGCTATTTTTTGTGTATATGGGACAATAGGACAACAAAAGAACACCACAGTAAGAAAGATTGGCCTTATAGAACTCGGTACTTCGAAACATAGAACATGGTACTTCAAACATGAAATATACCCCCCTTGTAAATTCAAAAAGGGTCCTACTTCCACCTCTGCATTTTAAGCTTGAACTAATAAAAACTTTCTCAAAGCCATGGCCAACGAAGGTAATGGTTTCAAGTACCTAAATACAAGAATGAATTTATAGGACCTCAGATATGGAAGCTTCTAGGTGATTTCCGTTTGCAAGAAAAATTAAATGAAAAGGAATTGGCAAGTTTTGGGCAACAAGAAAGATGAAAACCAAACCCAAGAACTCTTGAAACCTATGAAATACTAGGGTGTCGCCTAAAAATGCATTTTTTTAAACTGCCATTTGGATTTTTTTCCGGAAAATTTGGGTGCAGTAAGCGACGAAAAAGAAGAGAGGTTTCACCAGTACATGAGGACGATGAAAGCAAGATACCAGCAACGCTGGAACTCATCTATGCTAGGCGACTTCTGCTGGTTTTTAAAAACAGATGATGCTACACAACACAAAAGGGAAAATGAATGTTTTTATCACTGCATGACATCTCATCTAAAATATTTTTTATTCACAGAATCCCCAGTAATGTCTTTGCATAGAATTAACACGTTTTATATGTTTATACTAATTTTAAAAGTATTAGATCGTAAAAATACGTAGTCTCCATTTTTTCCCCACCACCGACCCTCTGTAACAAAAAAACTGTACCTGTTACTAGTAATTAGCTTATCATTTCGGATTTAGATCTATAAAATACTTCATAAACACCTACTTTTATCAATGTTACAACAAAAAAGATAAAATTTGTTGACCTGTGTTATTAAAGATTTTTTTTAAAGAAAAATTAAAATTAGTTGTGCAAATTCCTATGTCATTCTTGTACATTAACTAAATTTTACAAATAATTTTGTTTATTTTAAAATTATGAAAATTATTATCATTAGTTAAATTATTAATTATATATTATTTTATGTATAGAAATGTACATTGCGTAATTATTCAGAACATATTAATTATAAAAGTTAAATGATTTCAAAATACCGCATTAATGTTTAATAATGGGATGATGTTTAATTAATTAGGGTATTGATAGCCCAAAGGAATCTAAAAATTAGTAGGATATTTATATTAATTATAATTTTCGACATAATTTTATATGTGATAAAGGGTGACGCAAAAGAAAAAAGTGTCCCTATTTTAAATTTAGATATTTTATTTGTGGTTTAACATTTTGTCTTTTTATATTTCAGAATAAAGTAAAAGTTGGCTAGTAGGTTAGTGGTAGGTTAGTAGGTGGGCTAGTAGATTAGTGGGTTAGAAACTTTTTTCTTGACACTCGGTAATACGTTTTTGCTAAATCTATAAATGCTAAGTAGACAATTTTATGTACATATGGATATATATGTAAATATAAACCTAATGTGAGTTATGAAAAGGAAGGAGTACGAATGGACTCTATGTATGGTGAACATTTATACATATTCCTGACTCATTCCAGGTATCGATCCGTTCATTGTGTGAAGGGTCACGACATGACATATCACCAAAATCTCACTTGGCAAGTGCTGTTCACTTCGAGTGCAGAGTCCACCTGAGGTCACCTCAGTTGGTTGGTCACACTCATTTTGGCGAAACGTTGTGACCTTTTACACAACAGACGGATCGATACCTGGAATGACATTGGAACATTATCTACCGTCCGTGAAAATATTCAATGTAACATTCTTTAAAATCTTTGGCACCACTTTGTACCACGTTTATTTTGATCTTCCTCTTTTCCTTTTCGTTTGTACTGTCGTTTCTCATATCGTTTTGACTTGTATTTTATTGGCCATTCTTTGGAGATGTCCCCATCGTCCGAGTTGCATATGTTTTATATATTCTACTATGGATCTCATGTGGAAATTTTCTCTAATTACTTTATTTCTAAATTTGTCTTTCCTAGTTATTCCCTTTAGTAGTCTTGGGTATTTCATGTCTAGCGCCCTTATTTTACTATTTTGTGTTCAGTGCGCATCCACGTATCACATCCGTATGTATGTTAAGATAGGTTTATACATATATTTTCATCTTTGTTTGGCTTGTTTCTTCTTTCTGGTTTATGAAGCCTTTTTTCAAGACATTATTTATATATGGGCATTATTATATATTAAATATATATATATATATATATATATATATATATATATATATATATATATATATATATATATTTAAATGCCAAACATACTTGCCCTGTGAACTGAATATAGTTATGTTCAATACAATTCTCGAATAGAAGAATCCTTAAAAGTTAAAGAGTATTTTTGCAGAAATATCCGAAAAATATCTCCGAAAGTTGATGTATGTTCAAAATGCCTGCAGTTTTCAGAAAAAAAAATAAGAAAAATTACTGACCTTCAACGGAAAATAATGGCAACGACAGAAAAGTGCGTATACAGAGTACGCAGTAATGCGTTTTGTGTCTTATTACTATGATTTATATGACTTATATGACTTATATGGCTTATATGGCTTATATGGTTTATATAGCTTATATAGCTTATATACCTTATATATCTTATATGACTTAAATGGCTTATATGACTTATATGACATATATGACTTATCTGACTTATATGACTTATATGACTTATGTAACTTATAGGAATTATATGGCTTATACGACTTATATGACTTATATGACGTTTGATGTGCGATGGGTGTGGAGAACACAATAAAAACACTACGATGGTTGGTATGGTCCAATATTGGCTGCAGTACTGCTCTCCACCTCACATAAAACTTGTTAAACTAGTATATCCAACACATTTAAAGAAATAACGGCAAATACAGTGAAAATTCGTCATGCTAGGGATGATAATAATATACTTTTTTTTTCTGATAGTGAAGAATATGAGTTGAGTGTTTAATTTTGTTCTTTATGTTTTCATGATCCTGAACAATTAATAAAACCGTTTTCTTTGAAAAATTTTCCCTTTCAAATTTTATGGCAAACTTTATTAGTGTAGATGCTGCTATATTTTTTACAGAAATGTAAAACCAAACATTTGCAGTTCATTTAGGAACATAAGCAGATATTTGCAAGCCATAGATGCAAAAGCAGGCATGTCTAATTTTTTTAACAAAATTACTTTTTAACGATAAATCAGATATTTTTTTATAAAGCACTGGCAGGATTATCGATATTTTATCAATTTTTGTTTAAAACTGCAAGTTAATTCAACAAATTATAAGATATTAGCAGGTTTTTACGGTTTTACTCAAAACTGCTTATGCGTCAAATGTCTGCTTTTGCATTTGTACGCTACATTTATTCAAGCATATCAAGGATTCAGAACAGTTGTGAATAGGCTCCAAACCAGAGATTCAAGAATTTTAGGAAGCACTGAAAATATCGCACGCGTGAAAGAGTCTTCAGAAATGACGATACGACAATGTGGTCTATAATTGTGAATTTCTCCATGCTGACAAATTTTGTTTATGACAAATTTTGTGACTTGTTTTCCTATAAGTTTAACATTGCTCAAGACCTGTTGCTAACAGACAATAATAGGCAATTAGAACACTGTAATGGTATCAGATCTCCGGATTTAACAAGAGCTTAGAGATATTTTTTGTGCGAATTTTTGAAGCAAAAATTTACATAAATATGTCTCAAATCATACAGCAACTCTAGGACAACATTGTGCTGAAATCGCTGTATTAACACCAGATATGATGTCAAAAGTTATGGAAAATGTATTTAAAAGCCTCACATTTGACTGACATGACATTTGCATAATTTTCAAAAATATATTTAATACAAAACTTAAGAACGAAATAAACATATTATAGAAAAAATAATTTATCCTGCTTCTTTTAACAGTCATAAAGAATTAAAATAATTTAAAAAATCAATATAAATATATAAATGAACTAAAATAACAGGGGCAGATTTCACTATACAAATCCCTGGTAAATTAAACGATTTACCTTTAAACCAACCTATAAGCTCTAGCCGCAAATGCTGTTTAGCTGGATTATCAAATATTTATTTTTATGATTACGGTAATCCCTATCATCAGAATAATATCCCTATGTGTGTAGTGGAATTACGAAGTTCAAAATACCACTTTTGTTGTTAAGTTATTTAAAATATTTTGCTTGCTTTAACATAGGATATATTTTACTACGCTAAGAATTATTTATTAGAATATTTTATTATTTATTAGAAGTTAATTATTATATGTGGTGTACGTAGGTTGATCTAAAAGTTTCTAGACTATCATTTTTCTACCATAGAATATGCATATATTCTACGCTATTTACGAGGGTTGCTATTTATGTATCCGGAACTGGCAATAATTGTGTTGCTGGACGCCATCTGACATATACATCGTAAAGTTTGGCATTGTTGATTGTATTACGTACTCAGAACGTTTTGTCATACGGACGCTATGTGTGTGTTTTTTAATTTTTTCTAAAATTAAATTGAAATAAAAGATATAAAAATGAGGAGAGATAAAAAATTTATTATTTTCGACGTGGATTATCTCAACAACAGTGCATTTGGTGACAAAGCACCACCTAAAACAACTTTATATCACTGGTTTAGTGAATTCAATCGTGACAGTCGTTTGCTCATGGACGGATTTAAAGAAGGTTGTCCAAAATCGGTTGTTGCATCAGAAAACATGACTACTAATACGATGCGTGACCTGATAAAGTAAAATCGTCATGTGACATACCGTGAGATTGAGGCATCCTTGGGCATTAGTATGATAAGCATACACAACATTTTACATAAACATTTATCCGTGAAAAATATTTGGGTCCGTTGGATTCCGTATAATTTGGCAATGGTTCGTAAAAAGGCTCCTATCGATTGGTGCAAAGAAATATAGTTAAAAACCATGCATAACATCTACATAGGTGACGAATCTATGCGTATGAGCCCGAAATTAAAAAGCAGTCGACTGTATTGGACTTTCAAAATGAGCAAAACCCAACAAAACTTAATCGCACAAGAAGCACTTCGAAGCAAATGGTTGCCCGTTTTCTTGGGATATATAGACATGTGGCTACAGTGCCACTAGAGAATCGTAGAATGATTTATTTTGTTCCCTTCCGTGAAGAATAAACTACGTGATGAATAATTTTCAACTCCAGAAGAAGCAGTTAATGCGTTCAAAATGCATATTTTGGAGATACCTCAATGGAAATGGAAAAAGTGCTATGAAAATTGGCTCAAACATATGCAAAAGTGTATCGATCGTCGCAGAGAATATTTTGAAGAACAATAAAACCATTTTCAATGACAAATATTTGTTTTTAATTATTATTCCGGATACATAAATAGCAACCCTCGAACTATTATGATCAAAAGCAAGGTACTTTTATTTCAAAATTCTAACAATATACGTGAAGGGGGTTACGTGAAGGGATGCAACGATTTGTTTTTTAAATTGACATATAGTGTCTAATAATGACAATATGAAAATATTTAAATACAAAGTATGAATACGCCATATCATAGTGCAGAAAAAGCACCAGAAAGGGCTGCGGTTAACAACAGAGACAACATATAACACCACGAATTTGATAAATATGAAATAGAGCACTTACAAGTGACGGCAATTATATTACAGGATAAAGGTGTGTGCAATGTCTCTGCTATTTGCCAACCATGAAAAGAATTTAAAGAATTTAATTATTTATATTTTTAACACAAACTTATAGGAAACAATCTTATATATGGGGATGACTACAGCCGAATCACCCAATGCGGGGCTCTAGGTAAACAACATCAAAGGTCTGTCTAAAACTATGCCAGACAATAACTTAAATATTGTAGCCACTAGTTACACAACTTACAGGACTTTCAACAGGAATAAGTTACCTGATGCCATTAATTTCTGCATTTCAAAAACAATTGACACTAAAAAATTAAGGCTAAATCTTTCGATTTGCCTCTGATCATTCATCGATAACTATAAATATGTTAACTCATGTTAAAGGTAAAGAAAAAGATCCATCGCTATTCAGTAAGTGTATTAATAGGTATAAGTTTAAAGAAGTGCTCGATAACCTAATTACACTAAATATATATTTACAATCTCCTACAGAACTGGGTAAAGCAGTTAATGCACTAACCGCTAATCTACAGCAAGCTGCATGGAAAGCCACTCCAGATGCCAACATGAAAGAAATCAGAGAAGAACTTCTTGTTGATATAAAACTAAAAATAGGCGAAAAATGAATGGTAGGTAAACGGTGGCAACTATCTAGGCTCCCATAGGAGAATACAACATTTAATAAAGCCATTAGAGAATTGAAGGTACTGATTTCAACAATTAATGACCAACATCTTACTTAGAATACTTACTCTCAAAATTAACGAGAAAGTTTAAGCGCATCAAAAGCGACGAAATATTATCTTGGGAAAGCCACTAAAAAGACGAAAAGGCATGTACGATTAATTACTCCAGTCAAGAATGAAGACAATATATGGCTTAGAAGTAACAAAAAAAAGGCTAACTAATTTGCGAAACATTTGTCATATACTTTTCAACATAACCCAACATTCACTACATTAGAAGAAGAAAACAAAATCAAATAAATTTTGGATAATCTTAACCAAATGGATCCTCCATATGGCACCTTGTGACTGTTTCTGTTCGCTCAGTTGAAGAAACAATTTCGTGGACGACATTTTAACTCCAAAGAAGTGATCAAGAGAGTTCGCTGGTCGCTTAAAAGAAAATACCAGAAGTGTAGTATAAAAAATGTTCTGAAGAGTCGAGAAAACATCGCACTAAGTGAGAGGGAATAACTTTCAAGGAGCTAAAATAATTTTCGACGTTTTATTTAAAAAGCTCGCGCTTACTTTTTGATCGTAGTAATGTGGGATTTATTTAAAAAACGTATATCTGCCCCTTCTTATGCGTTAGTAAAAAACTTAATTGCTGAATTTCAACGTGATCAAGCATCGAAGACGAGACGCGCAGTGGTCCTAAATTGTCCTAAATATGCCATAATACAAAAGTTAATAATAATGCGATGTGGGTTTAGAACACAAGTAATGAAAGTGCGTAATATGCTGCTGAGTCTATAAGCATCCCAAATCGAAATTTTAACTTAGGAAGTATGCCAGAAAAAGCTGTGTGCAAGTATTGTATTTATTTTCATGAAAGAAAAAAGGCTTTCGAATGCAAATTTCTCAGTTATACCTGACTTGTTTCAACAATAATTAAATCAATTCAACCGAATCAAACCGATATTATGTGGAATTTGTAACTAGGGATAAGACATGAACTAACCACTACACAGCAGTCTCGAAACATCAGTCAAAAGAATAAGTAGAACCTGGTGAAAGTGCATTAAGAAAGGCAAAACGTATCCTATCAGCAGGAAAATTCAATACCAGAAGTTTATTTTTGGGATGCAAAAAGAATTTATATACTTAATTTTCTTAAGAAAGATGAATCGATCAGCGAACCAAATTAAGTAATTCTTTTGAATAAGCTGGATGAAACAAAAAAAACTCGGCCTGAAGAAGAAGAAAATATATTTCAATTTTGTTCTCAAAATGTTCTCTGCGGGTTTGGAACCTTTGGCGTTACACTAGCAAACTTTTATTACAACATTTTTTTTCACAATACACCAAAACACTATTTTTATATTCTGGACGCACGTTTCGCTAACCATGTTAGCATCATCAGCAGATGATTAAAACTAAAAAAATTTTTTTAGTTTTAATCATCTGCTGATGATGTATTTGATAGTAAGTATTTTAAGATAGTAAGCATATTAAGAATAATTAATAACTCATAGACAGAAACTATTTCAGATCTTTCAAAAAGTAATTTTAGGGAATGGATAGAATAATAAGAAGCACTGAGAAAAATAAACAGAATTACCAGGATAATATATGAAATATTAAATATGAAATAATTAATATGAAATATTTAATATGAAATATTAAAGGAAAGTTAGAATAATAAAACCAGGTTTTTCAATATGAAGTAAGAAACTTTTAGATGAAACTACATATACACACTTTATAGCTTATAAATGCAATTTGGAATATCGATAATTTTTTATGTAGGAATTTTTAACGAGAACTTTTTTCATTATTCCAGAAATTTTTATATTTTCGCTATAGCATTCAAGAAACTGGATAGTTGTAATTTAAAAAAATTGTATCGTACAGTATGAAACAGCACGTACTATTTGTTCAACTTTACTATGAAAATGGTCGTGCTGCGAATGATGTTTCTTTGTATTCAGCGGCGACCAGCAATTTAAATGTATACGTAAACAAGTAAACTTGCACTATATGGGGTGAAAAGATCCATAAGCAATTATGGAATTACCAAAAGGCTTCCGAAAATATCAGAGTTTGGTGTGTCTTAATAATCACAAAATAATCTCTATCAAGACAGTAAATTAAACATACGCGTTATAGGCAGTGTAATGTACTTTAGGCGTTATATTAGCTTAAAGATGGTTAAAGTATTATTTATTGCCTGCTGCATTATATTTTTAAGATAGTATATTAAACCCTTCTTGTTCTTCGACCAATTTAAATCCAACATTATAATCTTCATTTAAAGTCAAAACTTGCAGTCATACAGCTATTTAAAGAGTCCTATCAAAGGCCTATCAAAGAATAAAAACAGGTTATTACGTCTACGTATTTAAAATAGTATGCAATAAAAGTGAGAAGTTTTAATTTTTTAAATTAGTCAAAACCTTTTTGAAATCTTTAAACTGATTTAAAATTGTAGAAATTAATTTATGCAATTAATTATATTCCTAAGTTACGATAGTAGCCAAATCTCTCATGCTTTTAGTTTTTCTGCAGAAGTCAAAGTTTTATTTCATACCTTCAATAGCAAAATTTGTAAGGGAAGGTCAATAAAACACAAAATGTTTATTATTTATCCAAATTTATTATATTGCCTTCAAAGTAGGCCCTTTTCAAAATAATACACTTATGCGAACGAATAATCCAATTGCCAAAACATTTTTTAAACGCATTTTCCGGAATCGACTTCAGTTCTCGCCGCGAATTCTCTTTTATGTCTTCTATTGACTAAAAACGGGTGCCTCGAAGTGGTAATTTGAGTTTTGGACAGAGAAAGAAGTAGGCCGGAGCCATATCAGGTAAATACGATGGTATTTATTGAGTTTTTGGTCAGAAATTTGCCTTGTGAGATCGTGCATTGTTTTCACAAATCTGGCCTTTTTCGACGAATTAGATCTGCTTAACGCTCAAATAATATTATTTATTTACCGTCTCACCTTTCACAACACTGTGATAATCAAAGAAAATATTCAAAAAATTCGCCTTAACTTTTGATAGACTTTGACGTGGTTTTTTCAGTTTCGGCTCATTTGGCGCTATTCCGAAACTTGTTTACTGGTTTGCATATCAAACTCATATATCCATGCCTTAGCACCAGTTACAATGCGTTTTATGAATGTGGGGTCGGAGTTGACTCGTTCTGGCATGTCTTCAGGGACCTTTACGCGTTTGAGTTTCTAAAGAAAATTCAGGTCTTTCGGTACTAGTCGAGCGGCAATGCGTTTCATGCCCAAACAATAGCTTAAAATGGTACGAATTGATTCGTGAGACACAGAAAGATCAGCGGTTATCTCTCTCAAACTTAAATGACGATTTTCAGTCACCATTTCCTTCACTTTAGCGATGTTAACTTCAATTAAAGACGTTGATGGTCGATCAGAGCGAGGCAAATTTTCCACCACATCTCGACAGCTTTTGAATGCACTGTACGACTCATATGCAGGTGTTTTTGATAAAGTCGATTCACCGTAAGTCCTCTCCAACATTTTCAGCGACTAGGCAGACGAAATTCCATTTGCAATGCAAAATTTAAGACAAATTATTTATTCGATATTTTTATCCATTGTAAAAATCACAAACACACTTGAGATGAACTGACAAAATCGTGCACTGTAAAGAAACTAAATGACGACGTTCAAACTCCGCATCAGTATAAAGGACAGTTGTGCCAACTTAGCGATAAAAAGAATTGTGACAATCCATTTAAGCGGATTTTTAAAATGATCAGTTCTAGGTAGCCGGTCGCGTTGGTGCGGCGGCCTGCCGCTGCTTTGCCGAATCCGCGCTGGAGCGGTAGCTGGTTCGATTCCAGCGCTCGGATGCTTATTTTTCTTTCTTCTGTCCGTTTATCTTTTCTAGATGTTTGTGATTGTTTCTAGGCAAGAGTGTAAAATCCGACTACGAATTACCCCTCAGTCACGCCAGTTAAAGGCTGGGTAAGGCCGGATGCCTTCTGAGAAGTGTTCTACGTTGGTCACTCGCCAGTCGGTAGGTTTCCTAATAGACTTATGGGTAGGCACATAACCAAAGGTTTATAGCCTGAGGGGGGTGCTGGCCTGGGTTTGTTGGAAGCTGATGACCGTGGTTCGGAACCCACATTAAGCTGTAGGTCCAGTCGCTAAATAGCCTAGTTGCTGATGCGCCTCTAACCCTAACACTTTACTTTTACTTTTAGTTCTCGGTACTTTTTTGACAGAATGTATGTATTTATTTTATCCAATATAATAATGTAAATCCCACTGAATATTTCTAAAACTAACTGTAATTACAAAGCTGTTTGAATTTTATATGTACAACTAGGATCGAAAAATAAAGTGACTTTTCTTTAAAAAAATTGCGCGCTTTATGTATCAATACTAGTGGCGGCTCGTAGGTTTTTAAAGTGGAAGGGCGTAGAAGAAAATAATGGTGCTGAAGATTTTTTTGCTTTCTCCTTCCTCCTTTTTACTTTTCGTGCTATTGAAACCCTATGCAGGAGGTGAACCAGAAAAATGAGTTAAAGGAAAGAAACTAACCGGAAATAAAATATAGTGTTTTGCTCTGAAAAATTATTTACATACTGTCTGGTACCTGAAAAAAGTTTCGTATCATCTGTAATTTTAAAACAATTTATGATGTTTGCAACACAATTTCGAACCATCGCACACGCTAAGAAGCAAACATAGTGCCACAAGCACCATATTCACTAGATATGGCACAGCGCGACTTCTTCCTTTTCTTGGATTGAAGTTATATAGAAGCCATTCAAGAGAGTTCGCTTCCATTTAGAAGGAAATACTTACTAGACGTCGAGTAATAAAAATTGTTTCGTAGACACTAAGTGTATTGCAGTGAGAGAGAATGAGATCAGTGAGTAGATAATTCCTTTGATGGAAACAAAATACATTTGGATGAAAAAAAAAGCTGCTGCTAAAATACTTGAAACCACTCATAGAAGACAATAAGCTGACACCAGATTATCAATTTGGCTTCAGATCTAAACATTCATTGAACTGAACATGCACTTGATGAAAAACAGATACTCTGTAAATCTTCTATATATAGTTCAGGCTCTTGATAAAGTGTCACACGAAGGTTTGATACACAAACTAAAGAAAATGCTACCTAAACAATATCTATAGATAAAACACTCTTTAAAATAGAGCAAGAAGATGAACCTTCTAATTTGAAAGAAATAAGAGCGGGAGTTTATCAAGGAAGCGTTCTTGGTCCCGTCCTTTTTCTATAATATACCAGCTTTGAAAGATTCTGTAGATCAAAACATGGAAAATTCAATTACAAAAGCTACAATCAGCAAATGATGAAATAGTAAATTGTATCAAAAAATTCAAGGTTAACCTTAACGAACTGAAATATATGCATGTCAACTGTACTAGCAAACAAATAACAGAGTAGCTCCCTCTAGATAAAAATTAATCCAAACTAACGTGAGAAGATTATTTTAAAAAGAAATAATTGAGTTTAATCTCAAATATTGGAAATACTATTTCATAGGAAGAAATTCCAAGAGGACAATAAACAATAAAATACTTACCAGATCTGTAAATATAAAACCGGAATTTGCATATAGATGGCCCTAGCTGTCAATGTAGTTATTATCAAATCACGCCATTTGCACCATTTTCTTTTTGACATCTGACAAAGACTTTCAACTCACAACAATACAAGTTTCATACAACAGCATAGTTTGTAATAGCGTTGAACATGTTAAATTTTGTGCCTAGAAACTACGATTTGCGGACAGCATTGATTTTCTTTTACCATTTGAAGAAAACTGCTGCAGAATTGCATCGAATGATTGTCAAAGCTTACGGTGAGCATGATTTTGGTAAATCCCAGTGCTTTGAGTGGTTTAAAAAATTCAAAAGTGGTGATTTTGACGTAAGAAACGAAGAACGTGGAAGATCACCGAAAAAGATTGAAGACAGCGAATTGCAAGCATTGATGGATGACGATGCCGCTGATGGATGGATGACGATGCCGCTGATGGATGGATGACGATGCCGCTGATGGATGGATGACGATGATGCTCAAACACAACAACAACGTGGATCAATTAAATGTGACACGAGAAGTCGCCTCTATACATTTAAAAGCCATGGGAAAGATCCAGAACATGGGAAAATGGGTTCCACATGAACTGAATTTTCATTCAGTTCATGTGGAACAGCAAGAAAACCGAAAAACCACTTGCGAAATGCTACTCGCTAAAAGTGGATTTGGAAAAATGACCAGAATATCAAAAAAGGCAACACAAAGTGATTTTGCTTCATGATAATGCACCGTCACACACAGCAAAACTGGCCAAAGAAGCGATTGAAACGTTTAGTTGGAAAATACTTTCGCATGCGGCTTACTCATCAGACTTAGCTCCGTACGATTACTACTTATTTGCATCGATGAGACACGCACTTGCTTAGCGCTTCACTTCGTACGAAAATGTACGAAAATGGCTCGATAATTGGTTTGCCTCAAAACAGCAACAGTTTTTTGACGTGGCATCCACAAATAGTCAGACAAGTGGGAACGCTAGCTATGGACAATACTTCGAATAAAATATGTTGTATCATTTTCATACAATAAACGTGTATTTTCTATACAAAAATTCCGGTTTCATATTTACATACCTGGTATTTATAATCCTAACATAAATGTGGCTATATGGCATCTAGCTATGGAGATAGCCAGCGATAGTAACATTAAAACTATATAAATGTTCCAAAGTAAGGTGTTGGGAAATATACGCAATTTACGTCAGTCAGATATTGGAATTCCGACTACCAAAGACGAAATCAGGAAGCTAATATAGAAGCTCTTCAATTACTGAACAAATAAAATCATGTCCGAATATTGAAGAAGCGCACACCTCTTGACCTCGTCCTCGCACACCTCACACCTCGACCTACATTATCATTAGACGTTGCTGGATTAACTTTAGTTGATAAGTATTTAAGTTAAGTTTTAATACAGAACATTTGATACTTTAATACAAATTAATGATTAGTCTTTTAAACTAATTTCAATCGGCTTAGAAACTATCAGCATTCTGTTCACTGTTAATTGTTGACCAATGTTAATTGTTTCATATGAAGTGTATGTTGTGACATCATCTTACTGGAACCACTTCCATTTTATTCTGCAATCTTTGCTCTTCCAATTGAGGCACCAATAAGTTTTGAACCATGTGCCTATATCGTTCACAGTTCACTGTAACAATTTTTCCACTGTTTGTTTAAATCTAATAACGTTATAAGCATTAAGCATAACCTCGCCATAAGGTAACTTCAGGGGGCAGTAGGTAGGGCGTCTCTGTTGTCTCGAAATGGCAGTTTTGTTCATTCACTTGACCAGTTAGATGATAATGAGGTTCATCGTATTACAATAAGTGAATTTATACTTTCAATGTAAATTACAGCAATTTTACTGCGTTTTTTTAGAGTGTATTTATCCATAGTAAAACTTACATGTCTGCCACAACACAACGGTTAAACCCAATACGTGTCAAATATGGTAGCATTATAAAATGGTAGTGTGGTATTTCCCACAGCCTATATATTACTCATTGTATGGCGTATTTCTATATGTGCTTTTTATATTTATTATTAAATTAAATGACATGACATAAGAATAAAATGACACGCAGACAAGTAACTAATGAATATGCCATTACTACCAGTTTGTTCTATTAACATCTAGCTCTAAAGATGTGCCCATTTTGAAGTATACATATGAAAGAATATTGTTCAAATAGGCCAACAAAATAAAAAATAATACCGAAGGGTATTCTATATATAACACACATTGAAGTTTGTTTTGTTAACGATTTTATCTGTAAGATTATCAACGATCCAAAGAGTCACACAGAATAATAAATTTCTTGGAAATGACTATCTTTACAAAACTATAACCAGTTAAAAAGTGACTCAGCGCTGAAGTAATCAATTCAATAATTATAATAGTTAAATATTTTCTTTGCTTACACAATGCTCAATTTGCCAGTTTGTAAGAAAATTATTATTGCAAAATTTGCAATTAACAACAAAACAATTTATGACATCTGACCATTGCTGACAAATAACTTTATTTCGACAGTCTTAAAATGACCCCAATATTCAGTATATAAAACAATATTTTCATATATACCTCTCTCTTTCTTCGTATTCCTTTTTAGCAGAAGAGTCGTGAATCATTGAAACTCGTCCCGTTTACTTCCTTCTTAGACTACTTCTCGCCAGCGTTCTCTATTTCTGGGTTAACTGGTTGCAGATTGGAGAGATGAACCAACTGGTGTTGTAGATGAACCAAACTAAAGGCCTAACTGCCTTTAGTTTGGTCTATCCTTTTTGAAGTTCTGCCGCATGATCTAGAACCCTCCATCCGTATCATTACCAATCTTTCTATATTATTGGCATCATTGTATTCAATGTGACACAAAGTTGTTGACACAAAACTACCGAATATTTATTTTCAATTTTCACAATTGCTCGTTTTTTTGTGTAGATGAAAAATTAAGTCAATCAAATGATCTAATGACACGAAGAATATGAATTATTTATCCAATTTTTGGCTGTCAAACGTCTTTCGATAAATTGAGGTATACAGAATAGTTGAGTTCTCTGGCTTTTTCAAATATTTGTTGACTGTTGAATATCTGTTCACATGTACCTCTGGCTGGAACGAATCCAGCCTGCTCGGAGAAAATGTGCCATGGTAAGAAGGATTTTAAGCGTTCCTTAACAATGTGATAGAATGATTTTAGTTGCATGTTGAATAAGAGAGAAAAGGCGGTAATTTTCGCATTTCTCTCTAGACCTTTTTTGTGTAGGGATATAAGAGCTGAGATCAACCCATTTTCTGGTCACACATCGGTGTCCTACACTTTCTGGCAAAAAATCATCCATTGCATTAATTACTTCTGTACTGACTCTATCCAAACCTGGGACCTTCTTGTTTTTTAGACCGCCTATAGCATTTTTGATTTTTGTTTATAAAATATCAGACTCACGTTTTTCCAAATTAGGTATGCTGATATGTTCCATATATTTTTATGATGGAATAATATACGTAATAAATATTTTCTTGTCATTCTCTGCACGGATTTACAGAGGTTTTGGTGTTGTTTAATTTAGCATGTAACTGGAGTTCCAATAATGATATATACACTCTCGACAATTTTTTTTGATGTGATCATTTTTATCTTTTCTGTAAGCTCTCTAGATTTCTGGATTTAGCGAGGAGTATTTGAGACAATGTTTCTATTGCCGTATACCCATTTTTCTTAATGTGCCTTTTTGTTTTTCGATTTTCGATTCGTTTTTCGAGGTCCTGTATGTGCTGAGTGTGTTTAATCGACCAACACAGTAATAATGGTTCGTGTACCATGCCAATACTTGAAAGATATCATATCATTAGACAGTGGAGTAAGATCCCGTTTTTCCAAATCTCTTCTTAAAATTTATATGATGCTGGACTAGTAGCTTCTTGTAACAGATATACAAACTTATATGTTAAATGCTCCTGATTACAGATAATCTCGAAATGGACAACATAAGTTATGATACAAAATTATAAGATACTTTTTTGTAAAAACCATCTATTATTACATATTATGAGTAATTAGAGTAATTGAGTAATTAGAGATTAATATCCTGGCGATGGAATAAGTCATGGAGATGAACACAGTCCCCCATTTTCAACCTGGTAATGTACAAAATAAATGAGTCTTTACCAACAAGTAATGGATATAGAATAGGAAAAATTTTCTTTCGTGTGACGTGTTACATCGATGGCGCGGTGTTAATTGCTGAAGTCAATCAACGAAGAATTTGTAAACATGCAAAATAAATACAGAGAAAACTAAAATCATGGTAACATTAAAATGGCCTATTAGATATAAACTAGAATTCGAAAGAAATATAAAATATATCATAAAGTTTAAATGCCTTAGAGCTGAAATCAAGAACAACGCAAGTATACAAAATGAAATACAGGACAGAGTAATGAAAGCCGCACGAATAGTAAGCTGTTTTAGAGATGTAGCAGTAAGAGATGAAGAAATAAATACATGAGTCCAGAACTCAAGGTGAAGTTCTATAAAATATCAGTGAAACCAATAATGATATACGCAGTCCCAATAAGACCAGATACCAGTAAGATTTCGCAAATAATGTAGAGATAAAAATCTAAGTATAATTCATGGCAATATATTAAAGAATAAAGCAAGAAACAAATATTTAAGATAAGACAGAAAGAAAGATAAGAAACATACATTTAAAAAGAAAAGGATTGCATAATTATAAAATATACAATAGGTATATTAAGATAGGTATAAAATCTATAATTATTGTAGAAATGATATATTTTGAATTTAGATTAGAAATTTAATATTTGTCAGTAATTTTGTGATGACAGATCCTTTCAAATGCCTTCAAAAATCATTTAGATTTTTACAAGAGAACAGAAAACCATTTTGTTTCATCGTTCATTACAACTAAAGAAAAATTACCTAGATTTCCTTCTCAATTTGAATGTTTGCAATGTTGATCTGTTAAATAAATACAGATTTATCGCTTTTACATTTTCAGTTCGAATCATACCGCTGTAGGAGATAGGAATTTGTAGTGTATGGTTTTTATTCATTTCTCGATAAATTATTTCTTCTATTTCTCATACCTATAAAATCGATATGTTTATCTTCGATATTAGCTATTCTTTACATGAAGATCTCGATCGTAAATTTCGTTTTGTTACCAATTGATTTATTGATACCATTTCTTTAGTAATGTATCCTGTTTTCAGAGTTTACTAAACCGATCTTTTCTGTGTTGCAAACAACTACACCAACGCTAGTTTTTGTAACATTCTCAAATCACTTTATATATGTAGATACTGGACAGTTGATTTCCACACTTTAAACCACCTTTATCGATATTATCTGAATATATTTTGTTTTTTATTTTCTCAATTTTCTGTAGCTCTTTCGACTCCTCAGACATCGCATCCGCCTCATTCGTACTCGAACGAAATATATGTGTATATAGATGGGATATACATACATATCGTTTAGTCGTTCAGTGGAAGATGTTAAGGAGGGGAGATCAAAGACGACGACACAAATCAATATTATTTAGCAATTTGATTCTAAATAATTTCTAGTTCCACTGCAACTTTGATATTACCAAATTTTTTTAGAAAAAAATGAACAAAATGCATATTTTGATATTCAATTTTCATATAGTATTGTGAGAGATGGGAGTGATTCTACCTGTTCTTTGCATAGCGACTCCCTCTTTGTTTCCGCCACCCTTCCTTGTATCGTTATTTAGATCCCCTTTAACTGAAACATGGTCTTTCTTCCTGTTCAATCATTTTTTATCCGATACCTTTAGATTCTTAAGTGAGATTGGACTTTATTCAAAAATGTAACCAATCCGTAATGTTTTATCTGTTGGCTCTTTTCCAGTTATGCTATATATGTCCTTTGCAGTTTTTTTTTGCAGAATAGATTTAAACAAAGTAAAATAAATACCTAAAAATACGGATCAATACCTAAATAAACCTACTTAATTGCTAATGTTTGAGGAGTTTCACTAGAACGGTGGCTTCTTGAAATGCTATGCTATTTTTGATATTGAAATTGATATAAATACGCAACGTTTACTGTTAATTAATTAATTTCTTTTCTATACAAATTCAATGAAGGCGATTTGTTAGGTCATTCAGAACAGTTTCCGTATCTTTTTTAACGGTTTATTTAAAAAAAACTCCACACATGGTTTCGTTTTTTGCTTTTGTTTTGTAGAGGTAATATTTTGAATATAGTGTTAAAACAATGATTTTCATTTAGTAAATGTGAGGCATAATTGAAATTATGTTTCTGATTGAGAAAACTTCTTCCATGTTCTTTAGTTATTTTCTCGAAAGATCTTCCTATCTGTTCTATACACGCTTTCGAACATAACCGCAATATAGTTAATATACCCCATACATAGGTTTTATTTGTTTTTGCTTTGCAGTTTTAGACATATTCATTAATATTTGCCATAATTTCTCCTTTTTTAAAATAGAATTAGTTTTAACATTAAACGAAACTTTCCAGATCAACCAACTTTCTACCAGATCGACTATAATTGTTTGGAAGCGATTTACAAATGTTGCATTAATATCGTTGTTTCAATCAGCAGTTGTATACCCATTTGTCTTTTAAAACCTATATTTCTGGTCTTAATGCATCGCTTACACATATGAAGACAAAGAAAATAAAAATTATATGTCAGATAGTCCAAACTAATTTAGAACAAATGGATTAGGATATATCAAACAAATTAGAAGATTTACAAGCTATCAAATATCATGTTGAATATACACTTACCATGCTAGAAAAGTAGAAAAATATTGAAAGAGGAAAAGAGAATGTTCGCATATTAGAGAGAAAGAGGAAGAGAGAAAACACATTTAAAAGTTCAGATAAGAAATCTTTTAATCCAACATTAACAGCAATTAACATTAACAGCTATGGTAAAAGAAAAGTAAAATAAATTATACATTTTTGGGTTTTAAAATAAAATTAGGCACTTGAAATTAAATGTTGGCATAATAGAGTAATATATCGGCAATATATTCGCTGATTAAACTTAAAATAACAGATTATCTGTTTCAATTCATAACCGGAATATCATGAGTGACTCCGTCAGTCAACGGCACTCATGACTTTTAGGCACTTTTAGTTCCTAATATCCACACCAAAAAGTATTACTGAGTATCTGGTAGTATAGAAAGAGTGTGTATACATTATGACTTATTGAATCCTGGTCAAACACTCACGAAGGAGTTCTGTAAACAACTTATATTACCTTACACTGCATGAGATATCAGGCAACTGATTTTGTACTTAAACTAAAATTTTTAACTAAATTTACAGATTTCACTGAGATAGCCGATATTTCATGGAAATTCATTTTAAATAGCAAATAACAAAACGCAATAAGCAAAGACCGATATCTAAAATTTGCAATATAACAATTGTTTCGACACACAGTGTCTTTTTCAAATACAAACTATGTTAAACTAATAGTAATAAAAGTAATTACAACCTAAACTGTCCATCGACCGAATAATACCATACAAGATGATAATGGGGTAATCCATTTGTTTTCAACATCTAGGAGGGCAATATAAGTTTAATAACGGTGAACCATTCAAGTATAGCTGGTTTTTTAACAAAATATCCAAATTTTTCCTTTTATTAATTTCAAAGCTCTCTATAAGAGAATCAGGAATTTCTTTAATTGAGTGCGGATCGTGTCCAAAAGTCTATGTTGGATAAACAAGAAGGTATTTTCCCATTAGGCGCAATGAACATAAAATAAATTATACTAAACAACAAAATAATTCTCATTATGCTAACCACTTAATGTTAGAAAATCACACTTCCAACGATAATTTTAAAATGTTACATAATGAAACTAAATCTAAAAAAATAGAAAAACAAAAAAAATAAAAATAAAATAAATCTTAAGAACCTAGAAATTAATAAAAGAAAAAAATTGGATATTTTGCTAAATGACCAGCTAGACTTGAATGGTTCACCGTTATTAAACTTATATGGCCATCCTAGACGTTAAAAAAAATGGATTTCCCCACTATCATCTTTTATGGTATTATTAGGGCAATGGACAGTTTAGGTTGTAATTACTTTTATTACTATTAGTTTAACATAGTTTGTATTTGGAAAAAGGCACTCTGTGTCCAAACAATTGTTATACATACAATTTTAAATATAGTGGAAATATTAGATATTAATCTTTGCTTATTGATTTTTTAAACTAAATTTCCACTATATTTATAACTCATTAAACTCATCATTAGCTTATCATTAAACTAATAGTAAGAAAAGTACTCGTCTATCGACTTAATAATACCATAAATGATGATGGTGAGGAATTCCATTTTTCCATTGTCAAGATGAGCAATAAAAATTTTACAATGGTGGACCATTCAAGTCTACCTAGCCATTTAGTAAAATACCCTTTTCTTTTATTAATTTCCAGACTCACTGGGATATTAAGTTGTTTAGATATATTTTCACAACTTAACATTTTAAAATTATTATTTAATTATTATTATGAAAGTGTAATTGTTCTAACAATTGTAAAAAAATTAAGTTAAGTGGTTAACATAATGCGAATTATTTCGTTCCTTAATATAACTTCTTTTATGGTCATTGAGCCTAGTGGAAAACGACTTTCCTGTTTGTCCAACTTAAAGTTTTGGACACAAACCGCACTCCATTAAATAAACTACTGATTTATAAAGTTATTTCGTTTGATTTTTATGGTTTTTAATGAGGGGTCCTAGACTGTTATTTGTTTTGAAGGAACTATTTACATATGTTTTTAATAAATATTTATATATATATATATATATATATATATATATATATATATATATATATATATATATATATATATATATATATATATATATATATATATATAAATATATATAACTTTTGCTGTATATGTAATTGTTTGGTACGCGGTATTTTTGATGTTATTGACAGGATATGTTAAATGAATGGTTTTATTATAAATTTTTTAATTAATTTTTTCTTATAATAATTGGGTGGTATTCGCTATTTATCGCGATCTGTTTGATGAAATTTAATTCTTTGTTATAATTATCTTTTGACATTGGGATATTTAATAATCTTTGTATACATGAATTAAATACAAGATTTGTTATGTATAACTAATATATATATATATATATATATATATATATATATATATATATATATATATATATATATTATATGAGGAAATTTATAAAAAAATATAAAATCCTATCTATTGTCCAATTGTTAAATCTAAAAAGTGAGTACTACTATTTTGTTCTTCTTCAACTGCGACTTTAATTTTCTTTTGTACAAAATTAATGTTCTTGTGTGAAACCTTTTAAAAGAGTTTGCAATTGGTGGCATTGGACTAATTAGCGAAATCCCCAAATGTATCGCCGATAGAACATGAGTCAGATTACACTGATCTAACTCTTAAACGATTGTTTTGAAGAAAACCACTAATGCAATCTATTGAAACAATATCTAATCCCAAAGATATCCTCCATAAAACGTCTCCTCTATAAAACGAGACCGTCCTCGTAAATCGACTAACAAATTGTCAAGTTATAGAGCTTAAAATGGCAGTACATTTTGTCACCTCGTGATAAAGATAAGATGAAACAAAGAGCTAATATTAAATTTTGTTTCAAGCTCGATGAAACATTTACAGAAACATTCAAATTGATAAAAAAAGTATATATTGATGATATCTTATTCCATACACAATTAATATAAGTCATTTCAGAGCGCTCGTGATGCTTTGGAAAAGGCCAGGCCGGCCAAAAAAAAAACAAAAATTGCGAATGAATTAAAACAAAATGGATCAAAATGAAATGAAGTAAAATACACTTTATTTAGCATAAAAATATATAAAATTGTTTAGATTCTTTTTTACTATAATGTCATTAAATCTCTTTTGCGGTTTGCTTTAGACTCTATCACCATGCACTTATTCAATATTGTAAAAATATTGTTGACATATGTCAACAACAGCCAAAGGACACTACGCAGTACCAAACACTTTCCTTTCTTGCTGAGACTTTTTCCTCAACCTTAATTCTATGATATATGTCTGTTAAATAATTCTTAATACATTTCAAGGCTTTTGATCTTACACTATAACTTAATAATTTTTTACACAGAATATCCCGGTCAATGGTTTCGAATGCTCGCTTTAAACCTATAAAGGCACTAAGCACAGTTTTTCTTTCATTAATATCGTTTCTCCATGTTGCACATGAATACTAAATAGCCGTCTCACAAGAATGTCTCCTCATGAGATGGATAGCGGAGAAAATAAATACGATCAAAGACTCGATTTGTTCCTTACGCGTTCAATTCCTGATGGTATGGGCGTTGAGGATCGGCACTGTTCCCAAATTTTTGGCGAAAAACAAGTATGTGTGCTCCAACATGTTCCATATCTGCCTGATTTTTCTCTGCGTGACTATTTACTGTTCCCAAAACTTAATCTGGCTATGAAAGGGCCGTTTTATGACGGTGTTATACAAGCCGAGAAACTATGACGAGGGTAATTGAGATGATTCCGAAAAACGACATAAATAATCTATACTACATGTCTAACTGTATATTAATGCGAAAGGGATGAATATTTTGAAAAAAAAGAAAATAATTGTCAAAATAGCTAATTATTACAACAAAATATACAGGGTGTAAACAACTTCCTTAATTTTAACCAACCATTTTATCATTATTTTGAATAAAGTGTCCTTAAAATATGTATCTAAAATGCAATTGTCTGGAAAACAGGCCAGAAGTTTAATATTTTTTCTGACAATTAGAGACAATACATGTTTTTGTGTCATTGACCTTAAGGTATTGGTTGAAAATAAAATGTATTATTTTTATAGCTGTTTATTCCACAACAATATAAATTTGGTTTGTTTTTCTTTGATAAAAAAAAGAGGAAATCTTACACATTAATGTCGTTTAATCTCAAAGCGCTAATTTTTCACACCTTAACACCATGTTTTAAACAACTCATGTCACATTGGATTAATTGTTTTATTAAATAAAATATTCAAAATGTCCACCATCGGGTGAACATTTTCAGAAAAGCGATTTTGAAGCCTTGTGGATAACCATCTGTATTAATATTTTTTTCTTTTTTTGGGTTTTTCGCCCCATGAACTAAAACTCAAAAAAATAAATCAATCCTATGTATCTCTTTTCGATCAGTCACAATTCTGGACTTATCGAATCATGTCAGACAAAATGGCGCGCAATTACCCATTTAGTATTTAAATCCACCTTTTCATCATTATATACATATAAATGATCCCAAATTAGATTAATTACGTAGATTTTGGCATATATTATCACAGCATGACTAACATTGATTTGCTGGAAAACAACTGTACAATTATAATTAACATAATTAAAAATATTATAATTATGACTTGAAATAACTATATAATTATAAGTATAATGAAATAAAAATATTATATGAATTCAAAATATAGCATATTATATATATATATATATATATATATATATATATATATATATATATATATATATATATATATATATATATATATATATATATATATATATATATATATATATATATATATATATATATATATATATCATTCGATTAAAAAAAAAAATGACACGAAAATCAATTTGACTATATATTCAAGTCAGAAGGGTGGTTTACTTACCGCACAAAAATAGGCCGTACAGAAGAAGACCGAAACAGAAGCCGGTGGCGGTTTCGTTAACGATGGAGGAGGCGCGGGGGCGTGCGACGACCTTGACCCGATCATGACGTCACGGGGTGCATTTGCGACGGGCGCGACCTGGGCGTCTACGCAACGGACTCATGACGTGGCTGAGGGACCAGTTGCGGTAGTCATCTGAAACAAAAGGTTGGGAATTACAGTCTAGGGTAATCTTACAATAAAAAATAATATACATAATACTAGGGTCAAAAAGTAAGATGATTTTTAAGTAAAATACATTAATTATTAAATATTCCCCTCTCACTTCAATACACTTATTTCAACTTTTTTTCCAGTCTTCGAAACTTTTTTTATACCCGACTTCTCGTATTTTCTGTAAAGCTTCCAGCAAACTCTCTAGCTCTCTGGCTCCTATTGACTGGAATAAATATTCTTCAATCAAGAGAACAGGAAAAATAGGAAAAATAACACGGTGCTTTATTTTACGAATATGATGCATGTAGAATTGTATTTGTTTGATATTAAGCGAAAAATTGACGAACAATTATTGCTTTTTACAACTCGTGTACTTTACTTTAAGCTATTTTCATATTCATCTATACATATTCCCAGTTATCCCCCTAAAATTCTGTGCCCTCTTTAGTTATATCTGTAGTCTGTAGAAACTCCGATCCGTATTTTTTCCTATATTTCCTTCTATCAACTTGCTCTATGGGTCTGATATTTTGGTATTTCTAAGTTTATTTGTAATCCTGACTTTTCCGTTTCCTATGCCAATTTTTTCATTACTTCTCTCAACTCTGTTTGTGGCAATTCAAATATACCACGCAGATAGATTTTCTTAATACTCTCCGTTCCACTATCAAATAATCTTCAAACCAGCTGCTTAACTCAATTTACAGATAATCATAAGGAAAAAATTACGAAAACTTTGCGCTACGCTGACCGAATAACCATGAGAAACCCAGAAGTTGTATAGCTTGGCTGAAGGAAAAGGAAGTAGAGCTGTATATTTCGGAGTTGTATATTAAAGCATTTAATTTTTTTAAGTTAATAATTATTAAAAGTTGAGAAAAAATAAATAATTTATTTATGCTGATATTTTTCTAATAAGCCGCCGTAAATTAGTATGGTTAAAATGTTTAGAAAACACTAAAATGAATATACTTTTGTAAGTACTGAAGTTCTTCACCAGATGCGACATTTCACATGAGTAATATAATATTAATTACAGAATTCAATTAATTTTGGTTGACGTGAGAACTCTAAAACAAATAAGCACATATGACCCTATAAAATTATATATTTTACAATAAAAGTTTGCTCATATGTTTACGGTGTTAAGAAAAATAAGTAATACAAAAATCAATAAGAGAAATTAAATTAATAAACCAGCTTGTTGCCACATAGAATATTAAAAAAACGATTTATTTAGATCCTAAAGAGTGAAGCGGTTTGTTCGTAAATAATTATCAGTGAACTGATTTGGTTCTTAAGTATTTATCAAAATGGATTGGAATGAACTAATAGAGGACATAAAACTCCTCTAGTACATCTCTAAAACCACTGAACCAGTTCCATAATAAAGTTATAGAATTTAATTATATATATATATATATATATATATATATATATATATATATATATATATATATATATATATATATATATATATATATATATATATATATATATATATATATATATATATATATATATATATATATATATATATATATATATATATATATATATATCAGGTGTCCCATTAAGGATGGATCGCGGCCGTATCTTGAAAACTATTTATCCCACAGCTTTGGGGAAAAAAAAATTTTACTAAAAATGATCATGAGAAATTCACCAAAAATATTTTTAAGCTTCTAAAACGACCGCAAGAGGGTGTGACGAGCTAAACATTTAAAAAATCATTTTTTTTGTGTATTTTCAAGTGTTAACCGAGTAAGAAAAATTCTCAGTTATAATTAGCCAACTATCTCCTACAACTTTGTTTTATGACATTTTGTCGTAACTTCGCGAATAAAGAAGTGGAGGGGAGTTTTACCTATTTAGATAAAAAGTCGTCTAATGTCCGTTTGCCTAAACCGATTTTCCTCAATTTGGATTCATTTAAAAGGAAATTGCTGGGACAATCATATAATCTGGGAGATAAATTATTTAGTTTATAAATGAAACCGCGAGGTGGCGTTACATTCAACAATAGCTTTTTTGAAGTTTTGTTCAGTTTTTTCAAATGGAATGGTACAGCTTTTACTACATGGCAAGAAAGGTAATTTAAAGAGGAATCATCCAGTGAAAACCCGAAATCGATATCTCTGACATGTCAAGAGATATTTCGATTTTTCTGAAAAAATCAGTTATTATTTCACTACTACCTGCATTAAGTTAAAAAAATATTAACTTAATGTTTGCCTTCCTTCACACTTTACCCAGGTTTAGGACTGGTCCAAATTCTTCGTACCATATTAATTTGGAGCATGTTTAAAGGCCTCGTTATTCGTAAAAGGCATTGTTAGATATTATTATAATAATTATTAATAATCAATAAATCCAATGTTGAAAATGTAATGCATTTCAAAACTGACAAGTTATTTTGACTGTTTTTGTTTGTTTCCATTGTTCCCTTCTTACACTCTTTGTGTAATGTACCTAAGGATTGCATACGTTTATTTGGAAACCCGAAAACGCATAATTTCATTCATCCATCCATTTAGTTTAAAAGAAAGAGTAGGTATATTTATTAATGACTGATTTCAATATTCTGTCAAGTAGTATTTAAGCATCACAAAAGAGAAAATGCAACAATTGGGGAAAGGCATTTTTTCCGCTTATGTAATTAAATTAGGGAGCCACATTAGCTGTGGTGTCTAAGGCGACAGCCTTACGATACGGCAGTTAAAGTGGAGCGGGTTCGATTCCCGTTCTAGGCAAAAAAGTTTTTCTAAAAAATAAAACAAAAAATTTTTGTGAATGTTTCTAGGTAAGAGTGTAAAATCTGACAAGGAATCACCCCTCAGTAACGCCAATTCGAGGCTGGGTAAGGCCGGATGCCTTCTGAGAAGTGTTCTACGTTGGTCACTCGCCAGTCGGTAGGCTTCTCGAGATACCTTCGGTTAAGCACAAAACCAAGGGTTGATAGCCCGAGGAGGGTGCTGACCGGAGTTTTCAGTAGCTGATGACCGTGGTTCGGAACCCACGTTAAGCTGTAGGTCCAGTCGCTAAATAGCCTTTTCAGTTGCTGATGCGCCTCTAACCCCAAAACTTTACTTTTTTTTTAATTAAATTAGAAAATATTATCAAGGTCAGGATTAAAACATTTATGATGATTGATACTGAATAGATAATTTTATTTTTTAAATAAAATTGTTGCGGTTGCGATTGCGACCTAAATATTAAGACCAATTTTTTACTTAATATTACGGTAAAAATTAATACTAACTGATTTTTTTCAGAAAAATCGAAATATCTCTTGACATGTCAGAGATATCGATTTCGGGTTTTCACTGGACGATTCCTCTTTGAATTACCTTTCTTGCCATGTATTAAAAGATGTACCATTCCATTTGAAAAAACTGAACAAAACCTCAAAAAAACTATTGTTGAATGTAACGCCACCACGCGGTTTCATTTACAAACTAAATAATTTAATCCCCCAGATTATCTGATTGTCCCAGCAACAGTTTGCTAATTATAACTGAGAATTTTTCTTACTCGGTTAACACTTGAAAATACACACAAAAAATTATTTTTAAAAATGTTTAGTTCGTCACGCCCTCTTGCGGTCGTTTTAGAAGCTTAAAAATATTTTTGGTGAATTTCTCATGATCATTTTTAGTACAATTTTTTTCCCCAAAGCTGTGGGATAAATAGTTTTCAAGATACGGCCGCGATCCATCCTTAATGGGACACCTGGTATATATATATATATATATATATATATATATATATATATATATATATATATATATATATATATATATATATATATATATATATATATATATATATATATATATATTTTTTTTTTTTTTTTTTTTTTTTTTTCACACAGCTGTGGTAAGAACTCCAAGTACCAGGGGGGGTACTTGACGGGTGTCTACTAACGGTCAAGGGCGTGTCTAACTATTCCGACTGTTCCCAATATTACTGCTTTTTGCATTCATGCTACTGTCCTTTTTGTGATACCTAGTTGTTCGAGGTTCTGTATTAGGGATTTGTGGACTAAACCATTAGCGCTCACCACAAATGGAAGGATATTAACTCTATCTAGGTGCCATATATTCTTGATTTCTAAAGCCAGATCTCTATATTTGTCATTTTTTTCCCTGTATGCTCGGTGTATATTTTCATCTAAAGGTACAAAAAGTCTACTATCTATTGTAGCTTGATTAGCTTCTTTCTGGTAGAGCACTAAATCTAGTCTATTTGCTTGCATCGTTTTGTCAGTTCGAATCTGCAAGTCCCAATATAATTTAATGTGTTGGTTTTCTAGAACTGGTTTGGGAGCGTATTAATGATATGGTGTGAATGTTGTTAATCCATGTTTCATACATAGAAGTTGAAGAAGTTGAAGTTGACATAGAACTTTACCCATGGAATCATTACCTGATAGATAGCTGGTGGGGGCCAGATAGGTGCAACTCGATTTTAAATGTTGTATCGATTCCTCGTCTTTACCACAGTATCTGCATTTGGAGGTTGGTATGTTTTGTTTCATGATGACTCTAACATAATTTCTCATGGGTAAAACCTGATTCTTTATTGCCATTATAAATCCTTCTGTTTCTCCAAAGAGATATCCTGAGGTTAGATAGGTACTTGTAGCCTTGGAGTCAACTTGTTGTAGATTGTTTAGAGCACCATAGTACCGTCCATGCAAGGCTTTGTTGCGCCACTTGGTTTTCATTATTTCAAATGCATTTTCTGGTTCCAGTTACGGTGGTTCGGCCAGCCGAAGGGGAGTGTACTTTTATCCAATACTACAGCTGCTCGATGTATGGGTGAGTGTTTTCTATAAAATTAGTTCATTTGGCTTTGACATTCCCTTTCGTGTATCACTTCCAAACAAGCCATCCCTCTACCGCCTTCATCTCTTTGTAGATAGCAGCTTTTTCTTTATCCTCATTTTGTTTGACGCCTAGGCCATGGGTAAGCCTAGATATTTATAGTGGCCTTTTGGTTCTAATGTTTTCAGTTCTGTACCACCAGATAAAGTCAAATTTGTAGTGGAACTTATTGTTCCTTTCTCTACCTGTAGTGTCGCACATTTGTCTAGTCCGAAGTTCATAGCAACTGTCGTGCTGAATTTCCTTACTAATTCAAGCGCTCCCTTAAGTTGTTCTTTCCCTTTGGCATACACCCTTAAGTTATCCATATAGAATAGATGTGTTATGGTTGTATCTTTATTCAGGGTGTAACCATAGTTGGTGTTTGTTAACATTGAGCTCAACGGATTTAACGCCATATAGAACCACAAGGGGCTAAGGCTATCCCCTTGAAAAATTCTCCTGCGTATTGGAATTTCTTCCATCAAGTAAGATTCAGATATTCCCTTGACTGATTTGGATGTGCTCCATGTGCTCATAAGATACTCGAGCAGTCGACACAGAGTTGGGTGGATTCCGTATATGTGAAGTATGCTGCTCAGCCATGAATGTGGGACTGAGTCAAAGGCCTTCTGATAGTCAATCCACGCGGTAGATATATTTCTTTGTTTAAGGTTTGCCTGGCGCGTAACGATGTAGTCGATTACTAAACTTTCATTGCATCCTCTTGAACGTTGTGTACATCCATTTTGCTCCCATGCGAGGATTTTGTTGATCTTAAGATGTTCATTAGTATTTATGCTTAATATAGATGTTAGGATTTTATATAGAGATGGGAGGCAAGTTATCGGTGTAAAATTGTTTGCTTCAGATAAGTCACCTTTCTTCGGGAGTATATACGTGATTCCTTTGGTGAAATTTGTAGGTATCTTTGTTGGGTCTTATATAGAATCTTCAAGCAACGTTGCAAGTCGATTATGACAGTTTGTCATAGTTTTCCACCAGTAGTTATGTATCCCATCGATACCAGGTAACGTCCAGTTTTTAAGTTTCCTAGTCGCATTATTAATTTCTTTCTCCATTTGAGGTTTTTGAATATAGTTGGCTTTTTCCGTATCAATCCATGTAGCTTCAGTGTGTTGAGCAGGACTGGATCAAAGGTTTGTCCAGTATTCCGTCATTCTTTCTTTTGCCGGGATTTTTTCAACTTCGTATATGCGGTCCTTGCCTAAGTTTCTGTAAAACATTCTTTGAGACTATGCAAACATTTTATTTTCTTGATATCTTTTATTTCTTTTGTGATATCGGTGTAGCCTGTTACCCAGAGAATTGATTCTTTGTTTAAGCTTTTCGAAATGCGTAAGAAGTTGATGTCTAGAATCTGGATATGCTTTAATTTTTGCTCGTTTTCTATATAAAGAAACTTTCTTTTTTACTTTTGTGCTTAGTTTTGTCTTATGAAGATAAACATGCAATATTCCTATTTCTTTGCGGAACCATTCTATATTGTTTTGGAGGGGTTTCCCATGGGGGCTCCAATGGTTTCCCATGGATTTTATTTCCTTGGGCTGTTTCACATATATTTCGCTAACTGCAATTCAACGGCCAACTCAACATTTAGCTTTTTAACAATGTTTTTGATGTTAGCAGTTAACTGAAGCTTACATGGTTTTGGTCTATTTTCCAGTTTTACACCATTAAATTCTATTTTTCTTTCTTCGTAAATTGATTTTATTTGAGCCAACATTTTTTCCTCCTGTTGATTGTTTACTCTGTGTTCATTACGGTCCTTGGGATTATTTGTATGTCCATTATTCTGAAGTATTACAGATATATATTATAGATAGTATATAGTATATAGTATTTATATATATATATATATATATATATATATATATATATATATATATATATATATATATATATATATATATAATTATTATTATTATTATTAGGTGCATATAGACCAGGTAGGATCACTCAAAGCATTCTGACTCATTTTCCAGTGTTCTTTCTGATCCTCCACACCTCTCTCATCCTTTCTTCTCTTTCTCTCCTCCATCCATCTTGTCCCCGATCTCCTCGAAACTTCGCTCTTTGATGCAACGTTCCACATATGTATTTTGTATCTGTACGTTCTTCTATCCTCAATCTTCGTCGGGCCCATTTGTGCCAGCTCTGACATGTGCAATCCATGGTACTGTTGACTTTACTGTAAGAATTCTGTTGGTGAGTCTTGTCGGTGTGAGTCTACTGATATGTCCATAGTATTTCAACCTCCTTTTTCTTATGTCCACCGCTGCGTTGGACGTGCTCTCTGTGGTCTTTCTAGAATGTAGTCTGTATCCTTCGTCTGTCCAGTACTAGGTTGAAGAAGTGAAGAAGAAGAAGAAGAAGAGTGGGGATTATCCATCTCCTTGGCGTACTCCGGTTTTTATCAGGAAGGGTTCGAAAATTTCTCTCATAAATTTCACTTTAGAGTTTGTGTCGGTCAGTGTCTGCTTGATCAATCGTAGAGTTTTAGGGTCAAGTCCTTGTTCTTCTATATGATGCAGTCGTATGGTTTCTTGAAGTCCACGACCGTGCAGATGATTAGGAGGTTCTTGATAGCTTTGTATTTCAGTATTGTTTTTAAGTGAAATATTTGTTCAGTGCATGAGCGACCAGGGCAAAAGCCTGCCTGGTACTCGCCAATTTTGTGTTCTAATTGTTCTTATGTTCTCTGGAGAAAGCACACTGAAAGGAGTTTGTAAGCGACTTGCAGTAAGGAGATTCCTCTGTAGTTGTTCTGCCTGTTCTGCCTCTCTTCTTGTGCAGCGGCTAGATAAGAGCATATTTCTATTTATCTGGTAATTTTTCTGCATGCCAGATGTTCGTGATAATTTGCGTAAGTTCCTCCAGTGAATTTGTTCCGAGGTTTTGCACTTTCGCATTCCTAGTCCCACCAAGGGTGTTTTGTGTTCTTTTTTAATGGGATCAGTTGCTGTGCTTTTTTTTGTAATTTTTTTGTAGAATTTTTCCCATGTATCTGCCTGTTCCTTTCCCCATTCCCCTGTTATATTGGATTCCTTTCTTGTTGGATGTGCTTTCTTCTAATGATTTCTCCTTGGGGTGAACTTGACTTTGATTCGTGTTAGGTAGTGGGCTGAGTCAATGTTCGCTCCTCTGCGGACTTGGACATTTTGGATCTCTCTTTGTTGTGGGTATTAAATTGCAAAGTGGTCTATCTGGAATTTTTCAATCTGTTGTATAGGCGATCTCCATGTCTTCTGTTTTCGGGGCGATTTTCTTAGGGATATTGACATAATCTTCAGGTTATTCTTTTGGCATAGTTCGATGAGTCTTGTGTTGTTATTGTTAGTAAATTTGTGACTGGAGGATTTGCCTACGGTTTTCTGATAGGTTTTTGCTCCACCGATTTGTGCGTTAAAGTCGCCCAGTAAAATGTTGATGTCATCCTTTGGGACCTTTGCCATTACCTTCTCTAGTGTTACCCCGAATTTCTCTGCAGATTTAGGGTCCTTCTTGTTGTCCCCGTTTGTGGGGGCATGTACGTTGACTATAGAGTATTTTTTATTGGTGCACTATATGTGCATTGTCATTTATATATTGTTTATGGGAGTGATTTCCTTAATAGAGATAACTATCCCTTGGTGCAGCACAAAGGCCATGCCAAAATCGGAGCGCCCCTGGCGACTGGTTTGTCTGTCCTGCTTTTGAATATGCGATAGTTCTCGTAGTCCACAGTGTCCTCATCCGTAATGCGTGTTTCTTGTAGGGCAAACACAAGTATATTTTGCTTGTCAAGTTTTGAAGTCAGGTTGTGAAGTTTTCCTGGTTAAATCAGCGTGTTGATGTTGAAGGTGCCAATGTAAGTAGGTGTTTTGTGTGGAATTTCCCCTGAAACCGAGTACGCGATTGCCGTCTGTCGACTGGTGGATTGGTTACCACCTGGGGTATCATTATTTTTACTTGCACGAGTCATGGTTGCTTGTACGATTATAGGTCCAGTGTTGCCATTGGGAGTTTAAAACCAGGGATAGTTAGTTTCTGGAGTGTGGTGTACAGCCGCACCCTCTGGGTAAACAGACACCGTCCAGGTTGCCGGTGGTTGCCACTGCAGATGCATCCTGGGTTTTTTTCTGCCAGAGCCCTGTCAGCCGTCTGTTCCCGAAATAATCGTTCAGGTTCAGCCTTTGTCCGCTTCCTACTCAAGGAAGCTTTAGGTCTCCTCTTTATACATATATATATATATATATATATATATATATATATATATATATATATATATATATATATATATATATATATATATATTATATATATATATATATTTATATATATATATATATATATATATATATATATATATATATATATATATATATATATATAAGGGAGACGGCGTTTTTAATATCAAGTTGTTTATTTATGATGAGCAAACTTTTGATAGGAGTAAGATTTGAGTAAAATATGTGTTTTTTAAAATGGGGTTTTTCCAAAATTTACCATAAGTGAGAAAAGTGCAATTTTTTATCGATAGAAAATGGTGGATATAACATTTGTACCATAGTTTTTTGTCTCTTTTATAGTCCTGGATGAATTTGGAACATATCTTGATAGGGAAAATTTTTCATGTCATTTTTATATGGCCATGATGTACATAGGTTGGGACAGTTGAGGCACCTAGGTTGGGACACTACGTGTTCTCATATTTTCTCGAATCTTCTAGAATATTCCATCGAATTATATCGACTTTTCTAGAATTATCTCGAATGGTCTAGAATATTCCATGGAATTATATCGAATTTTCAAGAATATTCTATAAAATCCTAGCAAAAGAATTATATGGAAATTATAAGGCTAGGCATGAGATTTCTATGTTGTTTTTGGGTCGTCCGAGTCGTATTGGTTTCCAGTGTCCTTGATTTTTCAGTTCTTTTTCCCATTCTCTTATGACTTATGTCCAGGACCAGGTTAAAGAAGTGAAGAAGAAGAAGAGTGGGGATTACCCATCTCCTTGGCGTACTCCGGTTTTGATCAGGAAGGGTTCGGAAATTTCTCCCATAAATTTCACTTTAGAGTTTGTGTCGGTCAGTGTCTTCTTGATCAATCGTATTGTTTTGGGGTCGAGTCCTTGTTCTTCTATATGATGCAATTGTATGCTTTCTTGAAGTACACAAACGTGCAGCTGATTGGATATTCCATCGAATTATATCGAATTTTCTAGAATATTCTATAAAATCCTATCAGAAGAATTATATGGAACAATGTAGGAAAGGAAAATGTCGTGTTTTTCTGCAAGAAAATATCAACCCATTTTTTGATTATTTAAGAGGACTTTTCGATTTGTGCCATTTTGATGCACAATCCATATGGAATATGGACGAGTTTGGTTTTTCGACAGTTCTAACGAAAATTAGAAAAGTCATCTCGTTAAAAGGCACGAAAAAAGTCAGTCGAACTGCTGTAAAAGAACGTGACACTATGGTAACTATGGCGCTTGCCATTAATGCCGACGGAATTTATTTTCCGGGATAATGTCTCATCAGGTGCAATAATTAAAGTGCAAATGTTAGTACGATTCAGAATAACTTGAACAAAGAAGAGCAGCGGCGCACTATTTTAATGGATGTTCCTTACATAAGAGTGAAAAACCATCAACATCAAGTGCAACACAACAATTATTGTCACGTTCGTCAAGTATTTCGTCAATTTTGTCTAGAGTTGGAGCAGTTAGATCAGCCTTTGAAAAAGTCCGACCGCGGGCATAAGCCAATGAAAAGCACCATGCCTCACTTCACCAAAAAATGTAACCGTGGTCAAAAAAAAGCGAATGAAGAAGGAAATCAGTGCAAAGAAGCGACGACAATCCAAAACCGCCAGTCAAAAAGCGAAGCCAAACCAGTACGACAACTGCCAAACCAGTGCGGAAGTCATTGTCGCCGTTGTCGTCGGATGTTGATGTTTTACATATGATTTGATATGATATGATTTACAAAAACCATCTCAGACATATTTACTTACATGTACATAACAAATGTTGTTCTTATTCATAATCCTTATTCATAAAAGATGGCAGAATTTAATTTATATATTCACAGATTATTATATATTCCAATATCACTTAATAATTATAACAAAGAATTGAATGCCATCAAACATATTGCAGTAAATAATGGATGCGACCCAAATATTTGAAATAAAATAATTAAAAAAAATTCTATAATCAAACTATTAATTTAATATATATTGTCGATAACATAAATACCGCTTACCACACAATTACATATAAAGAAATTAGAATTTAAACTTTATTAAAAACAAATAATATAAATATTCCTTTAAAAACAAATAATAGTCTAGGACGCCTCATTAAAAACAATTGATCTTTATTGTTCGAAAAGTTTGTTTAATTGAGTGCGGTTCATGTCCAAAAGTCTAGAATGGACAAACAGGAAGGTATTTTTCCACTAGGCTCAATGAGCATAAAAAAAGTTCTATTAAGGAACAAAATAATACTCATTGTGCTAACAACTTAATGTTAGAAAAATAGACACTCGATATTTTTAAAATGGTACATAATGAAATAAATGGTGGATAAAATGGTACATAAAAAACTAAATTTCTTAGAGAGCCTAGAAATTAATAAAAGAAAAAAATGGAGTATTTTTCTAAATGACCATGTGGTTCATCGTTTATAAAGTTATATTGCGCATCTAGACATCGAAAAAATGGACAGAAAAGAGAAAAAACGTTTTTATTTTATATAGTGGAAATTTAGATATAAATCTTTGTTTAGTTGTTATTATTATTTACCGTCCACTGTATATTTCGCAGTGGAATCACTTTAATACCGAAGGAGTGTATCTATGGGAGCAAAAAGTTGAAGTAGAATTAAATCTCTGAGAAGTGAAGTATAATCATTTATATGAAAGTACATATTCTTTTATCGGGTATTGCATACGTTCTATCATATACTATATTTAAAAGTGCATAACATATTATGTAATTATACTCAGTGATGATGCCAGTAACTCCAACATACTATCAACCGTAACAACAAAACTTTATAACCTTAATAACTAATTCAAAATCCAATGTGTCCATTAAATGCCAGGGATTATAGACGAATTTTTTTGAATCAAGAAGAAAACAGATAGCGCAAAATCTAAAATTAACCCCTATTTGTTATCAATCCGATCTAAAACGAATGGCTTGCTTGATAACTAATAAGCTGCTGCGGGGTTTTTAAACCAGAATGGCTCTGCTGGAAAGAATTGTTCTTAAAAGATAACTCTAAAACGAGGCCAAACATAGAGCTTTTTTTTCGGAACTTTACCCCAATTCAGTTGGAAATTATTTGTTAGTGAAGTCAACTTTATTAAAAAACTGCATGATTCAATCTGTATTTAAACGTTTTAGAAAATATCGAAAACATCTCGCTAGTCTTTATTTACATGTATATGTTTACGAAGGTTGCTATTTATGTATCCGGAATAATAAAAACAAATATTTATTGTTGAAAATGATTTTATTATTGTTCAAAATATTCTCCGCCATGATCGATACACTTTTGCATTCATTTGAATCAATTTTCAATGCATTGTCCATTTCGATTGAGGTGTTTCTAAAACATGCATTTTGAACGCATCCACCGCTTCTTCTTGAGTCGAAAATCAACGTAGTTTAATCTTTACCGACAAAGACAAAAATAAATCATTGGGTGACAAATCAGGACTTTATGGCGGATTACCCATCAATTCAATATTTTGACCGGTCAAATATTGAGTTGTTCGGTCCGATGTGTGAGAGCTCGCGTTATCAGACTGAAGTCAGGTGAAGACTGATCCTGCGTCGCTGGTTCTTTTTTCTTATTTCTTCAAAGACTTCTGGCAAACAAATGGTTCGGTACCACTCAAAATTGACCATTCTACGATTCTCTAGTGACACTGTAGACACATGCCCATTTATCCAAAGAACAAACAGGCGAGCATTTGCTTAGAAGTATTTCTTGCGTGAACAACTTTAATTGGGTTTGGCTCATTTTGAAACACCCATACAGTCGACTGCTTTTTACTTTCGGCCTTATACGCATAAATTCAAGATTTGTTACCTGTGTAGATATTATACACGCCTTTTGATGTACCACGATTGTATTTTTTGCACATTTCTTGGCACCAATCGGCATGAGCTTATTTTTAAGCGATTGTCAAATTATGCGCAATTCAACGCGCACTATTTTTTTCCCGGCTAAATGTTCATGTAAAATCTTGTATATACTTGTCATATTAATTGCCCAAAGATGCCTCAATTTCACGTATGTCACATGACGATATTGTTTTATTAGTTCGCGAATCGATGTTTTCTGGCATAACAACTGATTTTGGACGATCTTCTTTAAATTCATCCGTGAGCGAACGATGGCCACCATTGAATTCACCAAATCAGTGATATACAGTGGTTTAACATTGTGCTTCATCGAAACAATTCGTTAATTTTCGCTAAAAATCATATTAATACAGTTCCACAAGCACTATATTTACCAGATATGAAACCGTGTGATTTTTTCCTTTTCGTTCGACTGAAGAAACCACTTAGTTGATGCCATTTTGAGTCATTCTAGAGAGTTCTCTGACCACTTTCAAGGAAATACCAAGTTTATTATAAAAACTGTTTCGAAAAGGTACGAATATACTAAATAAGATTCAAAACATATTCGCAAAAATAGCATCATATCTTTAAGACCGAGGACCAGTTTTCATCTCAGTAACCCTCGCGAAAGAAAGATATGGCGATTAAGTTATGTAAGAGAGATTTTCGCTTTCGTGGGAGGGATTTCGTTCATTGTCCAGTTCTACCATTACATAATGCTTCTCTAGCTTGAACGCATCGCTTAAATGAAAATAATTTGTTGTTGATATAGATAGGTAGTGACATTTTTGCTAGAATTTATCTAATAATACTGTACAAAACGTTTCATGTTCCACCAGATATTCAGTAACATCAGGATTCAGTATTTTGCAGGAAGAACTATTTCGAAGGAGTTGCGAAGTCGGCTTACCATTTACCCGGGATTCTCTAATGAATTTCTACATTTCTGGATTTGGAATAAAGATTACCCGTAAAGATTTTGTACGGAAAATTTTCTTTTATTAATTAGTTTAGTGGAGACGTCTCATTTGACTTGAAAATATGCCTGAAGAAGGGTCAGTCAAGTCAAAAGTCAATAGGTTCAATAAATTTGCTGAGGACAGAAATATTTCTGTTCATTTTAGGAAGGGATGTGAAGGTTGTAGACCACTACATATATCTTGAGCAGAGGATTTCAATGGAGGGAGCTACCGTTAGGGAGATGGAACGGTTTGTTAAGTATAGCTGACTGTCATTTGGCAGGCTCAACATAGTTTTTAGGAACAAGCTTCCACTTTACCTGTAAAGAAAAGTCTTTGATCAGTGCGTCTTGCTCGTTGTGACATACAAATGTGAATCTTGGACATCGTAATCATTTCAAAAAGTTCAGGTAGCTTAAAAGGGAAAGGATGATGTATAAAAATGGTACATATATGAAAGAAAAAACAAATTATTTCAAGGTGTCTTCGGTGTTTATTTTTAATTAAAGATGGGTACAGGTGCAAATTTTTGAATTGACACAGAGGATTGATGCGGGTGGTGCAGTGAGTTGTAAGAATATTAGTTTGCAAGATTCCAGAATAGCAGGGAGAGCGTATTGAAAACGATCTACAGACAGGCTCATGAATAGCTGTTCGAACTAAAGGTTTAAAAAAATGACTAAGATTCATTCAAATGATCGTTATATGTCCTATATAAACCTGCCTCCTTGATCTCGCTGACGGTTCTTTATTTCCAGTACAGCTTTCAATGTTATCGATTTTTTCTGCTCTATGTTTGTTTTGCTAAAAACATACCATGGGGCTTTAAATTAAAAATGGCAATGAAAAGAAAGTGTTTCCACATGATTGCGGACATCCAACGATTCGGTAATACTAATCGTACGTTCTACAATCGCATACAATGTTTGTTCACTCAAAAATAATCTATTTTAACCTTTAACTACCCTGGCCCTGAACTTTAAAGTAACTACCCGCACGGTGTATTATGTACATCACATTTATTACTGCGAGATTGAGTACATATATCATTGTATTAAGGCAGCAAAATAAAACGTCTCGAAGAATTATGTTATTTATTACAAATATAACCATACATGAGTATCATAATTATTGATAATAAACAAAAATAAACTTATTAAATTACCTTTATATTTTTATTCGCTACATTCGCTGCTTAGTTCACCATTCTTGCATAAATCGCATGTAATAATAGTGCGCATATGTTGTTTGCAAACTAATTTATTGCAACTGCCGCAGATGATTGTTGTAACTCGATTCATTTTCCTACCGCACATAAAACATCTCTCTCGTATTTTTGCAGATGGCTCCTCTTCAGTCCCTTCTTCTGGTCTCGTGTATTTCTTCAGGATACATTTTATGTCACTTGACAATGACTCTATAGTGGCGCGTTCAGAAAGATGTGGGTTCATCAAAGCTAAAGAGAGTACTTTCAAAAATTCCCTTCTGTGCTTGTAAGCTACATCGATATGAGTTGCACTGTAAAACAGTTGACTATTGATTCCCGCTATGTTTATCTGTTGGAAGAATATAGCCAATAGTCATCTCCTTCTTCTTGTAGATACAGAATAAGTGTTACACATTTTGTCGACAGTGTCAGCTCCGCCTTTTGTCGCGTTATATTGTAATATTATATCAGGCTTAGTCGACATTGGATCTATATCTGCTTCGTGCACTGTTGAACTCAATATAGATTTTTTTGTACATAGGAGACCAATGTTGAATCCAATTGAATGAGACCAATCCAAATAATAAAGAACTGACCGGTCTACTTTTATGGGGCAAAAATTCTGGCGGTATTAAGGGTTTATTATTATTTTTTTCATAGTTCCAGTCATTGTAATTTTATTTTCTAGTAATTCTTTTGCTAATAGATAACTTGAATACCAGTTATCACATGTCGAATTTCTGTTACTACCCTTTACTTCCTCGAGCAAGCGGTGAACAATCGCAGTAGATGTATTCGGCATGCTCTAGGACCCATCCGGTTATTTTCGGCAATAGACTTCCAAATTCATCACATACAATGTTTTCGCATCACAAATTACAGAAACTTTCAATCCATACTTCGCAGGTTTGTGTGGTATATATTGTATAAAATCACAGCATACTCGAAAAGGTATGAACATTTTATTAATGATAGTGAATTCGCCCACGGAATAGTTGTTTCTACAATTCTTTACGAAATCATCTACGATCCATCTTAGTAGACGATCCGTATTAAAAACGACCTTCACTCATCCGTTTAATGGATGAAAAGTATTAAATCTATTATGTTGAAAAATATATCTCGAATGGGTTGACTAAAAAATTCGTGGCCAGATTATGATTAATTAAAAATTCAAAAACGATTTTTTTTTAAACATTGCACTCATTTGTTTAAGAAACAAATTTTATACCAATCAAAACAGGTAAGTCGATACACTTAATTTACGCTCATCTGTTTAATAAATAAATCTTTTATCAAAATACAGGTAATTTTATTGCGAGCACTGTGATATAGGGCTTTCTGCGAAAAATCTGGTTTGAATTTCGGTTGGCGAGCTTTAAAAAGCGAAATATTGGTGTGATTAAAAATGTGCGACAAAGAGGTCTGAGTACACTCACAGTAGTTAAGTAGTAACACAGTTATTAAGCCAAAATGTTTATATGGGGCAGAAACGGTCATTTTGAATAGAAAGAGAGACATCGAGGACATTGAAAAGAAGGAAACAAAAATCCTAAGCCCCAAACAAATATATAGCACAACATACCGACTCCGAGAAAACCAAGAAATCAGACAATACACAGGTATACATAGCGATATGAGAAAAAGAAGACTTATGTTTTACGGACACATAAAACGGATGAATCCGAGTAGGCTAACTAGACAAATAGTCGAATTTTATGAAAATAAGAGTAGAGCTAAAGTAGAAATAATTAAATGGATTGCTGCAATTAAAGAGAACCTAAGATCAGCAAATATTACACAAAGTGAAATTCAGGACAGAGGCTGTTTCAGACACAAGGTTAACGTTTGGAAGGTTGGCCAGAGAGAAAAATGTAGGAAGACTGGAACAACTTGTTCTGACGAAAGGAAAAAAGCTCTTAGCGAAAGAATGAAATTAGAATGGGCGCAAAGGAAGGCTAACAAAAACAAACGCCTCTAATTGTACTTCGCGTGGTCCACCAGGGCCCATACGTGAATAATAATAATAATTATATATATATATATATATATATATATATATATATATATATATATATATATATATATATATCGAGATATTACAGATCCTCTAAATTAAAATAATGATAGTGATATATACTTTTCTTGAAAATTTTATGTGTTCTATCAAGAGACTAAATAAAAATAAACAAAGCCAAATAGTAAAAAATAAAAAAAAAAATAACAAAAACAATTAATAAGGAACTTGTGTTATATACAAATTTTTTTTATAATATAACATAAAATCGAGTGACGCATTGGTTAACTTAACTTCATTGTATTTAAAGTTCTTTTTTTTACAAAAAGCCATCTTCAATGAACCATTTTTAAAAGTTTCATCATTGGAATCAATTACAGAGTCATCCAAGAGAAACAATCAGAGTCATCCATAAGAAACAATTTTTAGCCATTTTTAATCACAATATATTGTCAATAAATAAAAACGATACGTAGTAGCAAGTTTTTTTAATTTCAAAAATGAGGTTAACTGCTCCAAAATAATGCTCAGCATTTACTAGTCTGTAGCTGTTTTTCACAATTGCCCAAAAAAATAGCATGCGCACTCTCTTTCATCCCATAGACAAGCCGCGCGCAGCTGCAATGCTGCGTCCTCTTTTACCGCACCGAATAGTTTACTCAGACCTCTTTGTCGCACATTTTTAATCACACCAATATTTCGCTTTTTAAAGCTCGCCAAGCGGAATTCAAACCAGGTTTTTGGCAGACAACCCAAAAAAATTAACAACAAATTTGTATATTCTATAGGCTTCATACTTTCGATTGGTATAAAATTTGTTTCTTAAACAAACAAGTGCAATGTTTAAAGAAAGTCAATTTTAAATTTTTAATTAATCATAGTCGGGCCAGGAATAGTTTAGCCAACCCACTCACAATATATTTTTCAACATATTAAATTTGATATAAAATACTTTTCATCCATTAAACCGATGGGTGAAGGTCATTCTTATCTTATTGCAGCCAACTTATCGATCTCCTTTCTTTGGTTTCTTGTACTTTTATCATCGAATATAATTACAAAAAGCAAAAATAGAAATCTATTTTTGCTCATGCATGTCCGAAAAATTCCAAAACTTGTACCATCTGTTGTCCATAGTTCCAAAAAATGGGTATAATTTTGTTTCTTATATCCAGATAACAATAACAAACCTTTAAATGCAAGCATTTCTATTTTTGTTACATCTTTCGCGTGATATACATCGTTCTCTCATATACTTGGATCAAACTTTCGAAATTTGTATATTTATACATTCAGTTGTGTTCTATTATTTTAGTAGCAAGTGTTCTCTTATGAGAATGATGCTATTATGCATCTACACATTTTTTGTTTTTTTGCTTGTTGTTAGCACTGGGAAATTTTTTTATAAGATTATTAGCGCCCACTTCATCGGAGTCGCTACCTTCAATTTTTGATTCAGTCATGCTCATTTTTCTCTATATATTCGTCAGAAGATGTATCAGCATCATAGTCCGGTATTTCGTCTTTCGAATCGGAGTCGCAAGTCATTTAGGCTAGCTCCACCAATTCCGCTTGTTAATTTATTTGGGTTTCTTATTTTTACTTTGCTCCTAAAATTTAATAAAAATGTTTGAGATACGACAAAACCCGTAATTCAATGGAAAGTGCAAATCAAAGTTAAAATATTATCTCGGTTATACTTACATAACTACTCGCGCGGTATATTTTGTACAACAAACTGCAGCACACGAACGAAACTGCGGAAAAACTAGTTCAATGTACCGCTATTAAACAATACTGTGTGAGCATTTAGTAAACACATTGAACTTAGGTTACGTGGAGCGGCATGGGTGATGGAAACTGCACCCTGTTACGACAGCATTTCTTGAAATACATATAAATAATTCACGTCTATACTTGAAATCATATGAAGGTCTGACCTAGACAGTAGTACTTTTTACACTAGCGCGGATAGTTAAAGGTTAAATAAAAATATTACTGAAATTATAAATCAGTGGTACTTTCCTATAGACAGATTGAGTAAAAACGAACATCATTGCATTTAGTATTTAGTAAAAGAAAAACATATTTTAAAATTTATAAATAAACAAAGAACAAAAATAATCACCGTTTAATTATTTTAAACTGAAAACGTAGCACCGCTTTCCTAATCCCCCCATAAAACGCGAGCGTTTTGAAACATCAAGCTAATAAAATTACTGCAGATTTATAACGAAACAAAAGCATAAGCCGTTTCCGTTTTTATTGCCTTAGTCTACCTGACTATGCATAATCAAATGAACTATAATGAACGAGTGAGTACACTAACAAAGATGAGTATTCGTAGCACACGGCATCAATTATGCAGGCTGTCTGATACACAGACCCATTTGCAATGTTCCGCTTGGCTTTATTTTATTTCCTCGCAGTTTGATTCGATCCGACTTGTGTTGGTGCCTGGCATGTTCTTTTAAAGTTAGAAACCTTATTTCTATTTTGAGTTTTCGGATGTATTTTACACATAGTGGAAAAAATAAATAAATTATGACTATTTTAATTAATAAATAATCAGGGGTTCGTTTTTATTTTGAAATTAGCAAAAGATTTGCTACAATTGAAAAGTCACTGTTTACATTACGAAAATCAAATTACTTAAATTTCTCTCTTACTGCGTTACAAATGAAGATGAAGTTCTCCAGCTTCTACATCTTAATAAATTTCTTATTACACTATGACAGACATTGCCAATGCCATTGCATGCACTTCATATCTACACTTATAGAATGCGTTGCAAAACTCAGTCATCAAAATATCAATAGACCTTCTCTATATCAGTTCTGTCATCAGCCACGGTCACAGCTAACGCTAAGACCTCTTAATATATTATATTATCGCTAACATCTAAGCCAAATATTACTGTTATGGTTTTCCAGCTTCTTCGCTCCTACATCTACATAAATATTTTCGGACATCCAAAATAGTCTATAGATGCTTTGTCTATTCCTTTACCTCCATTTCCTATCTTCATCTACGGAATCCGATTTGGAGTCATTAACGAGATAACTACAGAGATTTTTAATATAATATGTTATCGCTAACATATTAACCAAATATTTCTACTCAAAACACCTTTATATATTCTTTCTTCCAATCTTTTCTAGCCTGGCCAATGGTGTCAACGTGTTTAAGCTAGTTCATTTTGCTGATGTGCTGTGTTTTCCAATCTGGACATCATCAGCCCGTGTTCATCCATTGCAGGATACAAGCCTCTTCAACATACTTCCAACTCTCGCAGTCATGAGCTTTCTTTGCCATTCGGACCCAATATACTTGTCAACGATATCATCAGTCCGTCGTGCTTTCGGTATTCTCCTGGATGTTTGGGATCAAGCGGTACCCACTCCAGAATTTCCTTAGTCCATCTGTCATCCCTTCACCCCGCTATATGGCCTGTCCATCTCCATTTCAATTAATTGAATGATGTCACATACCTTCATTTGTTCTCTGAACCAAGGGCAAGGTATTCTGTCCTATCATGTAATACTAACCATGTAATACTTTCCATTCCCCTCTGTAGTATTCAAAGTTTTTGAACTGAAGTTGAAGTTTTTGAACACTAATCAAAGACTCTACTTTCGAAGCAAAGTGAGAGTTTGTTCTTAAACACTATGTTAAGCTTATTGTAGAGATGGGTAAAACTGTTAGTTTTAAGTAAGAGTTGGAACTGTTACTACTATTTTAAAATAACTGTTAAAGATAACAGTACCATATAACAATAATTACTGTAATAAAAGCTTTTTAGTCGTTTCTATAAAATGTTAAATCAAATGCATATTTAATAGAATCGTACAATATGCGCAAAAAACAGATTTATTATATGAAAAAGTAGTAGGTATAAAGCCACAATACAAAAATCGTTAGATGGTGGATATAACTGTTTGATTTTAGTAATAATTGTTTAGTAGTAAGATTCTGATAATCTGAACATTGAACAAATATTACAAAAATGAAATTTTATTGCGATTTTTTAATATTCCTTTTTCCTATATATTTACTTTTAGTTTGACTTACTTTGAATAAATCTAAATAATCTAGTGCATATTACTATCAGTAGCGAGTAGGTATTATAATAATATAAATTTTATTTTGAAGATTGTTCCAGTACAAATATTTTTGAGGTCGACCATTAAAATATTATTAATCTAAACATGTGAAATGTGCAGACCGTAGTTGCTCGTATCTAATGTTGTCTAGTCATTTTATAGTTTAAAAGTTGGCATTGGACTATAAGGGGGTTTCCCTTATTACTCCGCAGGCAGAGTCGAAATTTTATTATAACAATTGGTTGTTTTTAAGTTTAAAATTTTACATACCAGTAACCAAATAGGTAAATAACTTAGATATTATATATAAAGAATATATGTAAATGTCCAAACGTTTTATTAAAACAAAGTGTTTATTAACGATATAAAACTTCACTTATGCCTAATGTTCTTCTCGAAACAGCGACTCACTCAACTGTATCAATGTCGACCGCTGACACCGCACTCCTGTTATTTTCTAAAATTGCTAAATGCGGCAACAGCGAACACCGACAAAACTACGACCGCAACTGTTATTTTCAGTTATTAAATGCGCTACCTGTTATTTGTCTGATAGGGAGTTATTTGTTATTTCATTGAGAAGCGGGGACGCAGCAACAGCGACTACGAAACTCCATATAATATTAACAGTATAACTGTTATTTATTCGCATAGAAATAGTTGTTAAACGATAATATGAAATATCAATTATAAAATAACAGATCGTTAAATAGCGACACACCTATTTACACTACTTCACTGTACCTATTCATTGAACTGGATTCACTTCTTAATTCTGCTTGCTCTCTTGATTGTACGTGATTCAGTTTTCTTAATATTCTTTTAGACATTATTTTGGTGAAAGTTTTGTATATTACTGATGGGAGGCTTATTGAAAGATAGTTCTTTAGATCTAAGGTGAGTACTTTTTGTTCTTAGAGGCAATTTTATAAGTATAATTTTGCCAGTGTTTTATGTAAAGCCCGATCGTCATCTTTTAGTATTTCAACAATTATACTGTGCTATCCTACAGCCTTGCTGTTTTTTACTGATTCTGTAGCCTTTGTCACTTTGTTCATTAAGATATCTAGCATTTTGCTTGCCCTTGCTCGTACTATTCGGTGCTCAATTCTGATGTTAAAATGGTCTAGGACAGTAGAATCGATTGAAATGTCCATTAAGCGTGTCCATAAAGATCTTGTCTCTTACGAAGTACAACCATCATGCCGAATAACTATATTATGATTTATCTATATACTAGTTAAACCAAACAATACACCCGAATGTCTAGAATAAGCATCTGAAGAAAGAAGCCTCTCAGTGTGACAATTATCCAGAGGAAGATATTTAGTTTTAAGCTGGATATTTTAAATCATCTTTCATATTTAGCGGATCTCTCAAATTATCCAAAAATATCAAATGATGATTGTATTAAAAGGTACTAAAAAACAGAGATCGGGTTTTTTATAGAAAAAAAAATGATAAAAATGATCAGTATATAGTGGATTTGAATTTATTTTATGCATCAAATAAATTATATCTCATACCTTTGTAAACATGAAATTAAACTGGAAATATTAGTTATATGTTTATGCTTCATCTACATAATGAAAACTCACTGATATTTTTGATATAAAATTTACCAATCACGTAAAACTAATTTATTGTAGTTTGTTTAAACAATCATCTATATAACCAAACCCCTTCAGCAATAACCGAACCAAAAATATGAATAATATAATGTAAACAATTTAAAATGGAAATAGGCACGTTGAGCTTTAGCCCTCCAGTGGCCTTTTTACATTTTTATTTAATACATCGGTGAAATTTTCGAATGGAAACTATTGATTTAAACTTATTTTGTCAATATTTAAAAGCATTGTTGAGGTAAAACAATATCTGGCAAATTATAAATATGTTTTATGTCACTTACTCTATATTAAATGTATAAAAAAATGAATTTAATGTAACTATATTTTGTGACAACATTGATCCTGTACAAGAATATATTTTTAAATCGAATTTTGTATATTTGAATAAATAACGAAAAATCAGGAAGTACGAGTAAGGCTAAATGCTTCTCTTATTAATTTTTTGCGATTCCAAACGTCAAAAAAAAATGATTTCATCTTTTTATTTTCAATCAATTTAATTTTTATTCAATGACAATAGAAAACTATGGGATAAGTATCAGGCTATCATTTTCTATTGGCGTGACCATTTTGACGATATCATTTTTTTCATGTGGATTTTCGTGCAAGTTTTGTCATGGATAAATTCGCACTAAAGGAACGTAGTAAAATTGTTATAATTTACATTTCAAAAAATTCATTTATTGAAGCTCAACGTGAATTTAGGGAAAATATTCTATTTTCAATTCAAGCAATTTCAATTGAATTCAAATGTTCAAGCAATTCCAAGACTTCGGATCAGTTAGGTAGCAGAAGTCCAAGAACAGAAATCCAAGAACAGAGAAAAGTCCCATTAGAAGTCTAAGAACAGTGCGATTCTTCGAAATTTAGACCAGTGAAACAAAGGAAGGAGGAGAGGAGACCACAATTGCGAATTTCTTAACGGATTTTCCGTGAATTTTAAATTAAAATTGTTCAAGACCTGTTTAAAATACTTAATGCCATTATAAACCATCTCCATCAAATTGACTACTTTTATGCAAAACTGATTTGATAGCTCCTGGTTATTTTTATGGAGATTTTTGTAAGAAACGGTTTACATAAATAAGCCTCAAATCATGCAACAACTCAAGGATAATATCCGTGCTGAAATTGCTGCAGTAACATCAGATATATGACAAAAGTTATAGAAAATGTGTTAAAAAGGAAACAAAGTAGCATTATTGTTAATGGCTCGCATATGATAATATCATAATTATCAAAAATTAATTAAAACTAAATCTAAAGACGAAATAAACATATAGGAAAAAAATATTTTGCTTTGTTTATTTAAAAAACTACAAATAATTATAACAGTAGCGTAATACTTGCCTGACTCATTATAAATAGTTGCAGACTAACGTGCTTAAATCCTAATAATTCGGAAGAAACTTACTTAAAAATACAAAAAATTTCATAAATTTAACGTTAGACCGATATAAATTTAAGGTTAGAAATTTATAAATAAGTCAAATATAGTTATTTTTATATGCTTATTTATAGGGCTTTATATTATTATAATCAATAGATATTTATTATTTATAATAATCAGTAAGCTCAAATCGTAAGTTTGCAAAAAGGCACAAAAAAATTATGCCTAATTTTTTTTTCCTGGTGTAGCAAAATTATCTTAGCTCTAAAAAATGTTTACTTTATGGAAGATAAATTTATTTTATTAAATATATTTAATAAACTATAAATTTAATTTATGTTATTTCCCGAAGAATATTATACTTTTGTCGAAATTTTTTTTGTGCTATATTTTACATTAATTTTCCAAACTCCAAACTCTCTTTATTTTAACTCTCCAAAAACTGCAGACAATTTTTCATCTAAATTTCCTACCAATTACACTAACAAATTTTGGCATATGCCAGAAAATATCGCCCGGCTTTGTATAATGAATCACGAAGAGTTAAAAATGGTAAAAATTACTTTCCTTATTGTTTTTTATAATTTTCAATATTATTACTTCTCAAAAGACCTAATATTTCTTTAATTTTTTAGAAATATTTTACTCCAATAATCTGAATATTTGTTCTTATTCATATTTTATTATATTATCAGATGATTTTCGAGTTCTGCTTCTGCTTGTCGAGTTACTTCCAGTTCCTAATTCCGTCAAAACTCCTAGGTAGAGGTAAAGGAAAAAAAAAAGAAAATGAGAAAAAAATGGAAAAAGGGAAAGAGAACGAGAAAGAAAAGGGACAAGGGAAAAAAAGACCTGCTAACGAAGAGGATGAAGAAAATGAGTCTTTACAAATAAATTTTCCTAATAAATATATACTGAGACTTGCGCCTGCATGTATTGTCTTCTTTTTATACAAATTTTCACAAGAGTATATTAAAATAGAATAATCAAATTAATGTGTACTTTTCCATTTTATTTTCAGGAGGATACTAATCTTCGTGTAACAGTTCGTGAAAGATATTCACGCTAAGAACAAAACAAACGTTCAACCTTATTTAGTTGCTACTGCGAGTCAATCATCGCGAGAAAATATATTCCTTAATGGAGATGGTTGGTTTTTAAATGTACGCGACAATGGGAAGAGCGTGAGCAATTTTGATCTACTCTACAAGATATTGTATGTTTTCAATCTTGACCCCGACAGTCTTCGCAATTTTTATCATTTTATAGACTTTTATATCTACGACATGAAAGTAAAGGCATACAGCATTGTGTCTTCTGTACATATTAATATTGCCAATATCAACACGAATGAACCAGAAAACGACGACGACATTAAGTCCGAATAACAAAAAAAAATTAATAGTATTCTTAACATGTAGATAAAATTTTATTTTTATACTTACACAAATAACGTTTTTATTTTTATTTAATTCAAATGATAGAAAGACAAGTAAAATCTGCATATTTTTAATTGAAACAAAATCTATAAAATTTTTAAGAAACATTCTCAACGAGAAATCTACTTATCATGTTGAGTAATTTCATTATATTTAATTCTTATACTTACCGATGTAGTGCATGTTTACGATTTTAATAAAAGAAGATTTTGCTTGTTGAAAGAATTTTTACTTGTTGATTTGTGGAAAATTTACTTTTTTCATTAATAAAATTTTAATTAATTTAATAATTTAAAATTTAAAAATTTTAAATTAATAATATTTTTTTAATTAATAATAAAAAATTAATTTAAAAATAATTAAAATTTATCACTATTTCATAGTAACTAAATCACATTTTCATCTGGAAAATTTTACATTTCTATTTGTTAAATTCACTATTTTAAAATGTGACAAGTTTCACTAACTGAAAAAGTGGATAACTATTATTTACTAGTCGTATACATTGGACATTTTTAAATAGTGAATATTCACTACGAATTAGTAGTATTTTTACTAATACAATTTTAGAGAGTAGGTAAACTATTATAAAATGATTTCAGTACTTTTTGTTAACGACTGTTAAGAACTATCACTTCTTCACCTGGCATATAATGGTAAATGAACATGGCATATAATGATAAATTCAAGTTTCGTCTACTGTTATGAAGCTGACTAAAATCACGTATATATATTTCTGAACATTCCCAGTTGTTTATTCGAATGCTTTCATTCGAATTCGATTTTTTTAACAAACGCAACATCCCTCATGCGGAAAAAATATTCATTTCCATAAAAAATATTGTAAAATGTAGTGTGCACTTTCTATTGAGATGTTTACAATGCAAACTCGCATACAGCTAGTAAGCGATCACTAAATACGACCGTGTAGATTTGGGAATTTTAACGATTGTTTTGGACGCTATCTGCAATGGATATACGACCACGTGTTTAAATTAAACGGCCTACTTTTATAGTAGAAAGCGAAGGGAAAAAATCGCTTTAACTGGAATCTAACACGTTTTGTATGTCTGTCAGAGTTAAATCTCATAAAACAAAGTACTTTATTATAGCTCAAACTTAAATTTTTCCCATTTTTAGAAAATATTAAAACTGGCTATAAACAAGCAACTAAGCGCACGCATCTGAAACGTCGCAACGCGACATCTAAAGCATGATACTTAATAAGTTACCGCCAATTAAACAATTTTGAAATGGATCGTATCGTGGAGCAACCTGATTGATAATCGACGGAAAAAAAATAAAAAAAAATTGTTTGCGATTAATTTTAAATTAATTAACCCTCAAGACAAGCACTTCGCGGCTTCCTAATTCAGGAACACATGAGTATGCCATACCGTATGTCTTTGATTATTAATATCTTTTGATTAAATTATCCAATTTAATAAATTTTAATTTAAACCTTAATCAGAATAGAAAAAGACTATATCTACAGAATGTTCCAAAAAAATAATAGTATTCCTAATACTATCGAAAAAATCAGCAAAAAAAAAATATATTAAAATGAGGTGTTCTATTCAACTATGATATCTAGGCTAAATTAATAGATAAAAACTTTCTTCTAACGGCATTTAAAAGGGGACTTAATGTACTTTCAGATACTTATTACATAATTTAGCTTTATTTTAAAAATATATTTGTTTAGTAAGGTAAAGTTCACTGGCTTTAAAATAATAATCAATTATAAATAATAATAATTTAAAATAATAATAATAAATCAGTCTCATTATGATGCTCTTCAAAAACCGATTCGGTCTCGCTTTCACTCTCTTTGTCGTCGAAAATATCAGCTGCCTCGTATAACGCTTCTACTGCAGACGCACAGCGAGTACGAGAACGCGTAAAAATCAAAGTTTTAAATAAAAATACTATAGAAAATATAATATTTATAATTTACTTACCACAAATTGTGCCAAGATCGAAAAAAAAACACAATCTTTGTGCAAAAGGATTATTTAAATAAAACACTGACACAACAACAGCACTGGGTAGCGTATACATAGACTACGGGGGGATATTAAAATGTTTTCCCTTACTCAAAGTTATCCCCGCAACGTGACCCTTATAAGGGAAAACACTTTTAATTCACCCCTGAACTACGAACTACGACCATGTGACTACGAAAACGCCACGATTGGCTGCCATGTTTGTGACGTTATTATATTAAAGTGTTTTCACGTAAGTTCTGTTAACGGCTTCTACCTGTGTATATACTCTCAAAATTATTGTTAAGTTTAATGCAAAAAAATATTGATGGTTACTAATTTAAGTCGGTAATGTGTGACAAAGGATTCATAGAGGGCAAATAAATGTATGTAATAAATGTAAATAATATGTAAATAATAAATGTAAATATGTAAATGTAATAAATATAAAAATTAAATTATTTGTAAGGTGTGGCGAAAATTACGGTGACAAGGCTACAGATTATGTTCAATTTAACCGTAAAAATTGTATTTGTGTATGTTCAGAACATAAAGTCGTGAGTGAAGCTTATACAGTTACCTTAATTATTAATGAAAAACTAAGGAAAGTTCAAGACACTCAATGTCAAGATTGTGTAGCTTCAGCAGGTAATAAATACTCAAACATAAAAAAAGGTAAGCAGTCATGGAGACTGTCGGCAGAAGTGAAAACTTGAAACTTTGGAATAACTGAATTTTTAAATTAATTTTTCTTTAAATGTATAATTTTTTTTCACGATTTTCAGGATCGAGGATCTAAACAAATATAGAAAATGGACATTTAGAAAAACTAAATATATTACAATACTTTTTTGTAAACTTCTAATAGTAAAATTGAATGATATATGTTTATAAATAATCAGTTTGCAAAAAAATTACAAAACACGTATTTTATTTCTGACAATTTAAACCAATAAACAATAATTTTGAGAAATGTATTATAAAAATATATATAATTTTTAACTTCCAAATCTGCGACCAAAATACTAATGAACAACTAGAAATCTGTTTTACCACGCTATTAAGATAACTTCTAAGCCACTATGAAATATTCAAAGTTTTGAATATATTTTTATAAAAAATATCAAATTTTTCAACGCAAATATTGATACCAATATTGGAAATATTGGAAAATAAATGCTTTGTTTTTGTTATTCATTTTTCTATATAAAAATATTAGCATATTGAGTATCCACTCTTGTACTGCACAGTGATTCTACAATTAAACAATTAAAATAATGACTATCTAAAAACACAATTTAATTTAAAACACATTAAAATACATTTAAAACACAATTGGTGTCGCCAGTCTGGCGCAACACGTCACTAGCATGTCGGTGACGCGAACCCATAAGTTTTGCCCCTACTGAAAATCGCCCATCTCTTTTTTTTTTAATACCAATTGTGTTTCATTTCGGTTGTCTCATATAAATACCGCCTTTCACAAATACTGTAGTCTTACATCGAAATGATGCAAACTATTTCTAAATCTGAATCAAAAATATTGTTTTTTGAACCTTTTTAGGTCGTAAAAAGGTGAGGCATTGAAGAGAAGAAAATATTTGAAGATCATTACACAACATGGAAATTAACCCTCCTAAGGACAGATAGTGGGATGGACTATAACTCTTCTAATATTTTCTCAAGGCGACGTAAACGCAATTAACGTACCTTAATGAAATACTGAAACCAATTGCTTTTACCTCTAATTCAAGTACTAAATATCAATGTTCCAGCAACAGTAACAATCCAAGGCAATGACGGTCTCGGTAATAATTAAGATAACTCCAACAAAACCCAAAATATGAAATTAGCCATTCATATTTATTTTGTCGCCTTAAAAATAGGCTCCATTTTATGCGATACACTAATGCCATCAATATGTTTCCTTATTAAAAAAAAATTATTTCTTTATTACTTCAGCTATTAACTGATATGATCCGAATGCATTCGTGAGGTATATCCAGATCCTAATTTATCTTTCTTAAACTTGAATAATTCTTCATCACTATTTCTTTCCCTCTGTCTATGTTTTCATCGGTTGGCGACACTGAAAGTCTATCGGAATGAGATAAGTGTTCAACTACTCCATGAATTTTCTAAATACAATTTCAAAGATTTTGCTTTGAAGCAAAACTCTTTTTTTCGATGAAAACTTTCATACCTTTTATGCGAGTTGTTTAAATGGAAAATTCATGTTACTGATAATGTTATTACAAACAAAAATGCATGTAAAATAGAAGCAGAGTTCAGTCCACTTGATTGTATTAATTGTCAATATACAATTAACTGTATTATTAAATATATGTAGCACGACTAGTCGAACTACGTCTCCTTCGATTACTAGGATTATATTGATAATTAATAGTGGTATATTGACACGATAATTTTATTACTAGATTATATTGATAATTAGTACTGGTATATTATAATACGATAATTAGTTTTGGTACGATCAAATAGACCAAATCCTGCTCCTCTTTTATGTATCTGTCGCAAGTTAGAGGTCGAAATATGCTAATGCACGCCGACCTCTAGGCGATGTTACCGTATAACATTCACCTAAATTATCCGATGTTTGGAATTAAAGATGACTGGGTCTGCTTCCATTACTTCGAGATAAAAACATCTTAATTTAGGGCAGACTCGGGTTAGACCGATTTATCGAGCAATAACGATCAGTAAGATATTTCTAACGCAGATAGGAATGAAATCTTTCAACAATTATAACTTAAAACTGGGGCTTGTTGGCTTCCATAGTAATGAAGATTTTAGTCAAAATTTCTTATTTCATATCAAAAATTTTGCTTTAATCAAAAGATGTTTGGTTTCTTGTACACGTAACCTTAAAAAATGTCGACCCGAAAGCATTGTTGCCATGTACTAAATAAAAAATATATATTTAGTGTATTCTGGGCAAGGCCGATTAGGCAAAACCGACCATGCTAGATTTTGCCCTAACTACAAAAATGTGGTTTGTAGCTTTTACCTACTATTATTTTACTACTACTTTTACCTATTATTATTTTACGTAATGTTTAGTAATATTGATATTAATTAAGAAAAGAAATTGTCATTAATTTATATGTTTTATAATACTTCTGTTTTATTTTGCAACAACTAAAATGATTTTCAAGTAACAGCGAAAATCTGCCAGAGGCAAATCATGGTATGAAGAAACAATGTCCTTAGCACTAAATGGCATAAATCAAGGAAAAATATCTATTAGGGGGGACTCAAAGAAATACGGAATTGCAGTTTTTACTCTTGCTGACCATAAAAAATTTAATTTAAGTTTTTTCCGAAGAAGAAGTTAAGGAACTGGTGGATTGCCTGAAAGAATTAGATAAAGATTTGGATTTGGAAGATATGGATAAACTAAAAAGGATTTGTGTCAACTGGCTTATCCGTATGTGGAGAAAAAACAGATTTACCATCCAATTACTAACAATCAAGCAGGTGAGCAGTGGTACGCCAATTTTATGCTGCGAAACCAAGAGCCAAGTTTAAGGAGTTTAATCCAGAACCTATCAGCGTCGCACGAGCTTGTGAAATTAACAAAATCCAAGTCAAAATATTTTTTAAAAACCTGCAGCAAATCCCGGAAAAACGCCATATTACTATGGACAATATATGTAATGTCGACGAGACGGGGATTCAGACATCAGCCAAGAAACTGCCGAAAGTTATATATGTAAGAGGCAAAAAACAGGAACTGAACGTTTTTCAGCGACCGGAACATGAATTTTTCCAACCTTACTTTTCCCCTAAAGAAGAAAAATCCCCGATATTTTGAGAAAACACCCCCTGGAATATTAGTGCTGGTCACGGACAATGGTTGGATTACTTCTAAAGCTTTTTTGGAATGGCTTAAGTTTTTTGTAGTGTAAAACCAATGGCAGAGCACAAATGTCTTTTCATTTGCATTATTAACCATGTCGTCGGTTTCTCAGTATCCCCTACTCAACCCACAAGCTTCAACCCCTTGATGTTGTTGTTTACGGCCTATATGAAAAATATTTTGAATGAGCATTCGAGAAATGGCAACAAGCACATCCGGGTCAAAGGGTAACTCTTTTTTGATGTAGGTTCAATATTTGCAGAAACCTACTTAAATAGCGCCACTCCTAGTAATGATATAAGTGGATTTAAAAAACCGGAATCACAAATTGTGACATAACCATATTTACAGACCTCGACTTCGCACCCTCAATTGACAACGATCAATGCAAAGACAATATTACTTCAAACAGACATAAATATTAATTCAACTGAAGTATATCCACTACAATGAATAAGAAAGAACATATATATTTTTTTTTACTTTTAAAATACCAAGTTATAACATGTTTTGATATTTATTTCTAATTTTATTTATAGAAAAAAATATTGTAATGTATTTGGCAAATTCTGATCGATTTTTGCCCTAGTACATGATCGGTTTTACCCAGAGATAACGGACAAAACCAATCTTTTGCAAGTTATGTATATTTTATCTTTTGTAGCCTTAGTTGTAATTATTTGAAATTTAGCGTTCCAAATACCCGTGCGCAAAATGTAAAATTAACTGTATATAAAAACTCAAAGTAAGTATAAAATCCAAGTAAGTTTAAGTGTTTCATAATAGTTCAGTGTAAGGTGATCGGCGCTGCCCGAGTCTCTCGTGATGAGTTCTTAACGCGGTCTTAAGATATTGATTAATTTTTTCCTCTTAGGAATCGAAGGAGACATAGTTCAACTAGTCGTATTACCTCTATTACTATATGTATTAGTATAGACATTCAGGTTATTGACAAATAATAACAACGCAATAATGACAAGAAAAGGTTAGTATTTAACTAATTTAAGCTTATTAACAATCCAAGAGGACCCTTTCTTCTTTTGTGCGAAAGGAAGAATCTATTGGTTTGCTTTTATATTTGGAGCACTGTACGTAAATAAAAAGTTAATGTGTACATTATACAACTAAGAGGCGGCTTTATGTCGACCTGTAGTATCATTATAAATTATGTGAGTTCTAAGATTATAAATTTTGAAACGCTGGCCCCAATCAGACGCTTTTTATAATATGGCTTAAAAATGAGGGCTTTGGCTCATTGTGAGCAATTCGTTTATTCAATGAATATGTAAGTATATTTAGGAGAGTCCTTTTACAAAAAAATAGATATTTATATATTATATAATTTAAATTTTTATCCAAAAAAAAGGAAACATATTGCAGAGAGGCCTGTCTAGAGAAATTGGATCGGAATAGGATTGAAAACTTTAATTTTTAAACAAATTATTTATGAGTGGTAATTTGCGTAGAAAGAAACTATATATCCCAAAAGAACTATTTCGTCCATGCTATAAGACGAAATTTTCAAGCATGATTGCTTTTATGACCACAAACTCTTAGTTTCTTTCATATCCGAGACAAATTCAGAAATGTTTCTTTAATCGGCAGAGCACAACGATGATAAAGCAAATGGATACAATAAAACAAAGGGTGCAGTGGATACAATGGATAAATTAGCAAAAAGATAGAGCGCGCGAACAAGAAGTAATCGATGGCCACTGGTAATATTTTTTCATCTGCTAGACATTAATGGCATCAATGCCTATATATTTTAGAAATTAAAAAAAATAATGGTAATGAAAATTGCATATAAACATTTCAAGCATGTTTACTTTTATGAAAAAACATAATTTTAGTTTTCTTTGATCCAAAGATTTATTAGTTATTTTTTATCAGCAGAATGACAACAAGGTAAGTGAAGCAGAACATGATAATCGGTAATTTTTTCTCACGTGCCAGATAATGATGGTGTGAATGCTTAAAAACATTATTTAAAAAATATAGATATGGATTATATCTAATGTATCTAATATAATCGTTTAAATAATAGAAGGTTGTTTTGTTGGAGCTGAGCCATAGTAAATTTACTAAAAATATAGCAACACAACTATTTTGCCCGAATTAAATGTAAGAAACGAACAACCTTCCCACATTATTGTGGATGGCAGTGATGTTTCTTACATAACAGACTGATATAATAATATAAGTTATAAATATAATATAAGTTATAAATAAATTTCAAATATCACTTTGTAATTATTTGTTTAAAAAATATGCTACAAATATTTTTTAAATTTTTTATGTTGTCGCCAATGTTGACAAAATACTGAGTTTCATTATGTTAAAATGTGCATACCATATTTTCTGATCTACTTTAATATCAGACATTATAAACAAATTGATTCTGCAAAAGAGACTCGGTATTCATTACACTATCACAAAGTAACGGACAAATCAATCAATTATTTCTGGAAAATTGATATTGTTTTAGAAACAATCTAACAATTTATTTAAATAAAATATTTTGTTAAGGCTCTGCCACTATTGATTTATTGGCCACCAATGTTTATTGCCCCTGAATATACCTAACCCTCATCAAAGCGTTTGATTTTTTCAAATCTGTTTTTCCAGATTTTATACTCAGTTTTCAATTCACACCAAATTGCACTAATTTCACCGGACTCAGGTTTTTGCTAAGCATGTTAACATCATGATGTTTAAAAATGACTAGATTTACAAAGTGTTTTTCACAATTAAATTATCTTCCTATTCATATCCTTTCTTCCTAACACTGCAGAAAATGTGGATAATGTCGACAAACTGATTTTCAGAACATTTCTTTCAAAATTAAATCGGATAATTTTTAAAAGTAGGTCCATCTGAGCTCATGTTTACTTTATTGAATAAGAAGCTAAAAATAGGCCAAGGATAATACTGTGGTATGTTTAGCAAATCATAAATTTACAAAAACATTTTCCTTTCTCTACGCAGTAAATATATTGCTGTATTTATACAGTCGTTGGATAAACCTAACCCCATAAAGGAGGGGCGATTTTTTCCGACCTATTTTTCATCCGCCAACGAAAAGAGAAACATATTTCCTTTCTGGGAATTTATCAAGATTCCATTAAAACTTCGAAATTAACCCTTTTCGCTTGTTTACTTGTCGGGGCTTTGTTTCGAAAAACGAGATTGGAGTTGAAAAGGAGTGGAATGTTTATATAATTCGGACTTTAGAATTTTCTATATTGCCTTAATTAAAACAAGAAAATGAAGCTATGCAAATGATATATTTAGCTCGTTTTGGATTTTAGGAGATTTCGAAAATTAAATTAAATTAATATTTTCTATATGGTGACATATCTTCACCAATATATACCAATATATATATATATATATATATATATATATATATATATATATATATATATATATATATATATATATATATATATATATTATAAAGCTAAGGAAGTTCACCCGTGCTCCACGCCGTGCTTTGCCATTTCTTTATCCGCCATCCAAAGCGTCAGCAAGCGTCTCCCAAGACCATCCTCCACGGGCCCAGTTTACAATTTTTCGATCATACCTGATACTACCGAGGTTAGACCGGTCACGAACGGTTTCGCATAGTCTGACTGCTGCGACCGTTTACAGAAGAATGGCGTGGCTGCATGCGATTGTAGCCTCCATTCGATATGGTCTATTTATATGGTCATGGCTTTAGTCGTTCCTTCATTCGCTCTTCAGGTGTCCTTGAGCTTGAGCCCAACTGACGACGGCTTAAGGCCAGAAACCTGTCTTGGGGACGCTTGCTGCCGCTTTGGATGGCGGATGAAGGAATGGCAAAGCACGACGTGGAGCACGGGTTCTCCACGGGCCCAGTTTACAATTTTTCGATCATATATACACACACACACACACACACATATATATATATATATATATATATATATATATATATATATATATATATATATATATATATATATATATATATGTATATATATATATATATATATATATATATATATTGAATATACTAGAAATTACTCTCGATTGCTTTGCTTTGACCAATAAATCATTCCCGGTATTTTTGCTGTGTGAAAAACCAGCGTACCCTCTTGTACCCTGTGTACATGATAAGGGTACAGTAATTGCTCTTTTAGTGTTCTATGCACAATACAATATCAAACTCCAGTTGTCGCGTAATACTTCGAGTACTTCTTGTAAAATTCTCTTCAAAAAGATGTAAAATTTGTTTTTAGATTTTCAGAACAATTTTCTCGCCGGCGCCACCATTCTTTAAATTCCGGAACCACACTACCGGTATCCAAAAGTTTTTGAGAAACTTGAATAAATGTTTGCCAAACGCGAAACGGTCTTTTTGGGTATCATTGCCCATAAATACCCTTAGCTTCTATATTTTGGAGAGTTTATTGGAGGTTTTATGGAGGATATTTTGGAGAGTTTCTCATTAAATATGAAACGTGTCGTGATATTTACGTAAAAAATATTTATTTTGGTTTTAAACCAAACTTAAATGCATGCACTGACTTACTGACATACATTGAAATAATTCTTGTCGCTATTGAGAAATTGTTTGAATTTTTTTGTCGTGGCGATATTGCGATGTTGCCACAATTTACATGGCTAAGAGCATGAGCATGATTCTTAATTAATAGACATTTTAACGATGTTCATTTGTAGTTTATTCTTTAAGTACTAACTAATTAATATTTGCCCAATATACTTTTTCACATATTTGCTTAATATGTTAATTTTTATCACTGGGAATTTCCGATTGGTGATTTAATTATTTTGCATTTTTTTTCGGGAACACTTGAGTTTTTGGCCCTTATTGTAAGGAAGTTTTTATGAGTCTCTCTCATGCATGGCAGTCACCAGATCACTGGAAGTTTCATATCATTTATCATGCGCATCGGTGAGTATATCTTTTTTTCTTGATAATATCTCCATTGTAATATATAATTTAGCTTTTGTCCAAATTTCTCCCTGTAATTTGATACAATCTCATTTAGGGTCCGCTCTTCTCTCCAGCATTCTTAACTTTTATTACATCTCTAATTTGAACATTGATAAGGAAAAATATGCAATATGGTATGCAGGAGAAGCAACGCAGGGGCACAAGGGAACAGCTTTTGTTATACATAATGGCTTAAAGGATAGGGTCGTGCAGTTTGACGCAGATGGGGGAAGAATATCTTATATAAGGATAGAAACGAAACCAAGAGGCTTATCGATAGTTAACGCATACGCCCCCACAGAAAATGACAATGACGAAGAGAAGCAAAAGTTTTACGAAAAACTAGAAGAAATACTAGATAAAGCACCAACTAATGACATAAGGATAGTACAAGGGGACTTCAACGCTAAAATTGGAAAGGAACAATGTTACAAGGAAGTAGCGGGTGAACAAACAATTCATAATGAAACGAACAACAATGGCGAAAGGTTATGCAATATAGCGGCGGCTAGTGATATGTTTCTGGTTAGTACAAGATTTAAGCACAAAAAGATACATAAAGTAACATGGAACATACCTGGAATTGACAACGGAAACCAGATCGACCATATACTGGTTGCAAGGAAAGACATGAATGTAATCTACGATACACGATCATACCGAGGGGCTAATATCGATTCAGATCACTTTATGGTTATGGCAAAATGTAAAATCAAGATAAACAAGTACGGAAAAACTGCAAATATAAAAAAGAGATGGAATAGAGAAAAGTTTGAACAGGAAGAATGGAGAGAGAAGTATAGAAATACGATCAAGCAAAAAATAAATCAAATAAATGAAAGCAACAGCATAGAAGAAGACTGGATAGCGATAAAAGGTGTATAACACAGGCAGCAGAAGACACCATATCATATAGGAAAGACAACAGAAAGAAGCAATGGTTCGATGAAGAATGTGAAAATATGATTGAAAACAAAAACAAAGCAAAGAACACGTGGCTTAAAACCAGAAAACCGGAAGATTATAAGATATATAAAGAAATTAGAAAAGTGAACACAAAGATATGTATAATAAAAAAGAATTGGATGGGAGAAATAATAAATGAAATTGAAGAAGAAAACAAGAAACGAAATATGAGTGCTATTTTCAAACATGTAAATAAGTGTAAAATAAAGAAAGCAACAGTAGTAATTGAAAATGAGATATGGGAAAAACATTTCAAAGAAATGTACGATGAAAAAAACCATGAAGAGGTGACGGGAGGAACAGAACTGGAGAAGGATCAGACAGAAAATGAGACGGTAAGAGAACCCGAGTACGTGGAAGTTGCAAAAGCGATTAAAAAACTCAAAAATAAAAGAGCTGCGAGATGTGATGAAATGTGCGCAGAACTAATTAAACATGGAGGAGAAGAACTACATCAAAGAATCTACCAACTTATTTTACGGATATGGCGCGAAGAACACATACCTGATGAATGGAAAACAGGCATTATAATACCGATACCAAAAAAGGGTGACTTGACACAATGCATAAACTATAGAGGAATTACATTGCTAAATGCGGCATACAAGGTACTTACAAACATATTAAAAGAATGACCGGAGATATACACAGAAAAACGTATAGGAAATTATCAATGCAGCTTCAGAAAAGGAAGATCAACAGTAGATGCCATACATATACTAAAACAAATCACGGAGAAGATATATGAACATAATATGGTAGCACATATAGTTTTTTTGGATTTTAAGCAGGCGTTCGATAAAATAGAGATAACAGAGAACAACTCATGGAAGACTTAAAAAGAATCGAAGTTCCAAGAAAGATTAGAAGATTGATAGGTATGACAATGAATGAGTCTAAAGCAAGAATATATACAGAACAAGGAATGACAAATAACATAAAAATCAAAAAAGGGGTTAGACAGGGAGATGCGTTATCGGTACTATTATTCATAATATCATTGGATAGCATAATACAGAGAATTGAAAATATAGGAACATTAAATAAACATCTTGTACAGATAGTGGCATATGCGGATGATGTTGCAATAATTGCTAGAGAGCAGAGAGAGCTAAAGCGCGTAATAAAAATACTTGACCGCGAGTCTAAGAAAAAAGGGTTGGAAATAAGTGATCAAAAAACAAAGTATATGTACTGCAGCAGAAATGAAAGAATACTGAGAAATTTGGAGTGCGGAAACTATAAATTTGAAGAAGTAAAAACATTTAAATATCTGACGGTCATAATAGATAGAAGAAATGAGGGACTTGATATAGAAGAGAAGATACATAAAGGATATAGAGCATTCCATAGCAACAAGAAATTACTGAAAGACAGGAGATTGAGCACAAGGAATAAATTAGGAATATATAAAACAATAATAAGACCAACAGTAACATATGCCGCCGAAACTGTAACACTCACAGCAAAAGAGGTAGACAAACTAAATATTTTTGAACGTAAGATAATGAGAACCATAATGGGTGCAAAGAAAGTGGGAAACAACGAGTACAGAAATCTGATGACCTTTGAAATCGACATCTTGTTGGGAAGGGAAAACATAGTGAGAGCAATTGAAGCACAAAGAATAAGATGGTATGGACACGTAATGAGAAGAGACAGGGATACGCCAATAAGAGAGATAACAATATGGAAACCAACACAGAGCAGACCTAGAGGGAGACCCAGGGTCAGATGCAGACAGCAGGTGGAGGAAAATATAAAAACAGTAAACGCAGAGGGATGGAGAGGACAGATCGCAGACAGGAGGAGATGGAGGAAAATAGTCGAAGAGGCGAAAACTCACCAACAACTATGAGAAGGGCAACAAGAAGAAATGTGGACTGATCCACCACACTAAAAGGATTTGAAGAGTTCCTTAGAAAGGAACAGCTACAATTTCAAATATGAAATGTATTAGCTTATAATAATAATAATTTGAACATTTCGTATCCGATCTTGTAACCATATTCCGATCATTTGTATTTGAATTGTTCGTTCTTTTTTCGCATTCGCATTCTTTTGAGCAATTCTAGATTTGTTTAATAATTTATGTTTGGGTATCGTACATTAATATTGGAAGTTTACACTGATCTAGTGGATAGCTACTAAGGTTTTAGAATATTAGATTTTAGATTAAAATAATTTTGTTACCCATGCCATTCGTCTTCTATATACATACTTTCAGAATTTGGTTTTCTTTCAAGTAATCATACTTGCTATATATATAGTATGACCTATTATATTAAGTAAGTGCTATATAGTAAGTACATATAGAATTACCTATTTTCTGTTAGTTGCCTTGGAGTCGTGATTTGAATAATCTTTTCAGATTATTTTTATTTGTGAGGAAGACCTATCCAAGGTGCAATTTTAACAATTTGTGCCTCTAATTCCGTAAACATAGGCCTCAGTCCTTCTTTATTTTCGAATTTTATGACAAAATCATCTGCACATCGATGATATTATCTTTATCTATTCCCCAGAATACTCATACCAAGCCAGCTTAATTTTGTTAATTTGTTTTTCAAATTTATAACGTAATATTTCTTTTCTATTCTTGCATTGGAAAATAATTTCAATATCGAAACTTTATAGAAAGCTTTCTGTAAGTCGACAAATGCCATGTAGGTGTTTAAGTAGTTACATTCTATTTTTTTCTGTTCTTTGTGTCCTTTTCAACGTATTTTCCATAACATTGTTAATAAATATCTAACGCGCTTGAGTTGTTGTATGATTTAGGCGATTATTTATATAAACTTTTCCCTTCAAAAATCCCCATAAAAATATCGGGAGCCGTAAAATCATTAGATCTGATGGTATTACAGTATTTTAGTCGCTTATTATTGTATGTACGACATAGGTCTTGAATAATGAGAATCTTATACGGAAATATCTGCAAGTCACAGTGTAAACTGCGTTTAGAAATTCTAAGAACGCACCTCGTCATCGAATAGACGTTTCTGTAGGCTCCTCCAGCATCTGTTCCATACGTGCAATATTTTCAGCACCTCACACTTTTCCTGGACCTTTGGTGCAAAGCCTATCTTTGATTGTTCCGAACTCGTGAAATTGTTTGAATAAATAATCAGTTGTCGTTTTACAAGATGCTTATTCATTTGTCATAAATTAGAGCAATTCCAATGCGTTCTTTTATCGCGTAATTATATATCATAAAACTTGTATATCAGCACTGCACCGCAAACAAACCCAAACTGTTACAAATATCACGAAAATAAAACGGCGCCAAAACAAAATCGTAACTGGATACTTGGCTCATCCTTAATTATTGGTTATTTCATTAAAAAAATGCCTTTTTAATTTTATTTTTCAAAATTAATTACCTCTTTCATTTTTCATGCGTATTAAGGGAGGTAGTTCATAATAGTTATTCAATTACCTATACATTTGACGTACGATTATAGAATCCTGTATCAAAAAGTTGGTTCATTTATAATAACAGTGACATCCACTGAATTGTAATTACTAATACTGATCTGATAGAATGTAAAACACGGTCGGACATATTAACAATGTGTTCTATATATATAATAATGTGTTCTATAACATATGTGTTCTATAATTTCAACGTGTAAATCCGCGTTATCGGATCTGCGCCAAGATTTTTGATCAAGAACTATTGATCATTTTTCGATATAATCTCCTGCATGGTTTACATATGCAGGAGATTATATCGAAACATATTTTTCCCAGCGGTTTGGAAGCTTGTAATTGCTTGGATTGCGTGGAAGCTTATTCCTTGCTCGTAGGAACTCAAGTTTGGGTCGTCAGCCAATTGCTCACAAAGTCCTCAACATCTTGATCGTTGTCGAATCGTACTACTCCAAGTGCATTTTTCAAGGGAGCAAACAAAAAATCACAGGGTAACAAATATGTGCTGTATGGAGGGTGTTCAAGCATTTCCCAATGCATATTTCCCAGTTTTTCCTTCATCAAAACCGCTGTGTGTGGCCTGGCATTGTCATAAAAAAGGAGGACGTCTCTGATGGAGACACCGCGTCTTTTGTATTGTCTAACAGCTGGTACTAGTAGGCAGCATTAACTGTACGTGGATCATGTAGAAAATCAATCAACAAAACTCCCTTCCAGTAGAAAAAAAAACGGTCCCGAGAACCTTACCGGCTTACCTTGCCCTTTACATGACAGGTTTCGTCTTTCCTTCGCCAATTTTGATTTCGGAGTATAATAGTGCACTCACGTGTCATCATATGTCACGATACGCTTCAAAAAAGTATCTGCTTCCTGACGGAATCGAATTAACAGTCTCTTATTGATTTGCAATCGCATGTTTTTTTGATCTTCGATCAACAACTTCGGAACCCATCGGGCACAGATTTTATAGAAGCCAAGATGATTTCTGATGATTGTTTGAACCACCATAATAACGTTGCGAACTGCACCAATGTTGTCAAAAATGACACTTGACCTGGGATATCGATTATGGCTTACATACAAACACTTGGTAAAAAAAAACAAATCAGCAGAATTAAAGATAAGCTCTTTAACCATGAAGCGAATTTCCATTTAAAGGAATATATATACTAACATACATACACCATGTGAAATGAAGAAAATCCGACATTATCTAATAGTCGTTACATCCTCTAAACATTCCTTTCGATAGAAATTATTTTCCATATTGTTGAATTAAGTTCCATACTGTTCGTTTTTCAAAAGTGGGTTTATCGTGGTGGTTACCGTTAAAAAATCAGGAAATCAGGAAATAACCATTTTTTGTTTGACTGGAATTAGATCTTATGAATCAGAGCTTTGAAGTTAGAGTGCCTACTCAAACATAACCTAACTAATCAGAAATGTGCAATACGTTATTTACGATATATTTCGAAACTAAATACCAATAAAAAATTCAATATGTGAGAATATTTAAAGGTGCTACATGTGACAGTAACCATTACCTTTTAAAAATGATAATAAATTTGATGGAAATATATGCCAAAATATAAATACTTGTAAAAAAACTGATGAAGAAAGCCAGCACTAAGCCCGAAGGTATCTTCCACTAAACTCCAAATCATTTTTTTACATCCCGACGCGCGTTTCGCTAACCGTGTTAACATCATCAGGAAATGATTCAATAAAATTCTAAAACTAAACGATGATCTATTTATATGATAACCCTACCTAATGAAAAATGTAAAAATCGGAAACCAAGCATTACACTAATAATTCAAAAAGTTTACTGATGGAATTGGCCCTGAACCGGTACAACAGTTCAAGGTTTTATTACGTTTGGTTATTGGATGCTTTTATTTAATCCAAAGCCCTATAATTATTTACACTTCTAACAAGTCTAAAGTTACTAATAATATGATCATGCTCGGGGTAATGTTGGTCAACACAAGATTTCTCATTTCTTCTATACCTAATGTGGGTAATAAGTTCTATATATCTGGTTAATGTGGATCTTTTAGTTTGCCTACCATACATTCGATCACAATTTTGACAACTAATTTCATATATACCCGATTATTTATGTTTGTTTATTTTATTATTTGTAACAATCACCCAGGATTTCTCTTACCTGATTACCAAATTTCTCTTACCTCTCTTAAACTTATTATATGGTCTGTAGACTACTTTAAAGTCTTTTGTTAAATTTGGTCTAGACCTCGTGTTAATTGGCTATCAAATGGTAAAAAAAGTAAAGTGTTACGGTTAGAGGCGCATCAGCAACTAGGCTATTCAGCGACTGGACTTACAGCTTAACGTGGGTTCCGAACCACGGTCATCAGCTTCCGACAAACCCAGGCCAGCACCCCCCTCGGGCTATAAACCCTTGGTTATGTGCCTACCCATAAGTCTATCAGGGAACCTACCGACTGGCGAGTCACCAACGTAGAACACTTCTCAGAAGGCATCCGGCCTTACCCAGCCTTTAACTGGCGTGACTGAGGGGTAATTCGTAGTCGGATTTTACACTCTTGGCTAGAAACAATCACAAACATTTAGGAAGTAAACAAACAGAAGAAAGACAAACAACCATCCGAGCGCTGGAATCGAACCAACTGCCACTCCAGTGCGGTTTCAGAACAGCAGCGGCAGGCCGCTGCCCTTACCGTCCGCACCAACGGACCGGCCCATCAAATGGTGTTACCATGAATTTGTTTTTGTTTTGTAGCTTTAGAAAAGTCGAAAACTATTTTAATAATTTCTTATACTTATGTTTTCTAATTCATTTATCTATAATGTTCTTATTATAGCCATTCATTTCAGCCTTTTCCCTAACTAAGTTCTATCCTCTGTAAAAACTATGTTTGGTTAAAGAAAACTTCATTAATCTATCTAGCCATTGCCATTGATAGCCTAGACTTTTTCCAATAGAAGAATTAATAATAGCAACAAATAATATATAGCGTAAACAGCCAGGAGCAAGACATCGGGAAAAAGTATATAAACAGGCCAGATGAAGAAACAGCAACGTCTAAGCATATTAAAACATGTAGTCACAAGATTTCTGAGGAAGCAATCAGAGTTTAAAAAAAAACTGATAATTCAAGTATTGGGAGGTCAATAAATTTGAAATGAAATGAAATAATGATAATTTCTTCAACTTATATTTTCTAATTAATTTATCTACGATGTTCTTATTATAACCTTTCACTTCAGCCATCTCCCTAACAAATATTTATCCTCTGTCATAACTATATTGTGTTAATGGAAAGCATTGATAGCCTAGACTTTTTCCAATAATGGAATTAAGAATAGCAACAAATAATATAGAGCGTAAACAGGCTGGAGCGAGAAATTGGAAAAAGTATAAAAACAGATTAGATGTGGAATCAACAACGTCTAAGCATATTAACTCAAGTATAACTCATAACTCAAATATTGGGAGGGTCGATAAACGATAAACTTACGCTTTTTAATTAATTTATGTGCCATGTTCTTATTATAATCACATCACTTCAGCCATCTCCATAACTAATGTATCTCCACCTGTGAGATCATATTGAGCTTAGTGGCAATTTTAGCAATGACAGCCCTGACATCCATATCCTAATTCTTTGCTTTACGGTAGATTTTCTTAGTATTCTGGGTTTGAAAAATTATCGAAATAAATGTCAATAACCGTATTAGGAAAATACAATTTTTAAATTAAAGCATTACAATTCGAAGAGAAGAAAATCAAAATTATACATATCGTATATGGTATAATTGTTGCCAACAAAATTCCACTGACTCATAGTGACTAAAAATTGCATCACTTAATATTCCTAACTTAACCAACCCACTGAAAAGAAAAATAAGGAAACCTAATCGAAACCAGGGGTCGCCAACCTTTTCAATGTATTGAGCTGCTTTAACAATATTCAAATAGAGAAAGCTATCTAAACTTGTTTAATGTAATAATGGAAACACATTTTCGACGTACAAGATTTACTTTTCTATAACTATATTATACATTACATATGGTGTACATACAATATACAAATCGTACATGTCTGAAATATAATAACAATTTTGACGCAAAGGCATGTCATATATTTTTGAAAATTAAAGTCGCATGATCCATATAAATAACAAAAAAGTAACGTCTTACTTCAAAATTTAAATAAAAACATATGTAGATCAAAATAATATCTTAATGAGAAGGCTGACACTCTGTAAGTCGGTTGCAGTATTTGCTCTTAATCACTTTCATATTGGAAAAAGAAGATTCACACAAATAGCTTGAACTGAATAATGCTTTTACTTTTAAGGCAACGCTAACTAAAACTGGATATTTGTCTACTAAAGGCAAGATACATTTTGTATTTAAACCTTAAAATACTAACAATTATTTTAAGGTTAAATCATTTTGAAGCGTAATAATTTCCATTTCTGTTGTAGCCCTAACTCGCCAATATGCTGCATAATACAAGTGGCAAATTGCTCAATATTAATGTCCATGAAGGGTGAGTCAACAAATTGCACCACTAATGGGATGATGTTGAAATATTTAAAACACGATTTGAAGAGATCATTCAAGTTCGATATTATTTGCACATGATATTTATTATCGTAAGGTTGCATCTCATTTTGAAATATCTTTTCTGAAAGAACAGGGAAGTGCTTGGTGTCGCGGTTGATTAGGTTTTCTTTCCAAAACTCAACCTTTTTGGTGAATGCTTTTATATCAGAAATCATTTCCGTAAATTCTTTGTCTCTCCCTTGAAGCTATTAATTGAGTTCATTCAATCTATCTGTAATGTGCACCAGAAATCCAAAATTTTCAAGTCAGGTTATGTTTTCCAGTTCGGGAATGGATTTATCGCGTTGTTTAAAAAATTCAACTACAGTAAATAAGAGATCATTAAAACGTTTGAGTACTTTTCCTCTACTCAACCATCGGACTTTAGAGTGAAGAAGTAAAAGTCCATTTCATCGGTCAGTTCTTTAAATAATCTTCTCTGTAACGACTGAGCTCTAACTTTGTTCACAATTTTTACTTCCAATTTTCATAACATTTCTTAGTTTCAAAAACTTCCCACATAATATATGTTGGTGTATAATGCAGTGATATGAGAGGAATTGCGGAAAAGTATCATTCTTTCGACATAAAGCCACAAGACACTTTTCAGAACCTACCATAGCTGGAGCTCCATCTGTTGCTAAATCTAGCATTTTAAATATTGGCATTTTCTCAGACGAAATAACATTTTTGAAATTAGAAAACAAGTCATGTCCGGTAGTATGCCCTTTTAGTAGAATAATCTTCCAAAGTTATTCTTAAATCATAAAATCGCTAAAAATCATCCTGACAAAAACAGCCATCTGGGCGTTATCAGCTATCTGTGCATTCATCAAGTTACTGAGAAAAATAAGAAATAAGAAAGTCACGTGTTAACTATAAAAAATATTTCTTCTACTCGTCTCATCACTGTATTGGCAGAAAGTATCTCGTTTTTATTTTTAAAGTTGCCGAATAATGAATCAGCAGCTTCTAAAATGCATGTTTTATTATTTCTCTTTCTTCATTAGGCTTATTATTTTGTATAATTATCTGCGACACGTGATAAAAAGCTTCAGTTGCAGCCTTATTTTTGTCAAATACATTTAAAAATGTTGATTATTGCCCAATTAACGGATTTTTCAATTATCTCAACTTTTCCTTTCTAGCGATAGAATGGAAAGAATATAACTTTTCAAAACACGAATGAACAGTTTTATTCTGCCTTTCAATATTTCCCTTTTTAGCAACCGATACAGAAGCGTTACACAACAAACACACACTTTTGCTGGTAATTTCTCTAAAGAAGTATTGTTCTTTCCACTCAGAATGGAAATGTTATATATTAACTTTTTGATTGCTTGCCATACTTGTAATTGTAATTGTATCGTAAATGAACGCGGTGTTGTCGCACAGGCCTATCTATATATCCCGTTAAAAGCAGCCGAGATCCTTCCTGAATTATCGATTGGTCGCTACTCCCTACAATTTTCGCGAATTCTAACGTGGTGATGTCAGCGAGTGATCTTCGGCCTACGATGCGCTGATCAGACCATAATCCGTAATAATATTATAATTTCGATATTTTCGTTTATAAAGATAATGAGTTCGACGTCTGAGAATTGTTTATAGCCGTGGGCAACCGACATTGTCCACGCGAGCAACCGATAGCTCGCGATTGATGGATTGATGAACCCTAATCTAAACTATACCAGGTAATTAAATTTCTGTGTCAGTCAGTATATTTTATGTATATTGATAATATAATTGGTTGATGTTAAGTTTAAGTTTACCCGTGCTTGGCGCTAGATGGCGTTGCATCGTAAAATCACAGCGATATCTGTTTTATACTTTTTCAGTTGTTTGACACACAAGGTATTTTAGCAGTACTTCATTACAAAGAGCATTTTCGAAAAACGCTTTTTTATTTCCGAACAAAAGAAAATGCTTCGTAGACTCAAAAGATGATATGTGCTTTGTACGATGACTATTCCACTTGCGGTAGGTAGTTTTCAAATTTTGTAAAAATAATTTTTATCTTAACGATGCAGTCAGCTCTGGAAGACCGGCCGAAGCTGACAGCAATGAAATATTAAAGCTAATTGAAGGTGATCGACATAGGCCAACTCGATATAGAAGTATGAACAATTTTTTGAAATCAGCCAGTCATCAGTGTCAGCTCGTGAGTGTCGCTCGAGTTAATGGAGCAACATTGCATAAACTGAATTTCTACTTGAGGTTCTCTTTTGAAGCCTTACAGACTCGATCAATTTTTAAAGCGGGTAGTTGATGAAAGCTGGATTGTATATAATGATGTTAATGTGGTGCAAGCGCTAAAATGCCACTTCAAGCAGCGTAAAAACCAGTTTACATGTATACGAGATTTTGTTATGTATTTGGTGGAACTGCAAGGGAATCATTAATTATAAGCTGTTACCTGAAAACCAGACCAATTACTCAGAGAAATACAGTTAACAACTGTGTAAATTAAAAATAATCGGCCAGAAGTGGGTTGAATTAACCAACAGAAAGGGTATTGCTTTACATCGAAACAATGCTAGACCATACGGATTGTTTTTGGCCACCTGACACACTAAATTATTTAGTTTCGAATTTATTGTCGATTCTTCATTCGGGAACTATAGATAAATTTTAGTCCTATAGGAAATCACGCCATAACGTTTGACATAGCACTTTTCAGCAAACTTTTCTACAAACTAAATCACTAAATCCTTCAGGAAACTTCACGGAAGCCACCTGGTGTGCAACGACAACGCCGACGAGAGCTTTTCCATTCTACAGGCATGCCAGGCGGCTGGACTTGACACTTGTTTTTCTTTCTTCTTAAAACTGTTAAAAAGTTTAATTTGGCCCGACGGAATTCAATAGTCGGTTGTAAAAATGCGAAAGGCTTTCCGATTTCCTGCAAAATTTATCTCGCTACACTCTTACCTATCTTAAATCGGACAATTATTATGTTTGAGTTGTTATAAATAATACATGGTCGTAATTTTGATTTGCCGTAATCTGTCAGTTGATTTTAATTTCATTTCTAATTATTACAGAACAAATCACTTAAGATCTGCTTTAACAAATATTAGATATACGAGGTGGGTAAATAAAATAATGAGAATGGTGATGTAGCGTTCAATCTGGCAATACTGTTGGTTTTTTCTTTGGAGGGGAAACAAGCCAACATCTAATGCGCCTTCAGCACAAGTTTGAACTCCCTAGAGTCACTTGTTAGTCTGTAGCAATTATTTTAATTTTTAAAAAAATTAATTTTTTTTGTTTGAAACTTGGGACAGTGCGACGAAAACGTTTGCAAAACTTGAACAGGCCTATGGAATCAGTGTTTTATTAAAGGCCCATATTTTCAAGTGGATTTCTTCATAACCAATTCATTGGCCAAAATCTTATCAACGGTTGTGACCATCCACCTTTCTCACCGGACATAGCACCCATGGACTATCATTTATTTACCTACCTCCAAAACAGTTTAAATGGTAAACCTTTTAAAGCGGATGAAGAAGTAAATAACAACCAGTTGATATTTTTTTAATAATAAAGATGCTAATTTTCGGCAAAAAGACGTTATGAACCTACCACTACGTTGGTAAAAAGTTGTAAATATTAATGATAATTAAGCTCTTCAGGTCGAGTTGGCCCATAGCTTAGTTTGTAGGTGTTTCTATATTCTGGTTGCCCATCCAGGTCTCGATCGCGACCAACACCACTTAACTTCAGTTCTAGCCCCATCGCTTCGATGCGATGGGGCTGTTCCAAAACCAAATAATTACATAATAGACTGAATATATATTTACATAAACTATTTACATTTCTTTTTCTTTTAAAAAAATCACTACGCACTTTCCGTACAACCCGATCCATACCGGTAAAAAAAAACATAATGTAAAATGTATACTTTACCTGTTATGATGAGTTTGCATATCGAAATATTTAATTCAATTCCTTGAGTAATTCCTTAGTTACACTGTCTTCACTGCACTATTTGTTATGTCCACATGATTTAACACGATTTTAGTAAAAAAGAAAATATTTATTCAGTCTCTAATTTATCGTCAATTCCTCTTTCGGGAACTATAGATAAATTTAATTATAACACGAAATCACGCCATAATGTTTGACGTTACACAATTAAGCACACTTTTCCAACACTAACAAACGTAATTGTAAAGTCCTTTAAAAGACTTCAAAGAAACTACCAGGTATGCAACGTTAACACCCACGAGAGCTTTTCCATTTTACACTCATGCCAAACAACTGAGCTTGATAGTTGTTTTTCTTTCTTCTTGAACTGTTAAAACGTTAAATTTTACCTGACGGAATTGAATAATCAGTCCTAAAATAGAGAGAGGCTTTCCGTTCTCCAGCGATATTTATTCGAAGTTCATTTTTCTCGAGCTCCCAGGCTTTATCGGGAAGAATTGAAAGGCAGTCGATGTTTTTCGGCTGCCATTTGTCTTGATTCCGACGAAATGAAACACCTGAAACAACGCAACTTCGAATTAGATTTCGTTCATTCTTTTACTGCTACAATTGATGTTCGGTAAACTGTTCAACTGGCTTTATATTAAACCTGGGCTATTTTTCTCCTTAACAGCTTAAAATTTCGTTACTGGGGTATGTTTAAATGCATTAAAGGATATCTAGTACGTATTTTAAAAGGTTTACAGAATTAACTACGTTAATCAGGTCAGACGGGAGTTACAGACAAAGAAATGCTAACAACAAGCACATGTATCCTTAAAATTTATTGCAGCTTTGAACAATATGTCAACAAAGTAAGGTGAGTGTGGTTGTTTAAAACAAAAAAATAAATGTTCGGTTAATAATGTCGATTTTGCTAAGAGATGGTGTTACTATTACATTTGTTGGTATAGATTAATGGGATCTATGGCGTTTTGAAAGGTAAATAAACGCCATCAAAAGCCAGTTCGTTATTAATTGTCACTGAATGGAAATACTATTATTACTTATCATATATTGGAAAAAAAATATACGTAGGGTTAAAGCCGGATAGTTGTCTCATTTGGATACATGCTTCAGTTTTGAATACACTATGTTAGGAATGTTTGTGGTGTTAACACTTTACTATAATTAGAAGTGCCCCTCCTGCAGGTCTCAATGCCTTGTAAACCATTGTATTAGGCGCACATGTTTTGTCCGTGTGAGCAAAAATCTTCCGGCAAAACTTTGACGGGCGTCGAAATTATATTGATAAGTAATTTCTATTGAATATTTCTATTACTGATTGTGGTTTCGGTCAACTTTTTTTCCTTTGCATGCATTAGAATTTAAATTACATTTTTTATTATGTTTTATCGTCGAATAATTTATATTTATTTGGCAAATAAAAAGGGTAAGTATCTATATCAAAAAGGATTATAAATTCATTAACCAGTAAAGACAGATTTTTTTTGGTGTTTTTTCCAATTTTTACATCAATCATCTCTTATACTAAAAATACCCCTGATAATAAAAAAAGTCCAAATAAAGAAGAGAAAATAAAAAAAAAAACAGCAAAATAACGAAAACTAAAATTAGGACAGGGAATAAATAAAAGATTTTAACACAGTAAAAATCAATCCAACTGATTGCAAGAAAAGTATTGTGAAGAAAAGACGGCAACCGCAAAAATAAAACCAAAACATATATCGGTATTACCAGCAGTGAAACTGAATCCGATAACATACATTTTATTGAACTGAACAAAGGAAGAGCTCTAAGGAAGAGAAGAATACAAATTTACAGTTCTAACAGTGAAAATGAAGAAAATGTTTTAAGTTCAAAAACATCTAAAGGAAAAGCCACCCATGGACTACCAATCGAAAGCAAATAGGACGAAAAATCGAAAAGAGACACTGAAAAGATATAACAAGTGAAAAACGTTAATTCAAAAATAGAAAATACGAATGAAAAATTTCAGTTAATGATTACTGCGCAGAATGTTTTTAGAATTACAATTTTACTAAATCGAAATCAGATTGGTTCAATCTGGAATGTTTCAAATGTGGATGCATCAAACTCAAACTACAACATTCAGAAACCATCAGATGTGGAAGGTTAAAAACCCTGACTTCTGGTGATAATTAATGCTAATGTCAAAGCTGATTGCCATATTGTTCTATCTGTAAGATAAATATTAATATTTTACTAACTAAAACCTAACTTAAAGTTTGGAGGCTATTTTTGCTGTATTTTTATATTTTAAAACGTTAAAACAATACAATTTTATAACGTTGATTAATATTTTGATTAGTACTTAATACAGAATCTCATTAAATAATGACTGATTACTTAAATTGATATAACTTTATTTCTGTCTAAAAAAAAATCATAGTGAGGTGTCTATGCCAGCACACGGCAAGTATCCCCAGAAATATTTTTAATGTTAGCCTATTATCCGCTACAGTAGGTAACTATCCCTTTTATAAGAGGTTAAATTAAACAGAATTGACTCAGAACCAATATTAATTATGTTTGCAAAAATAGGCTACTATAAACGATCAAAGATCAATGTTTTGATGTACATATTGCATTGTTTTTAGTAAGTACATATTTTTAATAATGGAACTTTTTTGAAAAGTGGGGCATCTATCCGGCTTTTACCCTATACGGAATAGGGACGCATCACATGTTTGTTAGTTTTAAAAGCGCATACGCAAGCACGCCTTATACGAGGCTGTACGAATTTGAAATTTCATCCGATCTGACGGCCCTTATGAGGCTGACCTTATATGAAGTCGTAAACCGTATCTAAGTCCAAAATAATACGTAATGCTCGTCCCTTGCCCATACTGGCCTCCGACAAGGTGATATTTTGTCGACAACATTTTGAATCTAATAATGAAGAAGGCGATCAGACAAGCAAACATTTATAGAAGGGTTACAATAATGAACAAAAGGCATACAACTCTTAGCCTTCGCAAATGACATGAATATTACAAATTGAACTAAAAGAGTCTTGATACAGGCATTCCTTGTACTTGACTAGGCTGTAAATTAACATTCAAAAGGCGAAATATAGGCATAGGAAATATAGTACATACTCCTATATGTACTGGAAGACAGTACTCATTTCATAATCTAACCATTGAAACATACAACTTATGCTTTGGACCTAAATAGTTATAAAAAACGATGAAAAACTGCTAGGAACATGCCAGGGAAAAGTGCTAATACATGTTTACAGAAGAATCCAAAGGAAAGGGAAGTGGCGTAGGCGATAAAACAATAAGCTATAGATAGAATATCAGGACACTGATATATTTACCTTTATCAAAGTTGGAATGCTGAAATGGATAGAATAAAAAAAAAAGGGAAAGATCGAATAACCTACTAAGAAAATAATTGATCAAGCCCCACTAGCCAAAATACCCAGGAAAAATACATTTTATGAACCAAATATTAGGCATGAAGACATTTAAAATTTAAAACCAAAGCTATAAATAAAAACCAATTGCGAGAGGTTAAGACCTTTTCAAAGTTGTAGAACCACATATAATGATGATAGTAGGTGTAAATACCATTTTTGATGAATGAGCGGTTGCTCATGATGCATGGATTTGATGAATTTGTAGAATATAAGTGACTGTTTAATCATTGAGATTTATACAGTACAAGGAACTGCCATAAAGCGTGAAATATATTTTGAAAGACATGTTTTGAAGCAGGTTAATTTTTTAAATTAGTGATATTATATTATCACGAAGACCACCCCATCTAGCAGCCCTTGGCTTTTTCCTACAGATGTATCTCGCTTATTATAGAGATATACCTAAATTTTATTGTTGTTGAACTCGTTTTCAAAATGCTTTGGGCATCTACCAATAATAAAAACATAGGAAACTGAGGTAATCTGTCACAGTCAGCGACCAGTATGATACCTCAAAATTGACGAGAATTTGAAGGATATTAAAAAGATTCAAAAAACCATGAAATTTCTTCCATGGTTCACGTAAAAAAATGCCGATTCCTTCAGTCAGTTACTATGTAGCGTTCACAAATTCTTGATCGCTACAGGTAGCATTTGTAAATTGTTGATCACCGCTGGTAGGTTTATTTCGGACAAATTCTTAACTGCAAGAGCTTCGGTATCGTTGGGACAAGGCAAGACAGTCTAACTCCAAATCTCCAGGTGAGCGGACGTTTTGGCGCCTTACCCTTCCGACCGAGGTACGTAGGTTTGGTGGCCAAGTCACGCTTGGGTTGATTTTTCTGATATTCTTATAGAGGGTTATACGACAGCAGAGAATCCCGGCACCAGAGAATCCGATCAACAGACATCAGGCCATTGAACGACCACCTATTACAGAGCCCGACCATCGTGGAAACCTTACACCTTTTTGGGGCCATATGGCAGAGTAACCGGTTGGTCAGATCGAGATTATTTCAGGAGCCCCCCAGAGGGATACCGGACTGCCCGCAGTCGTACTCAGTATTTTTGGACACCCAGTACCTTGATAGGCAAGGATAGACAACATCAGGAAATAAGGCCAGATAAACACTTTTTTATTATATTTTCATGTACCGTTAAGGATTGCAATTACCAGTTATTTTTCACAAATACATTATTACCATAATTTCTTATACTGATAATGGTCACGTTATCATCTTATATTTTGAATCTATTTGCCGTCTGACCATTCTTGGTTACCCTAGCTTTATATATCTATCTTTTTACTATTGCCAGAATAGAGGAAATAACCTCTAATTTGTAAGTATAGGGACATAGAGACCAGCTGGTGTAATTCAGAGCTGTGTATTTGATTTTTGATTTCTTTCACGGTAAGGTTTGGAGAACCACCTTCCCTAAACCTTCCCGTGCCTTTGGTTTGATAGTTTTAGTTGTTCTATTAAACCGTTTTATTTAAGATAGACCCCTTCCCGGTTCCAGGGTCTTTTCCGATATATGAGGTAACCGGGTGGCGCTCAACTTTTGTCGTGGCTTCATTCTGTCCTGGACTTTCTTCCCGGTGCTCCCGGCGAACCGCTGCCGTCGCTGGGATCTATATATTTTTTATTTTGTTTCAAAAGAGAAAATAATAGGTCACAACCATCAATGGGAGGAATGGGCAATTTTGTGCATAGAAGACAAAAGAGATTTTCATTTGAATATCTTTAATATTCTCCACGAACCCACGATGCATATTTTCATGCATATCTGGAACCTAGATTGGGCCTGGGCGGCATCATGAAAGGTTTCATTCAGTAGTACTCTTGTGAACCACTGTATGGCGTGAGCTGAATTTTATTAAAGCCTAAATCTGATATGGCCCGAAGTATATGGTTGTAGCTTTGGTTATTCCTTCAGATACACTCCCCTCCCTCTGGTACTTGTCCAGCAGAGGGGTAGTGGAGCGAAGCGCTTGGCCGACCCCGTCCGGCAGTCAAGCTGCAAAAACACCAAGGCAGAGAAGATAACGATTTCAAAGTGACCTAGTCACGAAAACCTTATCCTCTCCTCCAGAGTACAGCTTTGGGGTTGTTTTAGAAAATAACCTCGGGTGGATGGAAATCACGAACCGCGAAACAGATTCCATCAAATTCATTCGAATTTTCTGCTTGAGCCCTTACTGTTTACGGCTTAAGGCCTGAAACCTCGGGAAAGCTTGTTGACGAAAGGGATGGACAAATTTTTGTGTGGATCACCGAAAAAATTTCGTTGTTTTTAGATAATAATATTACGTTCCATGTAACTCGAATCATTTCAAATTATCCAAGGTAACACTCATCAATTGGCACCGCGACTTTAGATTAGAATCAATGTCTCTGAACAGTGGAATAATATAATCTTTTTCAAAATAATTTTCTGACACTTTTGAAAATATGAAAATCCATATGCTGGCAACTAAATACTCTCCTTTTGAAGACCTTTTGAAGTCTTTGATGAAATAAGAAAAAACAACCAGCAACGCAGGATAATTCTTAACCATAACAACGCGAGCTCTCACACATCGGACCGAACAGTCATCCGTCGTACAGTCCTGATTTACCACCCAATAGTTTCGTCTTGTTCCCGTCCATGAAGAATAAACTACGTAGTCAACGATTCGATACCAGAAGAAACGCTAGGTGCGTTCAAAATGCATGTTTTAGAGATACCTCAATCGGTATGAAAAAAGTGCTATGAAAGTTGGTGCAAATGTATCGATCACCGCGGAAAATATTTTGAAAAACAATAAAACAATTTTCAATGACAAATATTTTTTTTATTTGTGATTCCGGGTACATAAATAGCAACCTTCGTATTTTCAGTTAGTAACTTTATTCCATTTTTCTGCCTTTATAAATCGTGATAGATAACTGAATAATAGAGAAACCTGCATCAGTCATTTCGTGGAGAGAGATTCAAAGCATTTCTGCAATATCAAATCATAGAGGCTTTGAGATAACGAAATTATATTGAAATAAAAGCAAAATTCTAAACCGCAGAGGTTTAGGTTAGGTTATGTTAGGTTAGGTGTAATTAATTCACAAAAACGTATTCATTCCATGGAATTATTGTAGAATTCTTCCAGGTTACTTAAAAAGTCAAAAAAGGTAACATAAAAGGTATTATTTTCAATGCTTCATGTTTGAACAAAACTCTTTGATCCAAAATATAACTATTTCGACCAGTGGCGGTTCGTGGGTTTTTAAAGTGGGGGAGCGTTCCTCCTTTTTACTTTTCGTGCTATTGAAACCCTATACAGGAGATGAACCAGGGAAATTAATTAGAGGAAAGAAACTGAACGGAAATAAAATATGGTGTTTTGCTCTGAAAAATTGTTTACTGTAATAAAAGCTGGAGGGGTGACGCCCCAACGCCCTCCCTCACAAGCCTCCATGGAAAAGATGCTAGAACTTATGAAATTCTTTTTAAAATTGGCGACGTTGCCAATTGTTAGAAAAATTCAGTTCTTGTTTCATTGGCCTCTTAAGGTATTAGCTGAAAAAAAATGTAATATTTTTATTACCATTTATTCCATACATTTCAGTATAACTTTGGTTCGTTTTGTTGCAAAAAAAGGAAAACACAATATTGTCGTTTAATGTTAAAGTTAATATCACTAATACTAATTTTACATCACACATGTTTAATTGTTCTATTAAATTAAATGTTCAAATTGACCACCATTCGAGTCTATGCAAGCCTGACACTGTGTTAAATAGTTTTCCCAAAAACATTTAAAAAAAACCCTGGCATATTTTTAATCAAGTCAGCAGCTATAAAAATACGTTGTCGCAAATCATTTTCATCACTTATTTCGGATTTATAAACGAGAATTTGTATATGAACCGAAATTAAAAAATCCATAGGATAAGGTCAGGAGATCTGGCAGGTCAATGAGTGGGGTAATTTCTTCCTATTCACCTGTTTTCAAAATTAACATTTACTGCTCGACAATGTTATGACGGCTAATGTGAGCTTGGGCCCCATCATGCAAATAGCACATATTCAAACGCAATTGAAAGAGCGCATTTTTAAAACATTTAACAACTTATTTCTTAAAAAAAATATTCCTGCTTATTTAATATCGGTGGTAAAAACTATGGCCAATATAAGTTGATCTCCCACTGTTCCAGTTCGTAGATTAATCGAAAATTCATATTAACATTTTTTTCCAGTAATCGCGTGGGGATTTTCATCTGCTCAGTGGTGGAAATTGTATATCCCATTCCTCGTGAAAGAAACTTCGTCGATTGATAAAATATTGAACAAAAATTTTGTGTTCGTTATTTATTTATTCATATCCAACCAATCAAACCATCAATTGCAAACAGAATACACAAAATAAAAAAAAATCACCTAACAATAGCAGCAAAGTATGTAAACAAATAAAAAGTCAAAGCACAAGTAGAGGTTATGATATAAAACAAATCATGATATAGAAACAAACAATGTGCATATAGAACCAATAATTACACATAAGGCAGCTGGATAGTCATATATCGGAAGACCAGAATTCTGCACGCTCAACTGCTGGACGGAAAGCTAGGGCAAGGTCCTTGGTGGTGCACAGAGTTGGTAGGTCTGGGCACACCAACAGATATCTGGTCCGGTCCGTTGGTGAGTCCACAAGAGCACAAGTCGAGGTCAGTTTGATATCCGCATCGCAGCAGGTTTGCCTTACATTTACCAGTGTGGGCCCGGAGTCTATTGTTTTCCAGGTGGCACAGCACTCACCCGAGTCAGTTGGAAGGCACACCATGGGAGATATTTTCAATTCTTTATCTTCTTCTGTCAATGACTCGAGCCACATTTCAAGTCTGACAGTAGACGCAGAAACTGCCAAAGGTCGCACGGATAACAGGAAAATGCTTCGCGACTCCTAGTCTCGGTGTGCAGCAGTTTTTTTAACAGCGGATGGCGTGGGTTAGTTTGTTGCTGTTTACGCTCGGACATACTTGCTACAGCTCTTCTAATTTTAGGTGGTGCGATAGGCAGACAGTAATCATTCGGCATGTCTCAGTCAGAGCAGGGCCCAATCTTCGTACATGTGTTGATCATTTCTATACTGATACCGTATACTCAGCTACTGAGTAAGATATAGCCTAGACAGATTTTTTAGTGTATCAGCATTCGCTTTTTGAAGCAAGTTATTTTTTATAGATATTTTGGCTCTTGTACTTATTATGTGTTGTTTGTAGGAAAGCGTACTGTTAAGTACTCTTTTGTGATATCTCGCTACCGCCCACGTTTTTGGAAATTCCCACGAAATTTTGGAAATGGCACTACCCGTATTAAAAATCTTTGAGAAACTGGAACAAATAGTTACCAAGCTAGAAGTTACCGACCTTTCTTGGCATCGTTACCCGTAAATACGCCTAACCCTCTCGGAATTTTGGTGGGCTCCTCCGTAAGTAAGAAAAGCATATTTTGATATTCGCATACAGTTTCGCATTGTCAGTTTTAAACCAAAACGAAGCCACTTAAAAAACAAAACTAAGAACTTAAGTACACGCACTTACATTTATTGAAATAACTTTTCTCGCCATTTTATAACAACATTGTGGGGATCATCTGATTTACTCAATGCGACGTTGCCACTGCCATTGTGACTAATGTATGGCGAGATTCCAAATTAAAAAAAAATGTTTTAACAATATTCATTATTTTATTTGTAGTTAATTTGTTCCAATTCCAATTAATAATTTGCATACTTAGATATGCTTTTACACATATTTGCTTAAATGTTACTTCTTAAAATAGCTTTTCAATTGGTGAATTAATAACTTTTTCGCGCAAACCCTTGTTGTAAGCAAATTTTTTGTTTAAAATGACTTTTTTTGTTTAAAATGACTTTTTTTTTTGTTTAAAGAATCGTTGGTTAAAGTTGTGAAAGTTATTTCCCTTACACCCTGTATATTGTTGCATTGTATTATATATGAAATAGTCAAAAAATGCACTGGTAAATAAAAAATTAAATTATTTTTTGTGACTTAAACAAAATATAGTTTAACTCTGATGGTAAATTAAGTACAGATTATTGCTGTTGTCCAATAGTCTTTGGTCAAGCAAAAATAGCAATCTTCGACATGATCTATCGGTTATCTCCAAATCATTGGCACTGTAAACTGCATTTTACGATTTGCATCATTCAACCGACATATTAACAATGTTAGAAGTTTTACAATACATATGACCAGCTCATGCCTTGTTCCTGTTTCTAGTCTGTTGTAGCCTCATCCCAAACAGTTTTACTAATTTCTTCAGAATCATGAAATTTCTTAATATTCCTTAAAATTATCTTGATAATTATTTAGGAAAATTTAATAGTAATAGGAAAAGTTTGAAAAAGTAGAAAAATGTTTTAAGAAAGATTATCGAGAAACACAAATGGGTACAGAATGTATAGTAATTAATGATAGTGAAAGCAAACATTTTATTTGGTATGGACATCACTAGCGACCATATATTGTAGCATTGCCAAAACCGACATCATATATAGAAGCTCTCTGAAAAAAATTATTAAACATCAATAAAAAATTTACAGGAAATAATCTAAAGTCATGAGTGTTGAAAGCGTTATGTCAATTCCCGCATTTTAACTTAATTCTAGACCTATAAGAAATTTTATATCGATATATTGGCAGTCATTTAAACTTAAAAAAACAATTTCTTCTCGGTATAATAACTCAGTGGGTGAAAATTCCAACCGAAAGTGTTTCGGAAGCAAAATTAATTAGATATTCAAAAGATGTCAAGCAGCTTTGCTGATGGTTACGCAACCAATACTATTAATAAAATTTCCGAGCTGGTTTCCAATTTCTTATATTAATTTACTAAGAAAATCTGAATTTCAGTTAAAATTAAATTATATGTAAATTGAAAAGGAATGCCTTAGATCATCCCTCACATTAGACTATAACTTTATTTTCCATAATTGGTTGACAGGCACCGAACATGCTTATATATATATATATATATATATATATATATATATATATATATATATATATATATATATATATATATATATATATATATATATATATATATTATATGCTTATATATATATATATATATATATATATATATTATTATATATAATAAAATGTTTTTTCTTAATTTTGAATCAAAATATTCCCTTTAATTATTTTAATGTTATTGGAAAGTTGATTAGTTGTCCTTTATATCTTAAAGGTAATATTGCTCAAATGTCTGCCTAAATGGCAACTTTTTGTTTTAACCCGGCATCGGGATAGTGGGTTTTAATTACATAGAGGGTACAGTGGGGTATGAACAAAATAGAAATACCTGTGTAGATTAATATTATTATTTATAAGTATTATTATAGTATTAAAGTAGTTTTAAAACTTCATTATAACAAGAGCTACTTTAATATTCTAAGAATGTCATACAAAACTAAAATAAGGTAGAACAAACGAAAAAAATTAATTATTTTGTACATAATAGGAATCACATGTTAATAAAGCTTGTTGCAAACAAATGGATTTCCTACAATTAACACAATTATAATAAGATTTTCTGTCTTTTGAAAAAAAGGCAGAAAATCTTATGTGAACGGAAGTTCACATGCTTAACATTTTTGTTTTGAATCTCACCAGGCAATTCACTATTACCAGTATGTGCTGAGCCTGAAGACGTCATTGTTATATGACCAATTTTTCGCTTTGGACTAGTTAATAGTCTGAGATTTGTTTGATGGTTTTTCATATAAGGTAATACTAAGAATTAAATATGATAAATGCGTTTATTAATGATGTGTTTAACAGGAAAATATATATAGTCAAAGGCCATCTGCGGCTATTACGTGACACGTTATAATTACTAGATAACTCGTCTATATAATACTATATCAACGTTTTCCTTCGTTATGTTATAAAAAGTTATAACTTCCGGTTTTCGATCAGATCCTGTTTTTTTTTCAGCGATGATATCAGAGTGATATAAAGTTGAGAACTACAGCACTTTTTTGCCTTTTTTAGGCACATACGAAACTAGCATTACATCTTTTTGGAATGCAAACAAAGGTATTATTTCTAGTCGATCTTTTGTTTCTAAAAATTGCACAGGGATTTCTCTTTTATTTTTACGCAAAGTACAGACTGACGTTAGTTTATATTCTTGTAGAAATTTTGTTACAAGTGAGAAACTGGTAAACCAGTTGTCAAATGTAATATTGCGGTTAGATTTCTGAATAAGTTTACAAAGACGAAGAACAATATTTTCCGGTTTATTACTTATATCAAAAGGGCCAGCTGGGTGGCATAAACTTCTTGATTCAAATCATAAATGGTTCTTGCATCCACCAAGGCAAATATCTTAATTCTAGGTTTATTTGGTATAAATTGGCGAAAACTGCAACGCCCCCTAAACGCTTCCATTTTCTCGTCAATTGTAAGGTGTTCACTGGGTGTGAAGGTAGCTAAACAATTCGCAACAAACCTGTCAAATATTCCTCTGATGGGCACAAGTTTGTCCAGCTGCCGTCTCTCTGCCCTCGTTTCCCCATTGTCGAAGCGAAGACATTGTAACAGTAAACTGAATCTTTTTTGACACATTGTTACTCTAAAAATATCAAAGCCATCTGTAGACCATAAATCGTCTACATTTTGCCTTCCAGATTTTGCAATGCCAGCTGCATACAAAAGTCCTAAGCAAGCGCCAAGTTCTTCCAAAGTTGTTTCTTTTATCAAATGTGTGTATCGACAGCCCGACTGTATCTTTCTGATTTTTTTTTTCTAAGATTACGGTTTGTAAAGGTAACAATGTCGGCAAGCATTATATCTGTAACAAAACAATTCCAGCATTCCAACGGAATTTTAGATTCTTTTAAAAGGCGCTTCACTCCTGGTGAATGACTGGTAATGCTTTCAGCCCTTGTTTTTGTAGACGACTTCGGACGTTTGTAAGACCACTTTGTGATGTCATCTCTACCAACGTAATCGTTTTCTACAATAGTCTCGGTGTTTTAAAAAACTCCTTATGCATGTCATCCTCATTAATTTCTTGTTCTGTGTCCAAATTTGCCGAACGCTCGCTGATATTATCATCTTCTTTTTCCGAATCAGATCTTAGTCTCGGGGATGTTGCAAAATCATTCTCTTGCTCTAAATCTTTCCATAGTTCTAATTACCTGATCTGCCTGTTCTTTTTCATAACTCGTCATACTAAAAAGTTACATTATTTATTCATCAGATTACAAATTATAGACAATAAAAATACCTTGATAAATAGCTGAACTATATGTTAGAATAACTAATGCACGATGAGGTATGACTCAAAATTTATCAACACGTAATCAGTACGGTGGGGTATAAAGACACGTTCTGATTTAACGGTAAATAATGCGCAATGTTGTTCACATCAGACTATACTGCACGCAATTTTGGTCAGTAATAAGCAAAATAGGAAGGTATACAAATACTCGCGAACCGGTGGCGTGATGCTAATGGGCCACACCGCGATAAACTCTATTGGAGAATATTATGCTCCACTGTACCGGTCCAGAGTTAATTTTAATTTTAAAAAATTACGCTATTGTACTGGCTTATATACATTTTTCTGCGTTTGGGCATTTACTTTCAATTATTGTTGTATAAAAAATATATTATTTTATAGAAAAAACATGGATTTTTTAAAAATTATTTTTCCTAATTTTCAATGAAAATATTTCCTTTACTTTTTTAAATTTTCTTGGGAACTTGGGAACTAGTTAGCCTTTATGTCTTAACGGTAATATTAATCAAATGTCTGTCCAAATTGACAATTGTTTGTCTAAATTTCAAAAAATTACGCATTTGCTTGTATAAGTGTGGCTTATTCAATAATGGAATGTATAATGGTGTTAGTTAACTTCTCGTTTGAAAATATTTTCCATAACCCAATAACCCATAACCCAATATAATATTTCCCATAATTCCACAGTTGGTTCCTTGAGAAACATTTTAAAAATACCAGGATTTTAAATGATACACTTGTAGCTTTTTAATGTTTCAAACGTTTGTTATAGATTTTGCTCTACATATATATCATTTAAAATCCTGGTATTTAACGAAATCCTAGAAAAAATCCAGCAATATCAAATCGCAGGATATCGGCGATTATTTAACGAAAAATTGATACCAGCATTTATATGCCATGTAGCACCATCATAATACCAATAAAAAAAGTTAGTTATTATATTCCCAATATCAATATTATAATTATCTAAACTGTATTTTATAAATTCTGATGTTTTTTAATGTATTTATTAATTTATTTATCAAAAATATATTTACAAACTAAATCAAATCATGTTCGTTCATTTCGTTTCGTCATTTAAATCAATCATAAAAAGCGTTTAATTTATTTCAATTTAAGAATTAACATTTCTCTTCGATGTATCTATATATGTAATTTCATTTTAGGACGGAAACAAATGGTGTGTATTTTTCTAGTTTTCTTTTCAATCGGTCTATACAAGCCGTTTTACTACAATCGGAGATATTTCACGTTCTATGGCCCATATGGCCTTAACTGCTAGTAGAAGAAACGTTATAAAGGATCAGCACTGGTGCGAAGCAACACATAAATGTGACTTAGCGGAGCACGAAATCATTTTGTGGCTTTGGCAGTGTTAGACATTCAATCCTAGCATGTGAGATCATTTAGCTTTTTATTATTATATTTTTGCTTTAAATCATTTGAAGAAATTTTATTAGTTTTTTGCCAGGATATTGTAGGCAAGGATAAGTCAAATAATATACTAAATGGTATTACTATAAGATCGCAAGATGTAAATTTTAAATTAAACATGGTTTTCTGTAGCAAAGTATTGAAATATTTATTGATTTATAATATAGATATTTGGAAATTATGTATGACTGATTACTATGATTATGTCAGAATGATTGTTCATGACCGCCACGGCTTTAATGGCACACGCGTACACTTCTGGCCAAATGTTCAATAACGGATTTGCATAAATATGGTGGTACTTTTGTTGATAGAACTTTCAATTTCGGCCTTCAGTGCTTGGGTGGTCGTGGGCTTGTTGGCGTAAACCTGAGACTTCAGAAAATCCCCCCAAAAAAAAAGGCCATCGGTGTTAAATTGCAAGATCGTGGCGGCCAATTGTGGCCACCAAAACGGGATATGACTAGGGATAGGGATACGACTAGGAAAAGACTCGGGCAAGACCGTCAATGTTTCACAGGCAGTAAAGTAAGTGGCACCATCTTTCTGAAACCACATACCTTCAAGAGCAATATCTTCTAATTAAGGGACAAAGTGTTGTGTTATTATGCCTCGTTTTCAAAGAAAAATGGTCCAATCATTCCTCCAGACCACAGTGCACACCAAACAGTGACACATTGGGGATGCATTTGTTGTTTTTCGAGTGACTATTAACGAGTGATTGAGGTGATTGAGGTCAATTAGTGAACTATTCGTGCTGTGTATGATCTGTTGGCAGTTGTTGAGTCAACTGGACTTTGTGAGCATGGAAATGCAAATTTTCAGTGAGAATATGATGAATAGGAGTTGTTGAAATGTCCAATTCTTATGATGACGAATCGAAGACTCTGGACTCTCGACCACACTCTTACGAACTGCCGTGATGTTTTATTCTGAACGAGCACTACGAACTCGTGTCGTGTGTTTCACATCAATAACTGAACAAATAATTTTGAATTTTTCGATTATTAATTAATTTAACATTATTTCTACCGAAAATCGGACACACTTTTCGAATCGTAACAATCAAAATGTCACGATTTTAATAATTCTTATTAACCTGTCACAATTCTTGACCTATCCGATCATGACAGCCAAAATGGCATGTAATTCAAATCTTGCGCTCTTATTGTAAAACCTTTTAGTTAGGTAGGCAACACCTAGAATAATTTCAATTTCAATTGTTTAAATATGTTGTTATGCATGTTTAAATATGCACTGGTTGTAGTGCAGTGTGGTAGCACTTTTAACAGAATAAATATTTTTTGGGTTTTTTTGCTTATAATGCTTATATAATAATATAAGTTAGCTTATTAGGTTAGCATAAGCTTATTGGTTTTAAGCGAAATTTGTCATAAATTAAATGGGCCATCTTTAATGGGCTCAGTGTTTTCCATTTCGTTTAAATGAAACAATATAATTTATTTCATTTTAATTTACTTCAATTTAACTTCGATTTATATTATTTGAATTTGAGACGTAAATTTCAATTTTATTTGATGAAACAATATATATTAGGATATGGGTTACTATTATTTATAGAACTAGATTGCCTAGAGTCCTCATTAGAGTCAACATGATATTGTAAATTTATGTTTAAAAAGTAGTGGAGCGGCATGTACTTTACAATTTTTTTTCAAAATAATATGCTACAATCTATGGTAGCATATTACTATATGCTACTATAGATTATCAAAATTTCCTTAATTCTCTTCCGTAAGGTCCATATCAATATGATGCTATTCTCAGTGAGATACTATGGTTGGCCATCAGAAATATATTTGGGGCATGATGGACTAGTAGATAACTGGGTTGCACAAACCCATTAGTGAAAAATCATTAAAAAACTTTAACTGAAACAAAACCTAGACACAAATATAACTAGTAATTGCGTATTTTCTTTTGTTTATAAATGAAGGATTTTACTTCACTCCTCAGAGGTTTGATCCGATTTCAGCTTCTTGCTCCGACAAATAAAAGTTCCTTATTCAGTATTAAAATGATTCTACTGCGAAATATACAGTCGAGGGTTATTAACAAAAACGTCAAATGAGTGAAATATGTCACGAAATTCAGGCAATTTTAAAATATTATTTAAAAAAAGACTGACACCACGTGTGAGATTTACGAAGAAAAGAGGAAGGTGCTACATCAATCCGCACCGCTCAGCTATGGTTCAAAAAGTTCTGGGAGGGAGACATGAATTTTGAAGGAAGGGAAAAATCAGGTCGATCGATGTTGCCATTTTAAGAGTGGATGTGGATTCAGATCCTAGAACAAGCATTAGGAAACCTTTAGGAGAACTGAGAATATCCCACTCTATTATTAACCAGCATTTGCAGGACATAATCATGTTGCCAAAGAGCCGTAGAACTTTCCCACATGAACTGTCGCTGCAGAGAGGCTACGCATAACTAATTCAAAAACGAAAATAATTTTGTTACACTCTAGTATGTAATACTTTCTGCTAATTAATAGCAATTGTATTAAATGGAATCGAATATAGCGTGGATTAAAATTTAAATTATATCCATGTTTTTTATTTGCAGCCATATAAATGTCAATTAGCTCCCTAAATAATATATCCCATCGACATGGCTTTTTATTTCCGAGAGGCTCTCGCGACCCCTCAGTATCCTTAATGAACAAAACAATCGACTATGGTCAAAATTAACTTACAGCTTTTCCATTCTGCATCAGCGATCCAAATTGCATCCTAATAGTAATTTAATTTAGTTACCTTACCATAGAGACGTTTAATTGCAAACAAATTTGGCGTTAAATTATCACTGAATTACATCGAATAAATGGAGACATAGGGCCAAAATTGATTTCCTAATATGCAATAAAAACCTTTAGCGGTAGTTTAACTTTATTTTGATACAATTCAATTTTTATTTATATGGCAGAGTTAATATGCAAAATATTTTTATTAATTTTAAAGTGTTTATATTACGAACAAAGCTCCTAGGTTTTATATTTCTATATATATATATATATATATATATATATATATATATATATATATATATATATATATATATATATATATATATATATATAGATATATATATATATATATATATATATATATATATATATATATATATATATATATATATATATATATATATATATAGATATATATATATATATATATATATATATATATATATATATATATATATATATATATATATACATATATATATATATATATATATATATATATATATATATATATATATATATATAAATATATATATATATATATATATATCCTATTAAACTTAGGTAGAAACAAGTTTCTCCAATCTAAAGTTGGTATTAAATAATTTGTAAAAAATGCCCAGACTTAATCAGTTTCCTAACCGCGATTCAAGTGATATGCTCTACTTTTATGTACAAGTAAATTACAATAGTTGCGCTGCAGTTAGACGGTATGAAGAGCTCTACCCAACAAGAATAATCGACAAATTTTTCAAAAAAAAATTCAGTCAGGCGAAACAAGTTTGTTTTATAACAACAATCTTGGTGGACGACGGAAACGTATAACGGTAGAACAAGAAGAGGACATTTTAGTTAGTATCGCGAAAAATCCTGAACGAAGCAATAAGCGTTTGGAGGTATCTACAGGAATTAGCAAATCTACCATTTCAGGAGTTCTCCTTGAAGAAAAATTCTTTCACTATCATTTTTCGCCTATTCAAAATTTATTGCCACAAGATTTGCCGACTAGATTAACCAGTCGTGGAATTTTTATCTGGCAAAATAGTCATTATTACGCCCTGGAAAATCCACACTCACTAAGTGAGCGACATTTACACCACGAATTTTCAATTAACATTTGAGGCGGAATTATCGACAATTTTTTAATCGGCCCATTTGATCCGCAAAGATTGAATGAAGATCAATATGTGCAGTTTTTAGAAAATTATTAATTATTTATTAGACCTTGGACGGAATACCTCTAAACTCAAGATAAGATATGGGGTTCATGTAAGATGACACCGTATTTTACTGTTGAGTGCGAAATCATTAGAATCAACGTTTTCCACATCGATGGATTGGGCGCGGTGGTGAGTTTTCTTAGCCACCTCGTAGCCCAGACATTAATCCTTAAGACATTTATTTGTGAGGTCACATGAAGTCTTTAGTTTATCATGAACAAATCAATATACGAGACGAACTTTTACAAAAATTTCAGCATTACACCTATTAAAGTAAATTTCAAAAAATTGTTATTTTAAATACAGTCCGTTGTATTCTTGACATAATAATGTTTTTTTTACTGTTGACCAAAATTTGTCTCTTCAGTCGATGTGGACAATACTTGAAAATGTCAAGTGAGATTTTTGCGAAACGTCGTGACTCTTCACAAAATCAACGGATCGACTCTCGAAATGATTTAGAAACAGGAGGCTTTCCTCTGGTCGCTCATGCACTGAACAAATATTTAACCTAAAAACTATACTGAAATTCAAAGCTATCAGGAACGTCCCAATCATCTGCACGTTCGTGGACTTCAAGAAAAAGTCGTATGCTTTCATAAAGTCCACGAACGTGCATCGACCGAAAATCTTTGTTCAACATCCTAGAGGAACAAGGACTCGACCCCAAAACACTACGATTGATCAAGCAGACACTGACTGACACAACCTCAAAGGTAACATTTATGGGAGAAATTTCCGAACCCTTCCTGATTAAAACTAGAGTACGCCAAGGAGATGGGTTATCCCCACTCCTCTTCAACCTAGTCCTGGACAAAGTCATAAGGGAATGGGAAAAAGAACTGAAAAATCAAGGACACTGGAAACCAATTCGACTCGGACGATCCAAAAACAACATAGAAATGTCATGCCTGGCTTTCGCAGACGACCTAGCCATACTCGCAGACAATGAAAAAAAGACTTGACAAAACTTGAAGAAATGACAAAGACAAGTTGAAGTTGGCCTACAAATCTCAATCAAAGCAGAGAAAGTTGGCTTACAAATTTCCTTTCAAAAAACTGAATTTTTCTGATCAAAATTAGATGTTCAAAATTTGAACACCAAATAAGGCAAAATAAATAGGGTCACTCACTTCAAATACCTGGGCGACATCCTCGAACCTCGAACACAGAAGATTCAATTACAGAAGCTGAAGAGGGCATACGGCAAGACACACAATATCTACAATAAGAAAGGCCTATCCTCACACGCAAAAATAAGATAGTACAACACAGTAATCAAACCAGAAGTACTATACGCAAGTGAGACACTTACACTTCATACAAAGAGCGGTAAAGACATCATACTAAAAGAAGAACACAAAATTACGAGGAAAATTCTCGGTACAAAACTGACAAAAGAAGGACACAGACTACATTTTCGAAATACCACAGAGAGAATGTCCAACGTACCGGCGGACATTGGAAAAAGAAGGTTGAAATTCTATGGACATGTCAGTAGACTCCCACCGACAAGATTCATCAACAGAATTCTTACATACGTACAAGGAGTCAAGTCAACAGCACCATTGATCACACAAGTCAGAGCTGATCTGGAAAAGGCACAAATGGGTCCGACAGAGATTGAGGATAGAAGAAAGTACAGAAACAAAATACATATGTGGAACGTTGCATCAGAGAGCAAAGTTTCGAGGAGATCGGGAACAAAGTGGATGGAGGAAAGAAAGAGAATCCACGGAAAAAGAATGAGAGAGATGTGGAGGATCAGAAAGAACACTCGAAAATGAGTCAAAATGCTTTGCGTGATCCAACCGGGTCTATACGCACCTAATAATTATAATATAATATATATATATATATATATATATATATATATATATATATATATATATATATATATATATATATATATATATATATATACTATTATATATATAACTATATATAACTATTATTTCGAAAAAAAAATCCTTAAAACATTCCATTTCCGAGGAAAACACTATTTTCTCGAAACTGTGAAGAGCATTGAATTTTTTCTTCTTTGTCCTCGTTAGGTATTGTTTTAAAATATAATGAAATATTATAAAGTTTTTTAACAACAAAAAAACGGCAAAAATTCACATGAATATCGTTTATTGTGAAAGTTAAAATTTCAAGCTCAAATTTTTCGCACCATAACACTATTTTAACTACTATTTTAAAGGATTCACGTCTCATTAAGAAATAATGATTAATTGATTTATTAGATTAAGTGTTCAAGTTCATTTGAAGCAAGCCTGGCACCATTCTAATCAACTTTCCCGAACTTATTGAACAAGTCCTAAAATATGTCAAATCTGGTTACCGCTTCTCCATATATCGTCATATTCGTGTACAGAATACAATTTTTATTTTAAATGAAATTTAAATACACACACTAAAATATTTTTGTTGCCAACCTTTGTCGTGTCGTTTCTTAATTTAAGAAAATTGTTTTAACAATCTTCATTAGTTCATTTGTAGAAAATTCGTAAAACACTAACCAAATATTTTTTCCAAATATGGTTTTACATGTATTTGCTTAAAATCATAATTCCTATCATAGCTTTTCTATTGGCGATTTAGTAACTTTGTAATGCTTTGTTTGTCGCAGAAACCCTCAGGTTTATATTCCTCGTAAAGAACTTGTTTCAAATGATATGAAGTATCGTTGGATAATTTTAACATCGTCCTTTAGGTCGACAGTCTTCAAACGGTCAGAATTCCAAATACATAGACAATGTATATATATATATATATATATATATATATATATATATATATATATATATATATATATATATATATATATATATATATATTAATTACAATCGGCTTTCGTTTAATTCGTAGAAAATTTCTGACATAAGATAATGTTAATGCTGTACATTAAAACATCACATAACTGAACTATTCAATTCATCCGTAACTATTCAAAGCTCTTTTCTTATAGACTTGAATACTATAAATAATGCCATTTATGGTACTTTGAATAGAATCATACCATAATAATATTAGCGAAAATTGTTTCGAGTTAGGTTGTGTTCGGAACTCTGAATTTTTAAATTGCAAAATTATCTGCATATAAAATATCGTTTATCAAAGAATAGTTTAAAATTCAAACAAAATATAGACTCGCATTTGAAGTTGAATATTTTGCAAATTAGTAGCAATTATAACGAACGCAACTGAAAACAACGTAGCTGAAATTTTATTTTACACCCTATTTTGGCTTTTATAGTAACTTAAACGTGAATTAACTCCCTAACCGTCATATCCCACAGGCATGGCTGTTTATTTCGAAATGGCTTTCACGACTCCCCAATATCTCTAATGAACAAAACAATATACTGTGACCAAAATTATCATACATCTTTATGCTCAGCATGAGTAGCATAAATTGCATCATAATGGAAAATTAATTTAGTTACATTCACCAGGAAGTCGTTAAATTGCTAACCAATCTATCTCGGAGTTAGTATTGATTTACATCAAATAACTACGTTGGTGACACGCTAATTCAAACTTCCGTAATGTGGCCAGTAATAGATTAGCGGAAAACTAATAAAAACTTCTTAAGGGAGTTCTACTTTATTTTTATTATAACTTAATATTTTTTTTATACAAAGACAGTCCTAAGTCCAAATATATTTCTGTTTGAATTTAGGAAGTAATTCCATTAATAACAATATCCATAATCCAATATCCAATAGCAATTCCATTAAAACAAAAATAAAATTAATAACATGTTAAAAGTTAATGCATGGTACGTTGGCAGGAATTTCAGAATAATTTATTAACTGCTATTAACTCTTGTTCAGCCCGTGGGGAATGTCTTAGAAAAGATCGACATCCGCGATATTCCTAGGCGCGTTTAAATCAAGTTGCATTAATAACCTGAAATGTTTTCTGCCTACCAACCGGTAGGTTGCCGTCAAGCCTCTGAATTTTCTCACAACTTTGTGTCTCCCTAACACTATTTATAAAATACTCTACCAGATCCTGTCTATAACCATAGAGATCAGGAATGACATCTCGTAGATTTGTTTCATAGTTTGGATCTTTTCTAATTCATTCCTTGCTCTCTAGGCAATTTGCTGCATTTTCTGGGTAGATCTCGTTTCTAAAGTATTTTTTCTAACATTTTATCCACTTATTTCTCATATTTAATTCTCTTCACTCATGACTCTAAGCTTCCGAAGAGCATTGGTGCACTGCCTTTTATACAGATCAGATTATATTAAAATGTTGCGGATACGATGTATTCTTCGCCGAATTATTTGTTATATATCAGATTTAATTGCTTCCTGTCATCAGACTATCCTTATTCGCACATTTTCTCTGACTCACTTAGCGCTTACTCACTTGCTTTGAGAAATCTGCCTTTCTTTATCTACTTTGCTCCAACGTTCATGATTTCCTAGACTCTCTCCTGTTTAACTTATATTCCAACAAAGCTGATTGGATTCCTAGTCATGAGAGAGTTTTGAGCAAGGAGTTAGTGGATTCCTTGGGCAAGGAAGCTGCTCTTAATGCTATAACTACGACTCCACCTAATATAAAAGGTTTTTTGCTATCATAAATTAACAAGTTTGTTAACTTGTATAACTCATTTAGAAAAATTTTCTTAATAAGGATGACAAACTCTGGTTAATCAAATTATGTCTTCTTCAAAACTTCAACTGGGTTACGAAAACAGTGTTTTGCCAAGAGTCCAGGTTTTTAAGTGATTTAAGGCATTATCAAAAAGCCGAGATTCGATTGAAGATGATCTAACATTCTAAAATGACTACTATTATTCACACATATGATCGATGTATTTCCTTAAATTATCAATTATTACTACACTTGGAGCATTGTAAAGTCACTATGTGATATCTAGTGCATTAAATTGCGTGAAATAAAAACAAACAACTAAGATCTTGGAAAATAAAATATCCTAAATAATACTTTCCAAGCATATCATTTGTAACATTGAAAGCATATCATTTGTAGCATTCCAAGCATATCAAATACATAACTTTCATATCTAACTTGAATGATATAGAAAATGATATAGCACTTTAAATATAATTATAAAATAATGTTATTGGAAATTGTTGATTCGATCCAAGTAGATGTTTGAGTTATCGGTGTCAAAACCGCAAAATTATTTATGCAGAAAATGTTGTTTATCCAGAAATACTTTAAAATTGAATCGAAACGAATACACAAATGTTACGCTAAATTTGTTGCTTATTAGTAGTAATTATAGTGACTGCAGCCAAAACAGCGCAGATGAAATTTTAAATTATCCTCCATTTTGGTCTTTGTACTCACATAAACGTCAATTAACTCCCTAAACATCATACCCCACCGACACGACTGTTTATTTCGACACGGCTCTCGGGACTCAATAAAATCACTAATGAACAAACCAGTGTGGCCAAAATTAACTTAAAGCTTTTCCAATCTGCTTCGACTGCATAAACTGCATTGTAATGGACTCTTAATTTAGTTACCTTCAACAGGGAGATGTTTAATTGCTAACGAATTAGGCACAAAGTTAGTATTGATTTGCATGAATTTATGCAATTGTGACATATCGATTCAACATCAGTAACATAGCCAAAAACAGATATATAAAAATCTAATAAAACTAGGGCAGTTTTACTGTATTTCTATATCAGCTTCAGATTTTATTTATATGATAGTATGAGTCTCAAATATTTCTTTTTGAATTTGGAAATTAATTTTATTAATAACAAAGCTGCAGCATCTTAAACTTCTTAGATATCTAAAGAAATACAATCTGTTGAGTTGAGGCAAAAGTTCGTTCCATTTTCTTGAGAAAAGTAGAACATTTTTAAGTGCTGAGACATGGCCCCTGGGATCTTACGATAGCAATTTCCAGAAATTTCCCCTACTAAAAGTGACCGAAAATTCCTGTGTGGCTCAGTAACTTCCTATCTGCCAGTTCTCTGTTTTGATTGCATGTGAAAGGTTGATTGTAAAGTTAATTTAAACAATTTAAACAACGCCTGGTTCCGCGGAGAAAATGTCAGTACTTAACTTAAAAATTAACTCTAAACGTTTTCCACTCTGCATCTACAGCATAAACTGCATGTAATAGACTCTTAATTTAGTCATCTTCGTGGTGATATACCAATTTAAACTTCCGTAACATGACCAAAACAGATTTATAAAAATTTAATGAAACTAGGACAGTTTTACTATATTTTGTAGCGTTCACAAATTCTTAATCGCTACTGGTAACATCGTTTCAAGCGAATTGTATTTGAAAAAGTATCATTTAGGACAAGCCAAAGAGAGTCCCCAAGTGGGCGGACGTTTTCACGCATTACCCTTCCGACAGAGGGGGTTTTACGACCCAGACATTAGAGAATCCGGTCAACCAGAAACCAAGCCATTGAAGAACCACTTATTTCAGAGCCCGATCATTGCCGAAACCATACTCTTTTTTTGGGGCCACTTGGCATTGTAACCGGTCAGACAGGTTCCAAACTATTTTTGGTACCCCTATATAGGAACACCGAATTGCCCGTAGGCGTACTCATGGTATTTGGATACCCCAGTACTGGATAGGCAAACGGTGGGACAATCGAGAAATCAGGCCAGATTAATACATTTTTATTATATTTTCGTATATAGATAAATATCCACGTTTCATTTTTAAATTACCTACTTTTCTGACTACCGTCAGAAAATTTTATTTTGATCCTATTTAATTACCCTTAAGTTATCTTTCCTTTTTAATATTGTCTGAATAGAATTAGCACTATCTAATTTATAAGTACAGGGAACTGGAGATGAGCTCGTGTAGGTTAGAGCAACTTGTTCAGTTTTTTTATTTTCCACGGTCAGGTTTAGCGAACCTTCCTTAAACCCTTCCGTGTACTTTTTTATAGCTTTATTATTTCTACCTTTTAATGCACTTTGTGTTGTTTTTTTTAGTGTGCTTACGTGTATAAAAGTATAAAATCAAGTAAACAGTTTTTTTAAGATAGACCCCTTCCCGGTTCAAGCGTCTTTTATAACACAAGATATATTAACGCACTGGTGGCGCCCTTTTGACGCGCAGCTTCATCCTGTCCAGGACCTTCTTCCCGGTGCTCCCGGCGAACAGCGGCCGGCGCTGTGATCAATATTTTTTAATTGTTTCGAAAGAGAAAATAATTGATTACAATTATTTGGTCCAATAAATTGGTCAGATTTTATTTATATAATAGTATTGAGTCTCAAATATTAATTTTTGAATTTAGAAATTAACTCTATTAATAACAAAGTTTGGGTACCTTAAACTTCTTGAATATCTAAAGAAATACAAATTATTCAATTGAGGTAAAAGTTCGTCGCATTTTCTTGAGAAAAATAGAACATTTTTAAGCACTGAGACATAGCCCCTGAGGCCTTATGGTAGCAATTTCCAGAAATTTCCCCTAGTGACTATGACCGAAAATTCCTGTGACTCAATAGCTTCCTATCTGCCAGTACTTTATTGCATGTAAAAGTGAAAGCTTGGGTTATATAATTTGGATAAGTTTGTTTGAAAAATATAAACAACTGGACCCGCGGACCAAACGTCAGTACTTGTGTGACTTTTTGATTTTTTAAGTTTTCATTTAATGTTTTATATTTATTAGTTAATATTAATTAATAATATTTTTGAATTAATAAATTTTAATAAATTATAAACTATTTTCCTTACTCTTTTCAAATGTATACATTTTTGTAATTTATTTTTAATTTACTTATTTATTTTTCAATTCTGTTACAAATATGAACTTTCAACCTAGAACATCAAGAGTACTTGTTTCAAATAATGACCCAATGTTTGAAAAGCTTATCGTAAAAGTTCCATCTCGCAATATTCTAAAATTACCAGTGAAATTGCGAAACAGATACCAATGAACTGATCGAATTGTGGAAAAAAATAATTAATGTTGATATAGTGGAGGATTAAATGGATAAATCTTAAAGTAGACCAAGTTAGATTAATATATGTAAATTCAAAAAGAATAGAGCTCAAAGATACAGAACCGTTAAGATTGAATGCTTTCTTACGACTTCTCATATATTCAGCTGTGTTCAAATCCAATCACGAGGATGTTCGCTGTATATTTTCTACTGACGGAACTGGTTGGAAGATATTCAGGAGCACAATGTGCAAAGAAACATTCTCTGTCCTTTTTGGTTGTCTCATATTCGATAATTCTCTAGACAGGTAAATAAGGAAACAAAACGACTCCTTAGCTGCTCTTGAAAATTAACTTGTGAAATTCAATTCAAAATCACAAAAAGAATATTGTTTAGGGGAAAATGTTACCGTAAATGAGATGCTAATTGCATTTCGTGGTCGCTGCAAATTCAAAATGTATATCTGAAGTAAACCTGCAAAATATGGATTGTATACTGTGCTTAGCCGACGCGAGAACAAATTATTTCTACAACTCTTAGTTATATTGCGGAAAAGGAAGTGATTCAATCGGACTATCAACGGATGAAAAGAAATTAGGCATCCTTACTCAAGCAGTGATAAGACCTTGCAAGCCGATTTTTAGAACCGAAAGAAATGTTACCTGTAATAATTGGTATACATCAATTGAATTGGCCACTAGTTTATTGAAAAATGGGCTTACATTTATAGGCACTCTCAAAAAAATCAACGAAGAGAACCGTTGAATCATCCATTTATGGCTTTACAAAAGATATGACATTGGTCTCACTTGCACCGATTTGTCTTCAGTGCCAGAAATCATTTCATACTACAACAATACAAAAGGTGGAGTTAATACATTGGACAAGGGATGCTCACCCTATTCTTCAAGTCGCCGCTCACGTAGATGGCAGACAACAATGTTTTTTACGATTGTCGCTACGATTACTAACAATGCCCTTATTCTTTATAAGTCAAGCAAATATGTAAAATTTATAGATAAAAGTACTTTTTATAAAGCGTTAGGTTACCAGATAGTTGAGCCATTTTTGAAAGCAATAATGGCAAACCTTCATGTTCCGAGGGCCACTTGAGCCAGAATTGCCGATTTATTATGCTGATAACTCCTTCTGATAATGACATGGGTAAACTCCTAAGAAATAATCGAAAGCTTTGCTACATCTGCCAATGAGGAAAACTGCGTTCCTTCATAACAAGTGTAAAAAAACCCATATGCTTGAGTGCTCCAAGACAGTGGGTGTCAATTTCTTGATAGAGTGACATTTTTAGTTTTGAACAATATTTTTTGTTTCAGTAATACCTTTTTTAATTGTTTTAAATCAAAATGAAATATATTGTAAATATTTTTTTGTAAATACACAAGTTTTAAAATATGTAGTTTTTAATTATTACTATTTCCTTTGTTGTTCTTATTTGATTTATTACTGAAATTTGAAAGATATCATATATTGATTGATAGTGGGCAATGCAAGAAGGTTCATATAAGTAGCAACAAATAATAAAATTGTTAAAAATTCTGTTTTGTTTTATTTATAAAATTTTCAATTTAGATGGTACGTGGGACCACGCGTCATTACTAATGTAGGGAAAAAAATTTAGTAGTTGAAGGTTAACTAAAATTCTCATACCGTTTTGTTCGATAACCTTTCTCCATTTCTCGGATAGCTGCATAATCTCGCGCTGAAGTTTCTAACTAAAGAACTGATCCAGATGATTTTTCAAGTGAAGGAAGTAAAGGTTTTACCAACTAAGTTTCTATCTATCAAGTTTCTATACATCATGGTTTTTCCATCAAGTTTCATTTAGTTTTGTAGGATTAGTGTTAATAATAAAAACTATGTATAACACTAAAACTGCATACTATGATTCCCGCCAAAATGTTAGAATATGGCACCTAATTGTTACGTTTCCTACTTTATATTATTGTTTACCCGCTTTGCTCAAGGCGCATACCTGCTTTAGGCCCGGGGCAATCGGGTAAAGCGGGTTTTAGAAGAGGTTTTTAATTTTGTTTTTCTATAAATACTGGATACAAAATGTCTATAATTGTTGTTTTATTTGCAATTACAGTGATTGCAACAGTAAATATTTTATTAAAATATACCCCATTCTCGCCTTATAGGAACATAAACGTCAATTATCTCCCTAAACGTCATATCTCGCCAACATGTCTGTTTTGAAACGGTTTTCGCAACTATAATAATCCTAAAGAACAAAACAACACAATGTGGTCAAAATCAACTAACACTTGTTCCACTTAACATCAGCACCTAAAGCTGCATGGGAATGGAAACCTAATTTAATTATCATCACCAAGGAAACGTACAATAGCTAACAATCTGGACACAGACTTAGTACTAATTTACATCAAATAATTACGATGGTGACATATTAATTCAAACTTCCGTAATGTGATCAACAACAGAGTTACGAAAATCTAATAAAAATTTTCAAAAAGTGTTCGACTATATTCTTGTTTCAGCTTCTGATTTTATTTTTATAGTAGTTTTAAACTCTAAAATGTTTTCTATTTGAATTTATATTATATATAAATAACATAGTTCCAGAAACTTATATTTCCTAGAAACAAAATATAATATTGATGACATTATATATTATCTAGAAAAGAAGAATGTGAAATATTAATTCACAGAAAGTCAGCAGGAATTTTGGAACTATTTACCACCACCATTAGTACTTGTTTATTCCTTAGGGAATTTACTAGAGAGTAAAATATTTTGGATAATGTTTCAAGCTTATATGCTACTATTTAGGGCTCTTTTCGTATAGATATCCTTAAAGTTAGGATATTGGAAAATGAGAGAAATACAATTGAGAAAATTAATATTCACAGACGATATGACATTAATAGCTGGCTCATAAAATGATTTACAACATAATATAGAAGCCCTAGAAAAAACAAATAACAAATATAATGCAAAAAAGTGTCATTATATCAAGAGAACAAAAGTACACAAAACAAGATTGAAAGACTAAGAAATACAACAGGTTAAAAATTATGACTTTTTAGAAACAATAATTAAAAGTAATGGCAAAATAGAAAAAGAAACAGATAAGGGAATGGGAAAAGCTGGTTAAATTTTCAATGTTATAAAAACATATTTAATAAAAAAACATATTTAGTAGAAAAAAACAGATGTATTAAAAAAATAGTAATACAACGTGGTCCAAAGAGTTGTTATAGTTTGGTTGCGCTGTAGAAAATTTGGTGAGAGGTGGGGTCGGTCTTGGGAACGATAGTTCGGTTCAGGAAAATTTAGTCACCATGGGAGAGGAGTGCTCGTTTCGTTTGCGCGAGTATTACCGCAACAACAATTTCGCCACTATTTCCACCTTAAGGATGGAATGGCCATGTCAATAATCAAAATTGTAGCTACTGGTGTGGAAAAAGCCCTAAAAAGAAATATAAAATATGCCTCTGCATAACCGGAAGGTCATAGTTTTGGCTGAAATGGCAGCATCCGGAATAATCAGCCCGTTTTTTTTTTTCAAACACCACCAAGGCCGCGCAGTAGCGGTGAATGATTAGCGTTATGTCGACATGCTTCAAACTTTTTTCACTCCTGCTTTTTAGGAATTTGAAGGATATACTCAGGCGACTTGCTTCCAACAGAATGGAGTCACCTGCCACACTTCCAATATCTCTATGCCCATTATTCAGATACTTTTTTCGGGAAAATTGATTTCTCGAAGAGGAGACATTCAGTAGCTCCCACGAAGCCCGGGCCTGATTCCCTATGGTTTTTTATGGTGATATCTTAAAAAAGTGTACTGCAACCATTCCGCCACTCTGAAGGATCCAAAGAAGAATATTCGGCAAGAAATCGGAGCCATAACTGTAGACATTTGCCGCCGCGTTATAACAAATTTTAGAGATTCACGAGTGCCAGGGCAGAAATAGAGCAGATTTAGACAATGTAATCTTTAGAACAGGAATGTCCAATTTTTGTAAATTTTAAGAATAAATTTGTTAAAATTGATCAACATTTCTTTATTCTATTTTAAAAAGTTAACAACATTTGAATCACACGCTACTAACGATATTTTACATTAGTCCAAGAATATGTCCAGTGAGAGAAAGGTGGATGATGCAAAATATTCCAATTAAAGCTCAATAGGGATGCTACATAGTATGAGCCATAATAGTACTGGTTAATAGCATACCATTCTAAAGAACTTATATACTTATCAACTTTCTTATCTGAATATTGAACTAATGGATACAGTCAGAATAAAAGTAAACATTTCATTTTCACCCGTGAAAATAGAATAGAATCGACTTTTAAACTTACCTCCATGTCAGCGTTTATGAGTATTTAGCGGCGAAGAGAAAAACTGGTTCCCAGTTATGTTCGCCGAATTTGGATTAACCAGTGTTTTTGAGTTTGGTAGTATTTACAAGCTAAGACAAATATATTTGAATAAATAGACAAGTAAAAGTGAATAAAACAGAAAAAATAAAAATATTGACTAGATTGAGATGAATAATATTGAATAATTGTTATTATTATAATTGACCGAAAATCCGAAATAATTGAACCAAAAATTTAAAAAAAAACAAAAATATATTATTAAGAATATTATGATTGATACATGTTAAGCATAGAAAACAATAATAGACACGCAATATTTTACATCAGAAATTCTACTTGATGAAAACAGCTATTACAAATGCAGTGGATATCAGCTTCGATCAAAATTTAATTTATATCCCGGTTGGGTCTTTGTAGTCTAATAAACGTCAATTAACTCCCTAAATGTCATATTTCACTGACATGGCTTTCTATCTCATCACGGCTCTCGCGGCTCCATAATATTACTAACGAACAAAACAGTACAATATGAACAAAATAAAGTTAAAGCCTTTTCACTTGACATCATCCCATCAAATTGCATCCTAATAGAGCTTCAATTTAGTTACCCTCTACACTGAAATTAAATTGCTATTTATTTATTATCAAGTGGATGTAATGGTTATGCATTAAATGAAACTTCCAGAAAGCGGACGAAAATAGCTGTATTAAAGTAGTTCACTCGTGACAATCGGAGCTAAAAATATAGTCCCACGCACTAATAAACACGCAATAACAATTTTAAAGAAAATAAATGTGACAACGCTGACAACGCTTATACCGAATGATCTATATTGTATCGTACAAACAGACATATTTTGTTTTGTGTATGTACGCTTTCTTGTCCATATAACTGCTGTTTGAAAATAATAAAAATATAAAAAATTTGAAAATGCCATTTGATCATCATCAAGTCCTTGATAAACTCAAAAAATTATTTTGGCAATGAATGACGCGAAAAAATTAAAAACTGAAGACTATCCTAATCTATGTTATAGTCGACGGATTGTGGAGCTAGATTAGATCGGAGTTAGGAAAAAATTTAAAGTGTTATTAATATAAAAAAGTTATTTCATTAGAAAAAATAACTAATGAGAAACGTTTAGATTTTAATTCAATATTGGATATTTTTTGTAATGAATGTTGTGTCATAACTAAAGTTCCGACATGCATACTACCAAGAATAAGATTAAACATTCAGATGTTGGCGCGTAAAGCACGACAACACACAGTATTGTCATGCTGTAGTCTCTATCCCTCCACTACACGTTTATAGCTTTAAAAAAAATCAACCAATCGATAAAAAAACTCATGTTTATTTCAAAAGTTTTTCTAATTTTTCTATTTACAGCATACTGGTTTTTGAAAAAAATCATGAAAATAATTCCCAAGATATCCTCAAAACTATGCCTTTTTTATCCATTTTTTTATACCTCTTGCATATTAATTATGTACACTTTAATTAATAATATCTGGCTTCAGAATCGATAAAAAAATTGATTTTTTTTTAATGAAATAAAGGACACAAATCATATTTTAATTTTATCGAATTCCTAAGAAAATGGATTTATCAATGCACCACCTTAAAATTAAATGCAACCATTTTTTGTGACTGTTTTTCATTAATGGAATGAACTCGGGTTTGTGACATTAAACGGTTTTATTTAAATTGTTAGTCGAGGGGTACTTTTTACGCAATTTTATATTTATATGTAAAACATTCAAAAGGTAAAGTGTTAGGGTTAGAGGTGCATCAGCAACTAGGCTATTTAGCGACTGGACCTACAGCTTAACGTGGGTTCCAAATCATGGTCATCAGCTTCCGACAAACCCAGGCTAGCACCCCCATCGGGCTATAAACCCTTGGTTATGTGCCTACCCATAAGTCTATCAGGAAACCTACCGACTGCCGAGTGACTAACGTAGAACACTTCTCAGAAGGCATCCGGCTTTATCCAGGCTTTAACTGGCGTGACTGAGGGGTAGTTCGTAGTCGGATTTTACACTCTTGCCTAGAAACAATCACAAACATTTAGGAAGTAAACAGACAGAAGAAAGAAAGAAAAATAACCATCCGAGCGCTGGAATCGAACCAACTACCGCTCCAGTGCAGTTTCGGCACAGCAGCGACAGGCTGCTGCTGTTACCGTCCGCACCAACGCGACCGGCTAAAACATTCAATATAATAAGTGAATAAATAAATACACAATATAAAAGTAAAAGTTTAAAATTCAAATTTCGCTCATAAGAGGGTTGCTATTTATGTATCCGGAATTGGCAACAGTGGTGTTGGTAACAATGATTTACTACGACTTTCGACGTGGATTATTACAACAGTGCATCGATTACTCACTTCGACTTTTGGCGATGAAGCACCATCTAAAACCATTGAATATCACTGTTTTAGCGAATTCAATAGTGGCCGTCATTCCCTCATAGACGAATTTAAAGAAGGTCGTCCAAAATCGGTTGTTGTGCCAGAAAACATCGATACCATGCGCGAACTGATAAAGCGTCAAATCATCATGTAACATTGATGTATCCCTGAGTATTAATATGACAAGCATGCACAAAATTTTACATGAACATTGAATCGTGAAAAATATTCCTGCGCGTTAGATTCCCTAAAATTTGGCAATGGCTCAAAAAAGACTTATGTCCATTGGTGCAAAGAAATGGTCAAAAAAGACAATCGTGGGGCGTCAAAAGCCGTGCATAATATCTACAGAGATGACGAATCTCGGATCTATGTGTATGAGCCCGAAAGTAAACAGCAGTCGATTGAATGGGTCTTTCAAATGTTCCAAACCTAACAAAAGTTGTTCACGCAAGAAGCACTTTGAAGCAAATAGTCGCCTTTTTTTTTAGACAAATGGGCATGTGGTTACAGTGCCATTAGAGTATCGTAAAGCAGTCAATTCTAAATGATACACAACCCTTTGTTTGTTCGAAGTCTTTCAAGAAATAAGAAAAAACAACCAGCGACGAAGGATCATTCTTTACCATAATACGAGCTCTCACACATCGGATCGAATAGCTCAATATTTGACCGGGACCAAAACTTCGAATCGATGGGTCATCCGCCGTACAGTTCTGATTTGGCGCCCTATGATTTCTTTTTGTTCCCGTCCATGAAAAATAGACAACTTGGTTAATTATTTTGGATGCCAGAAGAAGCGGTGGATGCGTTTAAAATGCATTTTTGGAGATACCACAATCGGAATGGAAAAAGTGATTCAAACGTATGCAAAAGTATATCGATCATTGTGGAGAATATTTTGAAAAACAATCAAACCATTTTCAATGATAACTATTTACTTTTATTTATTATTCCGGATACATAAATAACAACCGTCGTATTATACTGCTATGTCCAGTATATTGTGTCAATTCAACATCCAAAGATACAAGACTCAACAACTCACAAAAATTATTCGTATCTACCACCAAAATGAGTGTTCAGTTCGCCAGACTTGTATCGTTAGATTATGGTCAACATAATCGACCAACCGGACGGCCTCTTTAGCAAACATAAGTAAAGGATTTGGACCGATGAAAATCTTCAAGTGACTCAGGAATTACCTCTTCATTCTTAGAATGTCACTATTTGATGCGGTATTTGGGCTGAAGGAGTGATTTGTAAAGAAATGTTACGATAAATTTCAGCATTATATTGATTCTTGCATATAAAGTAATAAAACAACAAACAAATAATAAAGTGTATTTCATTTCACGATGACTTCTTTTCAGTTAAACATACAGTGGCCTTACAATATGGTATATTTGCTTATTGGCATGTTTTGCACTGGCGGTTATTATAGCCCAATAAAAACGTTTACAGAGAAAGCAATTATTTGCTTGCTAATAGTGATATTATTTACTACTGAAATTATGATTTTGGAAATATTCTGCTTCTTTTAATTTCCGAATGATTAATTAATCCGTTAATATCCGAAAATAATGAAAACTATCTGTAACCACTCTTAAAACAAATTCCATCTCGTCTTTTCATTCTGTGAGTGCTACTTTCAAGAAAAATTAACACATTTTTGACGGTTGACTTATAATACTGACGAAACGATTAGCGTAGTAAAATAACCCATATAAAAAAAACACATAATTTATCTAATAAATGAGAAAATACATTAGGATTAAAATGAATTTGCTACTCCATTCCGTTTTCCATTCTGCATCTTGGGTAAAACTTCATCCAGATAGAGCATCCAAATCTCACCATCTAGAAAAAAGGACACCAATCTTATCCAGGGAATTGGTGAATTTTACACGGGTCGGATTAACTGTTAAAAATTCTAGAGCAAATCGCCTTCAACAAATATCACTGGAATCTCATGACACCACGAATACGATTAGAATATATAATGACACTACGCTACCCTGTAAGCGTTAACTAATATGTTACAATGATCAGTACATCTACTCCAACGTTGAGAGCAGACACAGAGGCTAAAGATATGTTTCGAGAAGGTACCGTCTGATTCTCATGGGTGGCAAAATGGTATTTTGGCAGGAATAGTCCCGGCAACCAGATCGGTGAATTACTACTCTCGAAATGTTCTGAGTATGGGCTCGGCCACTGACACCTCTTGAACTATATTATTGTCAGAGAGATCATCGATATGGAGTGCTGGACAGATCACCACATTGAAATATCAAAAATGTCAGAGAAAGCTGACCCGAACATTTGATATTTCGCAAAGCTCCACTAAGGAAATCACTAAATAGCAATAAGCTAACTGATGCTGGTGCAATTGTAGAATTGCATCAAAGTGTCCAGGAGAATCTTGTCCAGGCTAGACAAGAGGGGAAGGAAAACCCTGACCGTTATTGGAAAACACCAGCAGGCAAGCTCTCGGCCCGAAGGAAAAGAAGCGAGGTGATTGGTTCCAAGATTCCGCCAACAACATAAATATTATTTTTGAACAAAAAACACAGGCCTTCAAAAACTCATTAAACAAACGCAATATCCGAGGTGCACAAGCCACCCGTGATAAAGCCAAAAGGGAAGCAAAACATAACATAAGACTTTGAAAGAACCAGTGGTAAACAAAGCCAAAGAAATCCAATATTTTGCAGACACAAATGATAGGAGAAATTTCTTCGAGGCTATTAAGGGGGTATGGGCTCCTATAAATAGCTTTTCACTAATTAGGGACACCCATGGCCATTTATGAATTGATGACGATTGGATTAGTTGTAGATGGAATAACACTACTCCCTTATTCTGAACCAGGATTCTCAAGTAGATGTGTAAGCACTTCATATGCTACTGCAACACAATTGTGCTGGAGATTTAAGCAATCCTATAACGTGTGATAAAATAGCAGTACTGAAAAACAATAAGGCGACGGGTATGAACGGAAGATCCGTAGAAGTATATAAAGATTATATTATAGGCCAACTTAAGCTATTGTTTGACCTTATTTGGGAGCTGGAGAAGTTACCACAATATTTTAGAGATGTCATCGTTATTAGCATTTTTAAAAAGGGACGGGACAAAGCTGAGTGCAAAGCTGTTTGTCGATAGACGTTCTCGTAGGGTGAAGGCGCCTATGTTGGGCGGAGCATTTGGCCATGCTAGAAAACCGTCGTTTAGAAAAGTGTATATTATATGATGAACTGACCTATTGTAAACGTCGGGAAGGAGGCCAGAAACTTCGTAACGAGGACGCTCTTAATGAAACACTAAAGAGCGGTAATGATTCATTACCTGGCGGCATTAATGGGAGATAACGGCCTCCAACAGAACCCAATGAACACAACTAGTTTATCACTATCAAGGACCGAGACCTAGAAAGGAATACATCCCGTCTTCTGACTAGTTCAAATGTCCGAAATATGGTCGCGTCATCTTATCTAAAATAGGTCTCTTCAGCCATAGAATAGCACATGCTCGATATAAATACTGGGATGTATGTATATGTATCTATGTGTTCAACTGCTTACAAAATAGCTACTGAATATGTATAGATTTGAATGAAATAATGTGATAGTTATATATCAGTTCAAATGCTCGATATATTGTGAACAATAACTGCCTGAAAATCTAATAAAAACAGTCCAATGTAAATTGCGCATAAATTTGGTTTCAATTCCAGGTTTGTGTTTAATTATGGTATTGATTTTGAGCCCTCAAATATTCTCCCATAGCGGTTCATAATATTTAAATTTCAAAATAGTTCATTTAGTACCTCATATGAGAGTGCCTGATAATAGTGTTGTTCTTGTATTCACATTATTATTACAAAGTTTCAAGTCTCTCTATCATTTCGTTCAGAATTAACCAATTTTAATATATAGAGATTTTAGTTCACGTTTGATTATGGTTATGAGTACTAAAATATTCGCCCCTTTAATACACTTTACATTTCCAAATAGCTTATTCAGTAACTTATGCGAGGATAGTTGATGATTGTTAGTTATCTACATTATAACACAAAAAGTTTTTAAGTCAGTATCTTATTTCACTGAGAAATTTAATTTTGAACAGCACCTATTCAAAAATGGATAAAACTATAGTGAGAATTATTGACTGACTTAAACCCTCACCTAGCTTAATGGAGCAGAAACGCTCCATTAACAAACTCTCTTTCGTAAAAAATAAGGTATATTTGAAAATTATAACAATTTTAGGGATTAAAACACTTTATTAAGTGAATTTGAAACATGCAGTGGTCTAAGGCAGGGTAATGAACTAGCCTGTCTTCTTTTTAATATCGCACTAGAGCCAGCAGTAAGGAAATCACACATAAACGCACACCGCACACCATATTGTATAAATCTATTGATGTGGACGTAATTTCCTATTCCGCGGAAACACCTAGAGAGTCGATCATCTCCTTGAAGCTGCGAAAACTATAGATTTCAACATCCATGAAAACAAAACCAAATTAATTGTATCATTAACGAGACAACGCATTCGAAATATTGGTTAAAACTTTTCAGACGATCATACGACGTATCTTGAGCTTTCGTATATACTTGAAAAGTCGTATCTTAACCCGCAGTATGAAAATACGACTATACGGAATATTGCTCTGTCGGTTCTCAAACATTCCCCGAATTTCCCTGAGAAACCTGTATGTTAAATAAGGCCGACTATCTCTCAACCTTCGAGAGACAGCTACAAAGAACAATATCTAGGGATATTTGTTAAGATAGAATGTGGAGACGCCGTCAGAACCTCAAAGTATTCGATCTTTATATCCGCTTTGGAGAGAAGTTTGGTCCAGCATCAAACTCAGACGGCTCAAATGAGCCGTCTGATGGATGCTAATAGAATACGTAGCAAAATACTATCTACAAAGCCAGATGGTAGTAGTCGCACAGAAACCGCTACTTCCACTAGTCCTTCGATAACGGAGGGGCACTAGCAAGCTAGTGGGTTGCTCCCTTCCCCCGTGGCACCCATGCTCCTTCATCATCGTTGGATGGGTCGCTGTTCAAGGCGCTGTAGCGCGAATTGTACTTTACTAATTTTTAATGCCAACGCCCATTATCCAGAAGTGTCTGAGATAAGGTAGTTGAATAAAAATTCTAGGCGTGAGCCGCATTACCACGGCAGGAGGACAGTGCCAAATGTGATAACACAAACATCACTTAATCAAATTAGAAAACCGTAGCAGCTGAAGAGTCCAGATGGAATAAGGAAATTGCGATAGTTGAGGCCCCATGGGGCTGTTTAGCTAAAGATGATATTTGAAAACTGCTCTCACTGTATTAAATTCTATTCTTCCTACAAAATTGAAGTCACATAAACAATTGTTATCAAATAATATATTCATTTCATCGTCATTCATAGTTGAGCTTTGTTATTCTACTACGTGGTTTATTTAGTTCTCAATTTGAATGGTACTGATCTAGAGGAGATGTGGATCCAACAGGACAGCTCCACATGTCATACAGACCACGGAACAAATGATTTATTAACGGAACAATTCGGTGAGAAAATTATTCCGAGGAACGGACATGTTCATTGACCACCTAGGTAATAGGCTCTAAAGCCTTTAGATTATTTTCCTCGGGGTTAAATGTTTGGTCCATCTCGATAAACCTACAACTATTTAAGCCTTGGAACCAATTACTCGAACAATTACGGACAGAAGACCGAGCGATAAGGTATGAGGTATTTCAGAGAATTTAGATAATAAAGGCACTCTTTTAACCCAGTTTGATCTGATCCTGTTCAAGTTGCCGATAAAAAATGGTAATTTGGTGTATATAGAAAGTGAGGATAAAACTGTTGCAGTCTGTTCATTGCACTTCAGGTAGAGAAGACTCAAAGTCATCGTCCTCAACAAAATTAAAGATTTCAAGATTCTGTTTGGTCTAACAGGTTGTTAAACATGTATTAAGTTTTCCATCAGACACAAATTATAACCTATTTATATACTAATTCTGTTCTAACTTTACGCCTACTACTAACCCTAACAAATTCAAAGCCAACGCCAATTTACACTCTAACATAAATTTAAACGGTTTTTTTTTTCGAATTACTTCTAACACTTAATTGGCGATTACTCAGTGTATAATTTTGGTAACGTTTTCTTTATTAAAAAGGAATAAAACTATTTTATACTTTGTCATCTATCACTTTTATTTTTAAATTTGTATGACTATAGTTCGGTAAAATGATTTTACATTCCTAAACAGTACTTTAAAACTAAGGTTATACGGTTGTTTTTCTATCCTATGTACCTAGTTTTATACTTTTATTGGGGTTAATTTTTTTCAGTATTTTAAATAGTGGGAAATTCCGGAGATCCCTGTGATCGTTTAATACCTGTCTAGACGGGTCTTTATTACATTTATAAATTTCAACTGCTTCTAGAATGTTTATTTTTTTCCTTTTTGGCGCTGTATGTAAAATTTCCAAATTTGTAATCTCGGGAAAAATATGTCCGGAATCTATGAAATTAGAGTGTTGTTTCTTTAATATGTATGCAGATTTATATTCTTTGAATCTGGTCTGAAAATTTCTGCCGGTTTGTCCCACATAGCAGCTACTGCACTCGTTTCAACTTAACATATAAACTCCAGATTTTGTATTTGGTGGTGTTTTATCTTTGGCAATAAAAATGAATTTGCTGGCATTAAAATTTATACTTAAAATCAACAATTGTTACGGCTTCTGATGGAACATTTTGTAAATTATCTGGCATATTTTTTGTAGCAAACATTTTCTATATTATCTGACATGTTTTTGGTAGCAAGCAGTGCGTCCATTCCATATGTAGCATAACTTTTAATTTTACTATCACACCATTGTTCCCCGTTATCGTGTTCGCGTCATCAATACATACCGCAATCCATTTATTAAAGTCCAAATTTTTGTTTTGTGTTACATCAATAAAAACTTTAAAGAGTCCTTCACCAGTTGCACGACCAGGGAATAATTTGCCAAACAGCATATTTTGGCCATTTCATTAATACGTCTCGATATTGAGTCATTTGAAAGTGGTATAGTTTTCAACTTTTTTGCTTCTTCTGAACTTATTGTCACATTGAACATATCAATGGCAGCGGATAAAATCAGCTTTTCCGCAATCGTGTGGTTCTTAGATTCCCTGGCCCCTCCCAATGCTACTAAAAAGGAGGCTTGAAGTGCTGCGGTCTCATTACGGCTTGATTTGTTGATAGCAATTTGTTGATTTAAGAGGAGTGATTTACGCTAGAAAATTTCTAATGGCTTGTTTTGTAAGGCGTTTTGTTTTCAGATGCCAGACTAATTTTGAAGACTTCATGCTTTCTGCGGGCAGAACTTGATAACAAACCGCACATTGCACACCACACTTTTGTCATCCAAGGTATTGGATTTCCATATCCAATTTCCATCCATCCAATCCATATTTTAAATATGATTCATTGTACAATCTAGTCTTTTTCCTTACTGTTTCACCAGATGTACTCAAAACATTTCGTTTTGTCACAAATTTGTCCATTTTCCATCCATTGTCCATTTTATTTAATATTATTAATTTATTTTATTACCATATTGATATTAATTTATTTAACACTGAGTGAGAGATGTCTGTTCTTTTTCAAAACTCTAAAAGAAATGTTATTCGTAAATGAACGTGCTTTTGTCAACCCAAACTATTTAAATATTTAATTTGTTTCTTTAGTTTTAGGAATTCATTCACCACGATAATGCGTTTGTTACTTTTAGGGTTGCTGCTGTTATCTCACAGCGATTACTCTTCTTACTTCTTACTGAAGAAATGGGTCCCTGTATAAAAATGATCTTCAAATGATGAGGTCAAAACTGACATAACCGCTTATTTTGCGAGTTGGAAAAGTCGCATTTTTATTAGGGTATAAAAAATTTAAAGGTCATCAGTTGAATTATGTTAAATTACATGGTAACAAGGTTGAAGACAAATATCAAAAACATTTTTTTTCACATGCCTAGAACCTAGAAGCTAAAATATGCACATACTAGTATTCTTCTGGATTATATTATCATTTTGTGCAGTATATTTTATTCAATTTTCCATTGAAATATTTCGCTGTAATTAAAATCACCGAACACAGGAAATATAATTAATATAAAAATACGGTCTACGTGAAAGTAAATTTACACACAAAATTCACAAAAATATGTCTATTTTTTCATACCAGATATAATCAATGCAATGTAAAATACCTTTGACAAAAATTTAAATAACATGCCTGTCCGCTCTTTGTAGCCCCATAAATGTTAATTAACCACAAAAACATTATGTTTTGGCAACATGACCGTTTATTTGCGTATATATTCTGCTACCACAGAATATCGGTAATGAATAAAGCAGCTGACTAATACTACGAGCCTTTCCATTGGATATCATAAAGTCTACTTGTACTTTAATTAAGTATCTATTTAGATGCATTTATCGAGATATATAATTGCTTACAAATTACAAGTCGGATAATCATTGATTTATATTATGTACACGATATCAACCATGAAAAGTTCCCATACCTAACCTCCACCAGTCCGGACACAGATAAACAAAAGGGCATTTTTTGGAGTAACTGTGGAAGTTCTAAATTTTATGTGTAATTTCTCTTGAGATCCTTCTTTTTTATATGGGATCTATCCCGGAACAACCAAAATTAATACAACCAAAGATACAGGATTATCCATTTTGTGGTTCGGAAAATACGGCCCTGTATTTTGACAACTGTCAAACTTAAATGTCATCCAAAGTGCGATTAGCTTAGATTAAGGTTTGCATTTTACAATTTGGATCGTTTAACCACCAAACAACGCGCTGGAATTGTTAAAAGTTTTTAGAAAAATGGTTGATTCTGGCGTGGCCACGTTTCGCGCCTTACAAGCAGAATATGAGTAATGTCTGAATGATTATATATATATATATATATATATATATATATATATATATATATATATATATATATATATATATATATGATATATATATATGAGAATGATATATATATATATATATATATATATATATATATATATATATATATATATATATATATATATATATATATATATATATATATTCCTTTATTTGGGTTTTTCGCCACTATCTAAAACTCAAAAAATATCAAAAATACCTGTTCTTATTTAAAGAAAGAATCACTGGGTAAAAACAAAAAACCAAACGGAGACAAATTTCTCAGTGATTCTTTTTTCTAATAAATTTGCCTAACGAACAAAATTTTAAAGATATAAAAATGTTATAAAAAATTTTACAAACTTTTAATGTTTACGTTTCGGAGAGTACTCTCCCCCCGTTTTCAAAACTAAACTAAAAAATAAATTATATTAATTTGTAATATATAAAGTAACGAGTGAAAATAAATATATTTGTATAAGTCAACGATACTTACATTGACAACAATATATTTTCATGACAGTGACATACTACCAAAAATATATATAGGTAATGTTTACTATGTGATTGTTTATTGTACTGATTGTGTATTCAAATATTTAAATGTGTTTAATTGTATTCTTTAGAATCGGGAACCATATTGAATTTAAATCTACCGAAGGCATAGCAATACAGTTATTTTTATTTAAATTAATTATAGCGGTTTCTTTTAATCTTCTGTATTTTGTTACCGATTCTTTTAATACCGTTTTGGAATTATTGCAATTGGTTTTATGACCCGATTCCCATGCGTGTTGACAAATTCTAGATTTATTAAAATCGCCCTTTCTAAGAAGGTTTTTACTCTAACATCTAACGGTCTAGATGTCTCACCTATATAGAATTTGCCACATTCGTAGGGAATTTTATAAACCACATTTTTGGTATTTTGTTGTATATTGTTTGGTTTAGTCTTTGTTAATAGAGATCTAAGAGTATTTTTTGTTTTAAATGTCGTTCTTAAGTTGTATTTATTTCCTACTCTTTTAATTGTGTCAGAAATACCGCGGATATAAGGAATTGTGAGGTTAATTGTTTGAGAGTTATTATTATTGTTATTAATAAATTGTCTGTTTTGTCTAGTATCAAAAATTTTAAGCGATTTTTGTAGTGTTTCTTTTTGTAGTGTCAAACTCTCAGTACAAACACGTTTTGCTCTGTCATATAAACTTTTAATTACTCCTATTTTGACCGATTTTGAGTGATTTGAAAAGAAATTGAGATACCTATCTGTGTTTGTCGGTTTTCTGTAAATTGTAGTTTTTAATGTGTTGTTTTGTTTTATTATTAAAGTGTCGAGGAATGGCAATTTATTCTCCTTCTCCATCTCTAAAGTAAACTTAACAGTAGGATCTCGAAAATTTATGTCTTGTAAAAAAATATTTAGATCGTCAATGCTATGTGGCCATATAGCAAAAATATCATCAACATACCTAAGCTATATTAATGGCTTTTTAAGAGATTTATTTAATATATCATTCTCGAGTTCCTCCATAAAGATATTACTCATCAAAGGAGAAAGAGAAGAACCCATTGCCATTCCTAAATTTTGTTGATAATAATCATTTTCTAATTGAAAATATGTGGTTTTTAAGCACAGAGTTAATAATTCCAAAATTGTATTTATGTTTAGTTTAGTGCGGTCTTTTAATGTTGTGTCATGTTCTAATCTCTTTCTAACTATTAAAAGTGATTTATCAACTGGTACATTAGTAAATAAACTCACCACGTCAATACTAACCATTAAATTTTGGTTTGTAATTTTAATGTTCGAAATTTTATCTAAAAAATCTGAAGTATTTTTAATATATCAATGTGTTTAATAAGTAGAATATGGTCGCCATAATCGTCCTTCTGAGCGCACAATTTATAGCACAGTCAAGAAATTTGAAAATACTGGATCTTTCACGAATGTGAAAGACATGTGTATCATCGTAACGCTCCGTCGATGGACTGACACCAATTTATCTTGAGTCTGGAACTTAAATACTTGAAATACTTAAATACTTAAATACATCATCATATTATTCACGTATGGACCCTGGTGGACCACGCGAAGTAGAATTAGAGGCGTTTGTTATTGTTAGCCTTCCTTTGCGCCCATAATAATTTCATTCTTTCGCTATGAGCTTTTTTCTTTTCGTCAGACCAAGTTGTTCCAGTCTTCCTACATTTTTCTCTCTGGCTAACCTTTCAAACGTCAACCTTGTGTCTGAAACAGCCTCCATCCTGAATTTCACTTTGTGTAATATTTGCTGATCTTAGGTCCTCTTTAATTGCAGCAATCCATTTAATTATTTGTACTTTAGCTCTACTCCTATTTTCATAAAATTCGACTATTTGTCTAGTTAGCCTACTCGTATTCATCCGCTTTATGTGTTCCGTAAACTTGACTCTTCTTTTTCTCATATCAGTATGTATATCTGTGTATTGTTTGATTTCTTGGTTTTCTCGAAGTCGGTATGTTGTGCTTTTTTTTTTTGGGGCCTAAGATTTTGCTTATGATTTTTCTTTCCTTCTTTTCGATGTCCTCGATGTCTCTCTTTCTATTCAAAATGAGCGTTTCTACCCCATTCAGGCTTAATAACTGTGTTGTAATGTCTCAGTTTTGTGTTTTTAGATAGGCATTTTGTTGTAAATATTTTGTGTAAGTCTCAATACCGTTTCCTTTTTTTGACATCTACCCTTATTGGCCGCTTTTTCCAACCAATTTTCCATGATTATTTCACCCAAAATATTTGAATGGAGAGACTCGTCTGATGTTACCATATTTTGTTTTTAGAAATGGGGTACTTAGTCTGTTGCAGGTCATGTATTGTGTCTTTTCAAAGGAAATTTGGAGTCCTACCTTTCCTGCTGTTTCTTTTAGGATTTCAACGCGTCTGTTAGTGATCGTGTAACTTCTGAACGACTTGACCGATTGAGGTCATATTGCCATAATATATTTGTTTTTTTAAGACGATGGATCATAGCTATGCTAGGATACGATAGCTGGCTCTCTAGTCAATTTTGTAACATATTCTATATTTATAAACCGAAATGATTAAAATTTACCCCATATGACATATAAACATCATTTCTGTGTTATTGCGTTAATCCACTCAACATTATAATTATTTATTTTTAAAACAAAAGGAATTTAGTATCAATTATTAAAAAAAAACCAAGTGATATATTCAAAATTAAAAGTAAATGATTTAAGTAAATAGCTTGAATAATGTTGCGACCATTTCGGATCTCCTTGCCTATCCTCTAATCGCGCCAACGACCTCTTTTGTCCACACGTTCTTATACAGGGAATTTAACCAAATCAAATTCATCGCGCCACCTAGCGGAAAAGGTACACATACATTTTGCACACTCAGTATACATGTTTCTATCATACTTGAAATATACTCACTTTATAGTATATATTAAAATAAAATAATAATCTGATACAATAGGACAAAGTGAATAGTTAAATCAGTTTGTTTTTATCATGTTGTAAGGTATTTTCGTTTGCTACTAACCTAAGGAGTGTTGTTGTTTTATTAAAACTACTAAATTCCACAATTCGTGGACCATTCCAGGTAACTCCTGAATTTAAAAATGGACTAGTTATTCGCATGGAAGAAGTTTTCAAAAAATAGACAAACGATTGAACATCGTTGTTTACCACGAGAACATGCATAAGATAATTTGAGAATTTATGAAACAGATATGTATGCACATTTATACACAAATATGAAATTCGGATCGACCTAAAAGTACCCTCCGATGCAACTAACACCATCTTAGACTTGTTAATGTATGAAATTGACATGAAAAATATCTGGCAAATGCGTATGGCAAAAGCGTCCACCATGACCACCTAAACAAAATCTAGACTTATCACTTAAGCAAATAGGGTTCCATTACAGATTTGATTAAATTTTTGCTCGGCCCAATTCTAAACGATGTATCTTTAGTGCATTCTAAGAGAAAGCATCTAATAAAGACAAATAATGCATTCCGGTAAATAATTAACAGCCTTTCGCGATTAACAGCCCTACCTTTACTTGCAACAAAAACATGAAGAGCATCCTTTTAACGAAGTTCCTAACCTCCTTGTCTATGCTCAACTGAAGTGAGTTCACCTATTTGTTCTATACACACACACTTTTCTAGACGATCGTCGCTCAACCTGAGCGAATGTCCTGTCCAGCGAAGATACGCTTTCACCACGAGAAGCTGCATCGAAAAACAGTTCGCCTGACCGAGAATTTCCTTATTTGATTTTTTATGGTAAAATTTGATTCCCATTATCTGACTCAGATGACGTTGCTAACTTTTCTAGAAAACTCTGAGAGGTGTTTCTTGCAGGGCAACCACGGTTCACACCATTAACTTGATTATCTAAATACATTTTTAACTTCAACCAACTAACGTATAATAATATATAATAAATTCTAATATAATATATCAGTAAATAGTATATTGTGCAATGCATATTTTGAAACTGAAAAACATTATAATCGAACGTAAAGCTGAAACTGAAAGTGCAATTTTAATACAAAACTACCGCGGAAAGTTTTTATTAGATTTTCACGAAGCTATTTTCGTCCGCATTCTGAAAGTTTGAATTGATACGTAACTATCGCATTTATTTCCTTTCTAAAATGTATGTTATTGCAGCAAGTGATACTCTAGTAATTAAATCTAATGAAGGTAACTAAATTGGTTTTCCATTATGATATACCTTGTAGCTGATAATGCAAAATTAGAAGGATGTAATTTTATTTTGTTTAAACTATCATATGTTATATTCTTGATTAACTTAAAATTAACAGCAATATTGAAAGAAAATAAACTTTTCGAAGTTGATTAGAATTAATTGGACTACAAAGACGACAGCGAGTACACTTTAAAATCTCATCAAAACTATTTTTGGTTGGATTAACTTTAGTTGTTATTAGCCAGTAAAAGCTAAGTTTTAAAATGTTTTATATGTATATTTTTGGTTGGTATTAATATTCTTTATAAAAGTTTTTGTATCTCACTGTCTACTAATTTTTTTTAATTACACCCACAAAACATTGTTTGTTTTTATCAATAAAGTTATATATAAAAATCAATTTGTAAACACAATTTTTCTATCACCCATAGATTTTCTGTAATGCGCTAATTTATATTTTTGGATACGCAACATTTTCATCATCTCATGGAGTGTATTTGAAATGAGCAGTAACAAATAGAACTGTTTGACATCTGTTTATTAAACCTACAAAGTATGCTTATGATAATAGTGCCCAGGGTGGGTAAAGAGTGCTAATATTTTTTGTTGTATCTGCGGAGAACTCACCTTTATCATAGATTGCAAAAAATAATTTTTACCGCCCTTGTGCAAAAGACTTATTAAACAATTAAAGACAACTAAGATAACTAAAGCTGGAAGCCAAGAGCTCCTCATATAGGAAATGTATTTTTTGGTCCATATCACACAAAAGATGGTTGTATACTAATGGACATACAATGCGTACAAATAAGTATCTTCTAGGCCAGGAGTCTCCAAACGACGGCCCGCGGGCCAAATCCGCCCACCAGTGTCATCAATCCGGCCCGCGACTAGAGAATTTAGCAAGCGTATGCTCATTTACGACTAGTTTAAAAATTATAGATAATAGCAGGAAAATTAATACAGTTTTGGCCCTTAGAACTTACTGGAGTAATCAGTATGGCCCTAAGGCTGGAAAGTTTGGAGACCCCCTGCTCTAGGCCATTTAAGTTTTGCAGCATTATAATCTTTCTTCGTATTCTATAGAATCGCCCTTCTTTTCTACAGATTCGACCTACATGCATAATTTTTTATCACTTCACGGGATTACTTTTCCTGTGTCTCTAATGGATCACAAAAGGATTTAATCTAAGGGTATCGAAAACAGCCCTTCGTCATCGATACACTAAATGGATTGACTCTTCAGGAAATTTACCATATGTTTAAAAAATACTTGTTTCAAACATTCCATATGTTTCCTTCCATTAAACTCGAAGAGATTTACCACTAAAATACCAAATACTTTTTTAGCTTCCCTAGGCGCGTTGCGCTAATCATGTTAGCATCATCACGACTATGTTCTATTTACATGATAACTATACCTAATAAAGCGTGTAAAAATCATGAACCGTGAAGTTAACCAAGCATTACATTTATAATTCAAAAAGTCGACTTTTTTGTAATAATTCAAAATGTTCAAAAAGTTCTATATCCCGGTTCTGGGTTCTCTAACATTTTGCATTTTGAATGCTTTCATACGCATCCAAAGACCTATTATTATATATACACTTTTAAGAAATGTTAAGTTATTATTATTTATACTATGATCATGCTCGAGTGCATGTTGGACAGCACAAGATTTCTCATCTCTCCCATATCTAATATGGACAATATGTTCTTTATATCTGGTTAATACGACTCTTTTTAATTTCTTATTAATTTCATAAAGCCTTTATTATATAACCTGTTAATTCCTTAAAACCCAGCTTTTTCATGTTGATCTATTTTATCCAAAAATTTAGGGTTTTAATCAAAGATTCCAATAGTAGAATTTTTTATTTCCATGATATAATCAATACATTTTAAACTCTTTATTATTATTAGAATGCAGAGGGAAAAAAGGAGACAAAGAAAAAAATATTTATATTTAAAAATGGTTGAGTTATAATGCTGTTTACAACAATATTCAGCCGATGAGAGGATGCTAACCAGAGCGGACTGTTAAGCGTGCATGCAAATTATTCCCGCCCCCATAGCCCAGATCAACTGGAGAATGGGGTGGGTTATGAAGGTCACTGGCCTTGCCACGGAATAAGCGAGGAATTCGCCATAATATTACATAAGTTCGCTATAGCTCGCATATCATATCAGAGTCTGGCTCTCTACCAAAGTGGTGGGGGGAGTGGAGCGGTATAGCCCATCTACATTCAGCTTTGTCCAAGGACTCTGGAAAAGGGCTTTAACTGGGCATTCTGATGGGGTGACAATGGCATTCAAGTGAGTTAGGTATTTTAAATCCCAAAAGAAGTACCCATAAAACCACCAATCAAACCAACGCGAAACTAAATGCACTTGGTCTTCTGGCTGAGACCCCGAGGTTCAAAATCTTAGAAATACGCTAAACTAAATTATTACACCATCGAGGCCTTTCACTTCGGAGCTCAACGGGAAAAGTGACCTATCACTACCACGACACGTACAACGAAACCCCTGTAGTAATCTCCCACCAAAATAGCCTCGAACTCGGAAAATGCGACGAAAGGTGGTTGAGCAATGGACCCAATGGGGATCGGAGGAAAAATAGAATTAATTACATGCATTTAATTACTTTGAACAAAATTTGATACTTATGTCTCCTTCTAACGCACACCAATAACCCAATCACACTCTGCTCAGTACAGTCTAAGGAACGACAAAGAACGGCGCATGGAATCGAAAAAGGAAAGCGCCATGACTCTATACGAGTGTGGTCCTAGACATTTGAAGCAATAAAATGTTATCTGACTGTTAAAATCTTCTTCTTGGAAGTTAAAATCTTTTTCTTCTTTCTTCTTGTTTTTAAAATAAAACGCACGTAGCAATAAAAGCAACAGAGCATTCCTCATAGTCAGGAATGGGGGTCGTCGAAAATACAAATACAGATGTACAAATAGATAAAATTGCTATGTATCTTTTCTATTTAAAGATTGTAGAGTGTCATCGATGAAATATAGTTCACTCTCCTAATGATTAAAATAAAATAAAATAAACACCTATTTCAACCTTAGGGTTACTTTCAACCCGTTACACTATCCTCGACACTAACGGAACGGAAATGAATAAAAAAATAAGAAAATACATTTAAATAAGAACAAAGAAGGCATTAAATCTGATACCGCGGTTTTTAAGATTATTGTTATTTCAACATCCGACCTCATTATTTATCTAAGCACAAATTCTAATTTTATTTATTAATCCTAAATACAAACTTCCACTTAAAATGCCAACCGTACGTATTATATAAATGGGAGAGACGTATTTTCCGTCTTTCTTAGCAAAAAAAAAATAAACTTGAATTATGTATCCATTTTTATATCCATTTGTCATCTTTAATAATATTAAAACAACAGTATACCCACGATATTGCCTTATAAATAATACAATCGTTATATATTAGATCATTTATTTTCTAAATAAAAAAATATCCTAAAGAAATATATTTTTCTCCGAATAAAATAGAAACAAAATTAATATTTCTATAGCGTACCAGATGTACCATTTAAAAATCAAGTAACATTACACTAGTTGAGCTTTTACATAATTAACATAATAGCATTTACATAAATTTCTATAGGAAAAATAAAGTAAACTGCAACTATTAGAAATGATGCTTGTTGAATCATAAAGTTTTAAGAGATGCAGCTTAATGTCTTTAAGTTAAATTAGGTTGTATTATCGATTGTTCAAAAAGAAAAATTCAAACATTTATAAGAGAAAATAGTGAATTTCAAAGAATGAAGAACATGTAGGAATAAAAGGGGAATAAGAACCTGAGACTGGCGAAAGACAATAGACCTTTTCAGGACTAGTTGAACGCAAGCGCGTTCGCCATGTTACGAGGCGTTAATATGAAAGTTTCGGGCATTTTTTATTAATATGACTGGATAACAAGGATCATTACCCTAATTATCAGTACAACTAAATGAAAAATTAATTGATGATGCTTTATTTGTGCATCACAATAGAAGCACATAATTCTATTCGATTATAACGATGGTTTTTCGATTATAACATGAAAATAAAACAGAACTTGTTGAAAGGTTAGGATGACAATTATATTCATATTAGTTTTATATTTATTATATTTACAAATTTTTTTTATTATATTTATAACATTTATCTGTATTTTTAACTTTATATTTATAACATTACATTTATTTTTATATTAAGTTTGGAGCAAATTTTAATTTTAATTTATTTTAATACTTTTATACTCGACATACTTTTATACTTTTATACTGGGAACAATTAGCAGCAGTTAATATAATTAACTTGCGCCATGAGTTTGTTTATGTTTTTCAACCACACAATAGGCACTTGCATTTGAGATTATAGCATGAGCTATTAGATTTACAATTAAAAGGATTAATATTACCTGATTACATGATTTTTTAACACAACTGATGGGGTCAGGATGATTTGTTGTTAGACCACTTTCTTCTTTGAAATAAGATAAACAAATATACGTATCTTTATCAATATGATCAATGAATTGGAATCGACCATCACCTCGTCCACATTTTGAACTCAGAAACCATTTCTAGCACACTTTGGACAATTTTTTATATTTTTTTGTTTCGTTGAATTAATAAGTTTTCGACGATATTCAAGACAAGGTTTTAAAAAACTAATAAAGTCATATAAATGCTCCGAAAATGATTTACTACACGTATAGCTGCGACATATCCCATAACAACAATGTTTTTGCTCCTTTTTTTACTGGTAACATTATATATTTTTATTAAAATGCTTGTATTAATATTTTACTTCAAGTATATAATAATTAAAACTGCACTATTGATAGTGAATTAATAATTAATTTTTTTTTGTTAATTACATTGAAAACATTGTATTAACAGCTTATACGCGCATAAAGTGCCCGAAAAACATAGCGAAAGTCGAGGTATGCGCACAAAAAATGTTCAACTATGAAAAGGCGTATAAATGCAGCGGATCATTGTACAGAATTATTAAACCTAAAAAGGTGAGGGTCGAGAAAATTGTTATTGATATTTTTTTTTACTTTTGCCACGTAGTCCTCTTCCAATTATATACTTCTAAATCAATGACGTTCCAACTTTTAATACCTCAGTATAATGGAATTTAACCAACTCTGTAAAATAAGGCGTTGTATCAATATTGACCTCATTATTTGAAGTTATTCTTCGTCAGCTAGTTATGCTTCGTCGAGAGCTATTTCTTCAAGTTTAGGAAGAGAAAGTAATCAAATATAACTAAATTCAAAACGAAGGGGAACCAAAACCGACACCGGCGAATAAGGCGTATGTGGAAGTACAGACTGGCGCAGAGGAAGGCATACACATAATATTGTTATATTTCAAGATATTTTTTTTGTAATTACAGGCTAAATGAAGTAATAATAGTGAACTTTTAAATTAATGGTGGAAAATGTCAGTCAAGTATCGTCCATTTTCGCGATTACACATCTGCAATTTTTGAAAGTTGCATTACTCTCAGAATAATTCATTTTTGAACTCTTGCGATTTCTTGACGAATGGCACCTTTCAATTCCTGTATCGTGCGTGGTTTGGAGATCGTGAGGACCAAGAAACAGCGCCGCCGAAACGGGAGGCATAATTTGGAAATTTCACACTATCACTTTTTCACAATAAAAAGGTTTTTGGTGCAGCTCTTGTGGATTATTTGCCGCCCAATACCTACATTTCTGCTATTTACATACCTATTTAGATCAAAATGTGTTCCGCCACTCATCATTATCACGGTATCAGGGTCACCAGCAAAAATGGCGCACATTCTCGCACAAAATTCTCAAAGCAGCCTAAAAGTCCTTTCAGTCAACTGTTCATCAATCAATTAACAATCATTACTTTTAGAGATAAGATTTCAAGTCATCATGCAGAGTGTGTTGTAGCGATCGACAAGGCATACCCTTGGCGCCTAATTGAACGCTGAGGACTAGCATGAACCGCCCTTCTCACTATTCAACCAGGCCAAGTGGTTTCCTCTTCATGACAGATCCGGTAGTTCAAAATCTATCAATCCATCGGAGTATCATATTTCGATCTGGAATTAGCCCTCGGCGTTGAACGTTGAACCGTCGACGGAAAAGACGTTACACGGTAACTACAGAGTCACTGTTTCTAAAAAAACTGCTCGACGACAAACACACGATGCTCCAAGGTCCACGGGTCCATACCTAAAACTGCATTACCTAAACTGTCGATTGATGGTGCGGCGAGATCGTCAGCCCTTTATTTGTAAAACTTCCGTTCAAAAAACATGCGTTTCCTCTACGCCACCCTATACTTAGCACCGTACCGATTGGCAACAGATTAGCCATATATCCTAGACATATCCAACATCTAGATCTTATCACTTCGGCTATTATTACGTTATTATAGAGCTGTTAATATTATTTATTTTGACATATTTCTCATTCTTCATCTGCATTTCAAATATTTCATTTTGTTCAGTATTATTCTCCCATCCATATAGCTTTGTTGGTCTAATAAAAGCCTTCTACAATTTTATTTTCATCTTCTAATATACAGGAGAGTCGTTCGAAAAGTTCTAGATATGATACAGAAATGGTGCAATTATGACTAAATGTAGTAAAATTTGCTATTTTTTTTTGTTTTGATATTTTTTCATTTTTCATATTTTTTGATAATTATTTTTTGATATATTTTCTTTGTTATACATTACTTTGTTTCAACGGATTTAACTCCCAAGTGTATATAAAAACAATGAGATTCCACTCTGAAAGAACGTTGTTAATCACATTGTAACTAATCACAATAAATAATTAGATAAGGTCAATTCCTGATGCGGAATGTTCATTGGAATGTGACATTGGAGCGACTGTTAGCCAATGCGGAAAGCTAAAATCAATCCGAAACCTTTTTCATACGCACAAGATCGTGTAAAATGTAGTGGACATTGTCTATTGAAATGTTTACCTTCAATCCGTGATCATACGATATCGTGGATTTTTCTGACGATTTTGTCTGTCGTGGCGATTTTTGGACATTTCGAACATTCCACGTTCGTTTAAATTCAGCAGCCCACTTTTTATCATTGAAAATGAAAGAATATGATCTTTTAAATCAACGACTGTCATATCGTGGTAGATAAAAAAATAAAATTGTACCAGACTGTTCTTGGACTAACAATGCAACGAGGGTTATCTGAAAAGTCTCCAGCTTCAACATGAAGATGGCGTTACTCGACAAAATATTCTGAAAATATAACTGCGCATAAGATAACCTTAATAATTTCAACCATATTTGATGATCAGTTGTTGTTTAACAGTCATTTATATCAATTTATATCAGTCAATGTTAGTGTTTCTGTAAATATGGAAAAAAAATCGAATATTGTCATTAAATTCTTGCATTTGAAAGGCAATAAGCCTACGCAAATTAAAAAAAAAAGCCAACCGCGCGTTGAGTGCCGCGATAGCTCACTAAGGACCAAAAATGCATTTGACTGAATATTTACGAAGTCCTTTTGAAGCAGTTTAAGCAAAATAAGCCGGAGTTGTAAGGATACACTACTACACTCCTGAAAGCAAGGCACAGTCGAAATAGTGAATTGCGAAATGTAAATCGAATATTTTACGGAACAAGATGACAATTACTATTTGGACGTATAAAAGAGATAAGAGCATCGCTGAGATGAATGTATAGAATTACAAGAAGACTTTATTGATAAACTGTATTTGCCAAAAAAATACTTGTTTCGTGTTAGGTTAGAAACTTTTCAGTCTACCATCGTATACGAATCAGAGGAAAATATCGAAAAAACAATATATGAAAAGCAGATGAACAATCAGAAATATACTGAATTAAAGAATTTATTAATTAAATAATATTAAAGCCCTTTATTAAGATCTATAATGACGTACCAGTAGTAAAAGTGATAAGATATATAGGTTGGATATGGTTAGAGTATCTCCAACTAATCTACTACTACTACACGACCAATAGTGAAAGGGGGAGAATATATATATATATATATATATATATATATATATATATATATATATATATATATATATATATATATATATATATATATATATATATATATATATATATATATATCTACTAACTAACTAAAAAATAAATTATATTAATGAGTAACGAGTACAGTAAATATATTTTTTTTGTATATGTCAACGATACTTACATTGACAACAATAATTATTTTCAATGTAAGTATCGTAGTAAAAATTTATTTTTTAGTTTAGTTTTGAAAACGGGGGGAGAGTACCCTCCGAAACGTTAACGTTAAAAGTTTGTAAAATTTTTTATAACATTTTTATATCTTTAAAATTTTGTTCGTTAGGCAAATTTATTAGAAAAAAGAATCACTAGGAAATTTGTCTCCGTTTGGTGTTTTGTTTTTACCCAGTGATTCTTTCTTTAAATAAGAACAGGTATTTTTGATATTTTTTGAGTTTTAGATAGTTGCGAAAACCCCAAATAAAGAAAAATAAAAACAAAAAAAACGATAAGATATGTTATTTCTTTTTATTTCAACAGATTCCTAAAGCGCACCAAATTAATATTTACCACATGTCATAGAAAAGTTAGGGAAGTGAAACCGAACCTTTCAGAAAAGCGATCAAGTTAAGTGAAAGGATGTGAACCAAAGTGACACATAAAAATGTAATCGTTTATACACAGTCAGAAACGGGTCTCGTTAAACATTTGCTGATGTTATGGTGGTGGCTGAAGGAATGAGCTATATATATATATATACATATATATATATATATATATATATATATATATATATATATATATATATATATATATATATATATACATATATATGATTGGCTTTTGGCCATAAGAGATCGTTTTTCAACATCAAGATCAATTGCTAACCAGTGGTACGAAGAGCATGGAAGGTTAATTGGAATGCGAGCAATCCACCGCAGAATCAGATGGTTTGGGCTCGTTTCTTACAGATCATATGTGGCTTTACCTTTAACGGCGTAACATCGGCGTCAACGGCTGGAGTGGTGCAGAGAAAGACGTCAATGGAATGGGGAATGGAATCGTGTTGTTTTTAGTGACGAGTCCCGCATTTGTATAGGTGGTCATGACATCCGTGCTCGAATAAGAAAATATTGCGGAGAACGACGAAATCCGGAGTTCTTCATAGAGAAGAACATACATCGCACAGTGGGTATTATGGTTTTAGATCCCATCGCACATGGTAATAGGTCACCTCTAGTTTTTGTCCGAGCTCAGCGGTATGTCGAAGAAATTGTGGACCCCTATTTGTTACCCTACCTTCGAACACTTCCTAATCCACTTTTCCAGCAGGATAATACACGCCCACAAATCAATTTACTGGCTTGGCCATCGAGGTCCCCAGACCTTTCTGCAATAGAGCATGTGTAGGATATCATAGGTCGAAAATTGTTCAGATTTCCACACCATCCACAGATTTGGAAGCACTACGGGATGAAATTCAAGTAGCCTAAGATACTATATCTCAAGAGAAAATTGACCACCTAATTAGATCAATGTCTAGGCGCTTCCATGAATGTATACAAAGTGGCGGTCGATCCACCTATGACTGATTGTAGCTCCCTAACTCGTAGTAATTAGATCTTCAAATTTTAAGTTGTATTATTTAACAATAACAATGAATCTATAAAATAGTTTTTAAATTTGTATCGTTATTTCTTGGTGTTCCTTTTTCTATATCACTTCGTATATGATCATATGTTGTTGTTACATATTTGTTAACCTTTTTTGTATTACTTTTGTTTATCGGGTAAACTCCCTTTCTCTAAATATCGAACAATTTTATAGAGTTTATTCAAGACATCAGTTTTTTACTCAATGCACATGTTCAAGTTTATTGCTAATATATATTGCCAATATATTGATAATAAATTGGAGTTTCTATCTAATCATTCTTCATAATTTATATTAATCCATAAAAAGTATGTTAGATTCTCGACTTAATACTTGGTCTTTCGATTGCGATATATCAATTGCAGCATTAATTATTCAAATCAGAAATTTTTGGTTATATAGTTATTTTAAAGCGCCATACTTTAGCTTCAAAACGAGATATAATATACGAGCCTACTGAGAATTGAATCTGAAAAATCAGTTGTAGGCGCGATGCTGTTCGAAAAGCAACATTGATATTTTTAGCTTTGAAAAAGAAGGCAGAACAGGAACATTTACAAAAGTTAGGAAAAATCAGGAAAAAGAGTCGATGGATTATTTCCTTATGAACTCTCAGAATTGTCTCACAAATAGACAAAATTGCTGTCCCCTATATATATATATATATATATATATATATATATATATATATATATATATATATATATATATATATATATATATATATATATATATTGCTGATTGTTATTAGCAGCGACTAATTTGTAATAGTGACGACTTAGAGGAAAAAAACTTATGCTGGCAAAAAAATGGAAGTCATTTTGCTTTAGAGCAACCCACAGACTGCAGCATGTGGCCTGGAAATGATTACTGATTGAGGCTAGGAGAGGCTACATTTCTTCCGATCTTATATATTGAGGAAGTTGATAATTATCGCAAGTACTTTATCACATTAAAACCACCAAGTTTTTGTCGAACTGATATTCAAAAATTGCCTGGAAGGTGATAAAAGTTTATAGAAAATGATTCATATTACTTCAAAGATTAAGTATGTATTACCTCTTTCATAAATATGTCAATTATATACTTTTTGAAAAATCATAACATATATTATGCTAATTGTCTATTTAAATGTTGTTTCAATAAATACTGATTGATCAGCATCAGTAGCAATGCAACCAAATAGGGTCCTGACCTACTCCAGTTTCCGTCGCCATTAATTATCTATTCCTAGCTTGTATTGTTAAATTTGGGGCACCAATTTTTTGCACATCCTCCGTTATGCCATCATTCGAACATAATCTTCGTCTTCCTCTACTTATTGAATCTATAGATTCCGCTGTACAGAGCTCGCTGGATTGTTATCATCATATGTTATAACCAGACCTGCCTACCTCAATCTGCCAAGTTTTATGAACGTTATTATGTCCTTATTACCGATTATTTTTTGTAGTTCTCGAGATATTACTGTTACGCAGGTACCTCGAAAGACTAAAATAGCATGTATTGGCTAGCATAACACGTCGTTTTGATTTCAGTACTGTAATCGCTGTTAATGTCGTGCCTAAATACTGAAACTCTTTTACACCCTCCACACATTATAACCACCACAATGCTCTGTCCAACGTTTGGTCCTCTTCAGTTATTTGTGACTGCCATGAATTTCGTTTTGTCCTCATTGATTTAGAGCCCCATATGTCCTTTGCTGCATCGTCGAGGGTTGTAAATGTTTTCTTTACCTGACGTACTGATCTTGTATTTATATATACATTGTCGGCATATACCAAAATTTTAATAAGCTAGTGCGCATAGTGCGCCTGTAAGAGGCATGCCAGTGCATCATCTTGTCTCGGACCCATTTTTGTTTCGAATAAACTCGACATTTTATTTTGTATCTTAGTTCCACATTCTATTTTAGGCATTGCCATTTGGGATATATTTATGAGATTTTCTGCTAATTTTAACTGGATCATAGCTTCATATAACTTCGCTTACAATACACTATCATAAAAAGTCTTAAAATCAATGAACATATAAAAAGTGTCATTATTAGATGCAATTATTGCATTAGAGTCAGTATATATATATATATATATATATATATATATATATATATATATATATATATATATATATATATATATATTTCAATTAAAATTGCTTATGGTTGATGAATAATACTTAAATATATAAATTAAGTTTAAATATTACAATGCACTAACTCTGGACACCTACAAGTAAAGGAGGACTACAAATTATGATGATGATGATGATTACTTCAGTAACTAGAAATTAGATACAACTGAAATGAGAGCACTCATACAATACTTTCAAAAAAATGCTTTTATCGTAAAAGAGATTGATAATGATATCACAAATAAACGAGGTGTGACTATTAAGTAACGAGACTGACGCTGTAAAACATTTTATTTTGATTTCATAAATATTTACTTATTATCACCTTCAATATATATCCCTCCAATGCTCCATGCGAAGCTTCGATTGTTGGAAATAGGATTGGAAGTCTTCTTCCGACCTTTCCTTCAGAACGCATGCCGCTTTCTTTTTCACAGCTTCAACGGACTTAAATAATGTTCCTTTTAATGTAGATTTCACCTTAGGAAACAGATAGAAGTCGCATGGCGCAAAATCCAACGAGTAAGGCGGATGATCTAACACGGGATGATGTTCTTGACTAGAAACCTCTTGATTGACAATGTGGAATGAATCGGCGCATTATCTTGGTGGAGAACCCATAACTTGTCCTTCCACAATTCGGCTCGTTTTTTTCCTTATTCTTTCACGGACTTCACCAAGAACGTGGCGTTGCCGCTTCTTTTCAGGATCATAAGTAAAAACCCACAATTTGTCGTATGTTATGATTCTTTTCAATAAGTTTGGATCATTTTCAATGGTATTCAGACGTAAGAATTTTTTTAGGCACCATTTTGGCCCACACCTTTTGCATTTTAAAATTGTTATGTAAAATTTACCGAACGCCTTCTATGTCAAGTCCTACAGTTTCAGCAATCGCACGAATACTTAATCGACGGTAAGATCGAACCAGATTACCGATTTTTTCGATATTGTCACCCGTTTTTGCCGTAGCAGGTCGGCCCGGGCGTTGATCATCTTCAACCTCTTCTCAACGATCTTGAAAACGCTTAAACCACTCAAAAACACGTGCACGCGATAAACATGCATTATCATACACTGCTTTCAATAAATTATAAGTTTCAGTCGCGGTTTTTCCAAGTTTGATGTAAAAGTTCACAACAACTTGATGCTCTATTGTTAGACTTAACATTTTTCCGGCGAAACAAAAAATAACTCTAATGCGAACGAAAGCTACAATTATACGGATTTGTTTACAGAAGCGAGATGTACTGCATTCAAAAGAGAAGGCTTCACGCTAAACAGCTGTTGGTCGCTGGTGTTTGATGCATGCGTATATCTTCTGTACCAGCGTCAGTATCGTTATTTAATAGCCCCAGCTCGTATTAAAAGGTTATTCTTCTTTATATGAAAAACGGGTCTCGCGGTTTGAGCGTAATATGAACATTAGCAATGTTCATATCTGATACGGTTCTTAGTGATCAAAGGATTATAGTAAAAATAATATCAGAAATATGTGGTTTGTCGCCAAGCTTTATTGAAATACCTTTGCATAATTGGCTTAAATTAGTGTTTGCTCGTTCATTATCAATAACTTTATCGATTGACTAAACATATATCAAAACATATCACCACTAAATCAAATTTACGATAAAAAGTCTTGAAAAATCCTTAGGAATATCTGTGAAGGTAATAAAATTTGGATCCATTAATTTGATCCAGACTCAAATGCCGACAAAAGTATAAACCATCACTATGTAACCATAACTTTTTGGTTCCTATTTCTATCGCTAAGACCGTATAACAGAACGTTTCAGATATTCAAGCGTAATACTGTTCATTATTTAAAATGTTAAGATTATTTTGAAAATATTGTTTTTAATAGCAAATTTAGGTGTCTATATAGTCATGCTTGATATTTTTTTGTGTTTATCAGGAATAATGTAGAGACGAGCGCCCTCCAGGTAGAAGACCCTTCGGAAGATCCCCCAATAGACCGGCACAAAGCTGACAATTATTATCTAAATCATTATCAGCTAGTGGATAACGGAAAAAGAATATTTAAAATGGGAATGGGTATACCATTACTATTCAAAATTATGCGTTATTACGTAAAATGTTCTACGATTCCCAACTATTTGACCCCTAGTGATGATTTTTTATATCTTACACTGGAGACACACTTACAGGAAAATCATATTTCTTATTACTAAGATACAGTCGCTACTGTGAAGGAGTAGCTGGCAGAAGGAAAAAAAAATTAATATTTCCCTATAGGCTTTGAAGTTCTTCGTTATCGATACAGCACACGTATTAATCATTTAGGAGATTATATAGAAAATTAAATTGTTTCGAGCACCCCAGATGTTCCCTTCTAATTTAAGGACAATAATTCGTGAAATCTCCTCATAATTTTTAGTCTAATTCTGCAATATTTCTAGTATACGTTCCGGATCCCTGCACTACTGGGATCTATTATGCCATAACTTTTCATTATTTTGTAGAACAGATATATTTAACACGGTAAAACGACGCGCTGTTAATGTGTATGCTGATGAGACATAGGTCTATTTTTTTCTGTCAAATTATATATTTACCAGCATCTAGAACTTTTTAAAACAATAATTTTTCTCAAATTCCATTGCTAAAATATCTCAAAAATTTAGCCACTACACCCTTTAAAAAATTTCAAAATATTCAAGCCCGGCCCTAAAAGATTATTTAAACAAATTTAATCGATCGTCCGCAAATTCAAAACGAACCGAAGACTAATGTTGATATTTTTTTGTGGATCAAGCATTCCTTTTATTTTCTTATCTTGTATTTTATTATTAATTTTAACGTGGATTTCTACTGTGATTTTTGGAAAGATAAAATGACCCACGTGTATGAGAATAGTGAATTAGTTGACATGCTGTTAAGTTTTGGAGAGTGCCTTTAAAATACCAATGCTGCATCTCAGCTATACGCTGAATGTTTTTCTTTTTAGGTTCAATCATTACCAAAATAATTTATTCGGATAGTGCAAAGAGCCAGCGACACCAGTGATTTGAGGAAACATCGTGGAAGACATGCAGGAAGACAGAGTACATGAAAACGTGCAAAACACAGAACAAAATTTTTGAATCTTGTCGAGGAGGACCCAACAATAAGTACTCGAGAAATAGCACGGCAAGTTAAATTAAGGCAAAAAAAGTTTTTACAACATTGCGGGAAAATCAATTCCTAGTTCAAGCCTTAGAGCCACAAGACCACCCTAACAGAGTTTAGTTCTACGAGTGGTTCTTACACCAGCTTGAGACGAATCAAAAATTGACCAGAATCATTTTTGTTATGGACCAGAATTTATTTAACTGAAATAGAATTCAGAATTCCTATAGTACTCCTTTTTGGTCAATTGATAATCCTCATGTTTCTAGGCAAACAAATTTTTCCGAAAAAACAAGATCTTCGGCCGACGTGTGAGTGGTAATTGTCTCCGGTAACTCTTCTTGGGCCTTTTATCTTTCCGGATAGATTAACGGGCGAAAACTATCTCGAAAATGTGCCTTTGAATGTCAGACAGAACATGAAATTCTTACACGATGGAGCGTCAGCCCATTTTAGGCGTGAAGTGCGGCAGTTCTTAGACATAACTTTTCCTAATAAGCAGGTCGTGGAAGGCCAGGAACCCGAGTATGGGGGTTACATGAAAAGCATAGTTTTTAAAACGCTATCTAATACAGGGGAAGAACTTATTGATCGCATAGAACAGGCTGGTGAGACTATTAGGAGAAGACCTTTATCAATATTACGCGCATGCAAAAATAGTATTAGAACAAATGTTTTATTTTATCGAGTTTTATACACTGTTATAAAAAAAAAATTATCTTGAGAATCATCCTGTATAATAAGAAATTATATATTATTATATAATAAGAAATCAACTGAATATATGTATTGTATGTATGTTAATGTATTCAAAAGCATATTAACATACGTGAAAGACCTTTTTGGAAATCTTCGAAATGTTTGGGCTTATATGTGGATCTTTATATTTGATTTAATAATAGGCCTCTTAAAATGAAGGTTGCTCATAGACCCTATATTAATATCTTCTTCTTCTTAAACTCCACATGATCATAATAGACGCCGGGATGATTTCAAATTAATAAACATGTATATAATTTGTTTTTCTTTTCTTCTTTCTTAATCTAATCTATTTCATCTGCAACTTGTCCTCTATCGACTTTCTTTCCTTGATATATATATATATATATATATATATATATATATATATATATATATATATATATATATATATATATATATATATATATATATACATATATATATATATATATATATATATATATATATATATATATACATATATATATATATATATATATATATATATATATATATATATATATATATATATATTATCATCATCATCTGCCCGTATCGATCCACTGCAGGATGAAGGCCTCTTCAGCATGTTTCCAACCTTCACGGTCCTGGGCTTTCCTCTGCCACTCGGGTCCAATATACTTAACGATGTCATCAATCCATCGTGCTTTCGGTCTTCTTCGCGGACGTTTGCGATCAAGCGGTATCCACTCCAGGATTGCCTTGGTCCATCTGTCGTCCCATTGCCTCGCTATATGGCCTGCCCATCTGCATTTCAATTGTTTTACTCTTCCAATGATGTCACAGACTTTTGTTTGTTCCCTGATCCATGCGCAGGACTTTCTGTCTCGTCTTGTAATGCCAAGCATACATCTTTCCATTCCCCTCTGTGCTACCCGAAGTTTTTGAATTGATTGCGATGTGACTGTCCAGGTTTCACTTCCGTATATCATAACGGGTAGAACGCACTGATCCAATACTTTTCTTTTCAGGCAAAGTGGGAGTCTGCTCTTAAACACTATATTGAGCCTACCAAACGCCTGCCAGCCACATTTACCACGCCGTTCCACCTCCCGGGCGGTATTCCCCTCCATTGAAATCCTCTGCCCAAGATATATAAAGCTGTCCGCAATCTCTAAATCCCTTCCTAAAACTGAAATTCTTCTGTCCTTAGCGAAGTTATTGAACATAACCTGACTCTTTTCCAGGTTTATTTTCAAGCCAAATGGTTCGCCAGCCCTTTGCAGTTCTTGTATGCGTCTTTGCAGCTCCTCTGGGTCTTGTGAAATGAGAATAATATTATCTGCAAATCTAAGATGGTTTAAGTTTGCACCATTGATCTTTACACCATCCTGTTCCCAATCCACTTTACGGAATACTTCTTCAAGGCCAGCCGAGAAAAGAATAGGCGATATTGCGTCACCCTGCCGTACACCTCGTTCTATATTAATTCCCACTTCTAGATCATCAAGGTGAATTGTGGCTGTAGCTCCATCATATATCGATTCTAATAGGTTTACATAGGCTCTCTCTACACCTTGGCTAAGCAGTGCATCCATTATCGCATGCTTTGAGATGGAATCAAATGCTTTTTCATAGTCGTTAAAAGCCAAGCACAGTGGCATGGTGTATTCGTTGTGCCTTTCTATGAGCTGCTGTACAACCTGGATGTGATCCATTGTACTGAATCCACTTCTGAATCCTGCTTGTTCTCTTGGTTGTGCGTCATTCAGTTTTTTTAATATTCTTTTAGAAATTATCTTAGTGAAAACTTTGTACATCACTGATAGGACGGTAGTTCTTTAAATCTTCCTGTGCTCCTTTTTTGTGTAAAAGGATCACTTCTGCATTTTTCCATAAGTCAGGTACTTTTTGTTCTTTGAGACATTTTGAGTATAATTTTGCCAGTGTTTTATGTAACGTCCGACCACCAGCTTTTAGCATTTCGACAGTTACACTATCCTTTCCTGGAGCCTTGCCGTTCTTCATCAATTCTATAGCATTTGTTACATCCTCCACTAGGATATCTGGCATTATATATTGTTCTTCCGTGGGTATTGCTGTCCTTGACTGGCTCTGATCTTCATATAAGTGGGAATAAAACCTTCTGACAATCTCTAACATTTGGGTACGTACCCTACACACTGTGCCATCCTCACGCTTTAAAGCATATATTTGCTTTCTTTTGTTTCTCAGCTTCTGTTTAGCTTTGTTAATTCCTTTGTTTTCTTCCAGGGTTTTTTTTTGCACTAGCTGCATATTGAATCGGCGCGTGTCCTCTCTGATACGTTTTCTTATAGTTTTGCAGAGCTCAATGTACTCGACCCTTCCAAAAGGACTACTTGCATTTCTCATTGCTCGCCGTTTCTTCATTAAATCAATTGTCTCACTGGAGATTTTTGTTTGTTTGAGACATTTTTCTTCTGGTGCTATTGAAGCAGCCGTTTGAAGTACATTGTTGGCGATTTCTTCATATTGAACTGATATTTCCACCTCCTCTGGATCTTGTAACGCAGCAAACCGGTTTGACAAAGCAATCTCAAAATCGCATCCCCTCTCCAGCAGTCTTCCAGAATCCACCTTGCCCTTCTTTGATCTTACCATTCTTTCGCGCTCTTTTCGACACTCAATCCGAACCCTTGCTCGTACCATTCGGTGGTCACTTCCAACATTAAAATTGTTAAGGAAGGTACAATTGGTAAAAATTGTTTTATCGTTGGTCATGATGTAGTCAATTTCGCTTGTGAGCCCAGATGGACTTTTCCATGTCCATTTTCTGCTGATATTTTTTTTATAGAATGAATTCATAATATATAGTTCTTGCCCTTCAGCAAAATCAACTAATCTGTCACCTCTATTGTCTCGCTCACCAGTTCCATATGGGCCAGTTGCATTTTCGTCTGTTCTTGTTGTTCCAATTCTGGCATTAAAATCACCCATCAGAATTTTGTACCTACATTTCTCCTTGTATAAAAGCTGGGCCATATCATCATAAAATTCCTCAATTTTCTCATCTTTATGGCTTATAGTTGGTGCATAAGCTTGAACGATTTGAAGCCTAAACTTTTTATTCAGCTGAATGACGCATTGGGCTAATCGGTCGGATGTACTTTCAAATTTTACCACACTGTCCTTCAGCTTTCGATTGACGAGGAATCCAATTCCGCCACATCGGCCATTTTCCGTACCTCGAGTGTAGAGTACGTGTCCAGTTGGTTCCACTTTGATTAACTCTTCATCCTTTCTTCGTGTTTCACAGAGCCCAATAATATCCCAATGTATGTTGTCAAGTTCGATTAACAGTTCTTGCAATCGGGCTTCCGTTTTCATAGTCCGTATATTTAACGTTGCAATGTCAAAAGTCCAATGGCAGCCTGATCTAACCCGGTGATTCTTAGCACCCTCTGCCTTGGGGCAGGTCTTCCCACTGCCATAGGTAGTTGCCCCTTGGCCTCCGGGGAATAAGGGCCGTGTTTGAGGTTGTACTGTCATATTTCAACATATTGAAATACCATGTTGAAGGTATGGACCGTAATCTGCCACGCTGATCCAATGCGGGTTGGCAGATTTTGGATCATGTTAGTCTGAGGCCTCCGCCTTGACCCGTCCGCCAGGGGTGACCCTCCCAGGAGCGTAGACTCCAGACGGCATAGCTCAAAGCTTCATTGCCATACTCAAACCCCTTTACCACGTCAAGGTCTGATCCACAAAGGGGCTGATATATATATATATATATATATATATATATATATATATATATATATATATATATATATATATATATATATATATATATATATATATATATATATATATATATATATATATATATATATATATATATATATATATATATATATATATATATATATATATATATATATATATATATATATATATATATATATATATATATATATATATATATATATATATATATGTATATATATCCTCTCAAGATTTTACCCTTTCAGATTCTATATTTCCCCACTCGTGTTCGTATTTCCTCGCCTGGTCGTTGATTGTTTCTCAATCCTGCTTTCCCTTTCCGTTAGTTTTTTTGACATTTGGATTTTGGCGTTTTTTTCCTGGCATGCCAGAAAATCTTCCCCGTCATTCCATTTCCATATTTTTCCGTTAATCTCCAATTTCTGGTAGCGTACTTTTACTATTGCACCCGTATTTCTCTCTTTTCTAGCTGTATTTCCAATATATTTTTGAATTGTCTTTTCTCTGCAGGTCAACTATAAATCGATAAATATATATTTTGCTCATTTATATTTCAGAATTTTAAGTTTGTAATCCCAGTTTAATTCCACCAAAAATCTATTGTTCCCTATTTTCTTGTGTGTTTCTTGCTTTAGTTTTTCCTCGATTATATTTTCTAGTATTCTTTTCATGTCTGTTTCATCCTTAATTTATATTTCTAATTCTGTTATCATTATAATGTTTTTTATTTTATCCATTTCCAGCTTTCCTATCCTTTCGTTGGTCTGAAGTAATTCTTTTTTTCAATTCTTCTATCTCTTTCATCCATATCTCCTGCATTTTAATTACTTCCTCTTTTCTTTTATTTTTATTTCATCGCCATTGTTTTGGACCTCTGATTTCAATGGTCTTATATCTCCCTGTATATTTAGAAGTAGATTCTTGATTTCTTCCGTATTTATGATTTTAGGATTGTTATGTCTTCTGTAGTGTAAGATGATTTATTTGTTTTCCGCATTCTCTTTTCCTCTTCTAATGATAAGTCGATCTCGTGTGGGTCTTGTATTTCCTCGGTCCGGTTCTAATTCTTGATGGTTTTTATTCATCTGTTTTTCTTCCAGGTTTCTATATATTTATTGGAATTAATGTTATTAATATTACAGCACATTTTATTTCAGGTTTTCATATTTCTTATTTTTACAGACTCCTATAATTTCAACTTATCACTGTTCAACCCCCACCCGTGTCGGACTAACCTCAGATGCGCGATACAATATATCAGTAATGTTGGCTTGGTATTATAGAGGTATTTTAACCTTAATTCAAATCATATGTGTATTTCCCTAAATATAACTTATTTTCACTCTTATTTCTGAGCGAAAATAGCCTCCGTACATCTAGTGCTCGTTATATTCAGTCATTTAATTTCCAGTTTATATCACTAAATGTTCAGTTTTAATTTGCTCTCACAGCATATGTTTACACTCTTAACGTGGTACACCTAATCCATATATTAATATAAAATTAATATATTCGAATCGTCATTACCTGAATACGAATTAAAAAATACTCTCTGTATTGGTTTAGTCACATTTTAATTATAGCTGCGGAAGATTGTAGATTTCGTTACCGATATTCTTGCCAAAAAAATTGTTTTGCAGTCCAGTACACATTTTTTAATAGTCTGCATAAAAATCTTAATAATATTGATCGGTATAGCTCAACCATGTGTCAGTGGTCTTTCACAAATGTTAATTTTAAAAATCTAGATGGGCATGCTACATCAATACCAAAAAGAAATCGTTACGCAGATCAAAACGCTTGCGTCTGTAAGAATAGCACGCTAACATAACAAGCACGTCTTCATATACATACATATACATAACAAATTATTTCTACTAAATGCAGAAAATAATCTAGAATTTCTTATTGACGAACTGATGGTTTGTTACCTTTATAAGTTTCCGTGGTCATAAGAAGAGATATGGTTTGGTTTAGAACATTTTTGAATTGTCATCTCGAAATTCATGAACAACAATCATCCATAATGAATTGGTCTTGGTGATCCTATTGTATAGCTGCTGAAATTCCTGACTATAATAATCTTTAAGATTTTTATTTCTAGGGATACATAAAATATTTACTGGCTTTAATGTCTTCAACAATAATTTCAACTGTCATTGCATCTATCAACATACGAACACAAGCTTGTATTCAGCAATGAGCTTAATTAAACATCATTAAATAAAAATTCGTGATATAAGATAAGGCTTTATTTAAGGTTAATTTAAATCTGAATAGTTATTGTTTTTAATTGTAAAGACCTGTAACTTCCGAAATCTAAAGAAAAACCTACAACTATTGAGTTTTTTTAGTCTTAGGATTAAATCTATTTTATGCTCCCAAAATTTAAACATAACGATAAGGAACATCTTTTGTAAGTGCTATCTTGATGATATTAAATCTTTAAATAGGTATAAATTTAACACTGAACTTGGCAAATGTCTTCTGACGAAATGATTATAAGAATACATGTATTTTCATACATGATGGATAATAAAGTTAACATTTCTTTAAAGAAAGAAATTTGATGTTGTTATTGTTAATAGAATTAGGTGTACAAATAAGTATGCTTAATAATTTGTTTATGTTTGCCAATTACTTGTGATAATAAATCAACAAATTTATCTAACTATATCTTGGATATCTCGAAATCCCGATCAGTAACAAAACAAGATAAAAAATTAGATTACAATAGTAATTCAGAGGAAATTCAGAAAACAATTTGTATGCTGTATATTCTACAGAAAGGTGTTGTGGTAGTGAAAGGAGCTTGGAGGTGTAATCTGGTATAAACCCTCCCAAACTACACGTTGAGGCGTGATATTGTACTACTTCATATAATTTCATCGATCGCAAGCGGAACTACACCGAATATTCACGGCGATACCTAATTGAAAATGAGATATTCCACAGCAGGACTCCTTCAAATGGAATACTGTATGTAAACATGATACATCAAATTGTCCGGAAAGTTCGTAGGGATTTCCCATTAGTATTTTTTTCTAATTCCTTTTTAATATCTGTATACAAATATTTGTGTTGAATTAGTAATATTTACACATCTATATATATTAATTCCATTTGGTGATATTTAAAATGTTTATGGCCACATTTTCATTTTCATTTCATTTGATTTTCATTCAGTTAGTCAGGTTGATTGAAACTAAAAACCTCAATCGATATTGTGGATTATTTATATTTCAAGAAAGGCAAGAACGCTGTCCGAACAAAAAACAAGATTTGCGGTTGTTATGGAGACCACGGTACAAAAGTGATTTGGTCTGTTAAAGGTCGGACATTTTGACCTTGAAGAACGATATTGCTCAGGCCGTCCTTCAAGCATTGATGATGTCGAGGAAATAAAGGCCATTATAGCGGAAGGTCCACACACTACAGTCCACAAAATAGCAAAATTGAAAAATCGACGGTGTTTAACCATCTAAAAAAAGGGTACTTTTGCCGATACGATGAGTCAACGCTTCACGAAATTAGTGAGCGAAATTTGCTAAAATTTCCGAAATTTTGCAGAAAAAAATCTTAAAGTATAAGGTAACTGGTAATGAAAAGTAAATTGTGTACAATAATGTGCAACGAAAAATTCATGAGAGTCTTGAGTACGGCGAAAGATTTTCATCCGAAGAAAATATGCTTTGCATTTAGAATTGGAAAGATACATTTTGAGCTTCCTTCACGCAACCAAACCGTCAACATTAACCTCTACTGTTCACATTAAGCTTGAATTGGGATGTCTTGCTCTATCCACCTTACTAACCGGACATCGGTTAGTAAGGTGGAACCGGAACATGAACCGGACATAGTAATTACATAATAGACTAAATTATAAATTACTAAGAGGGATACTGAAAGAGGTAAAAGCACAGGTATATCAGAAAGTAGTGAGACCATCAACGATATACGACCGCAAGTCTTAGACCTTAACAAAGAGAGACGAAAGTAGAATTACAGCTGCAGAAATAAGATCCCTGTAGGGGGAATTACAAGAATGAACAAAGTGAGAAATACGACAGCAATGGAACTGGAAACGAAACCAATAAAAAGAACTACAAAAGGAAGACATCTAAGCTGGATAGGTCACATCCACAAAATAAATGAAAAGAAATTAGTAAAACAAATCTACGAAGCGAAAACACGAGGAAAAAATAAAGTCGAACGTCCAAGACTGAGGTGAAATGCTGAAATGTAAAATGTCATACACCTAACGGTACAACAAACTTTTAAATTATATACAGACTGTTTTCAAAATTGAATCATTTATTTTAACAGATTGTGGAACTGTAATTTTACTAAAAATCATTTATATAAAAGTTGCAAAATAAAAAAGTTATTAGCAGTTACATAATTTGAAAACAGATCTGACTTTTTGATATTCTTGACCGCAGCGTTATAGAACTCGCAAAGAGAGGCCAGTTTAGCAAAAAACATATATAAAAGTTGCAGAATAACGTTACATGTTACAAAATGTTTTCAAAATTCTCACCATTTGTTCGGTTAGCACAAAATGGTGCTCGGCGTACCCATGCGTCACTACATGAGTCAAAAATAAAATCCCGGTGTCCACGAACAATATCACAAGCGTTTTCAATGCGCTGTTGCAGTTCTTCCACAGTATTGACTTCTCATTCGTGATAAACTAACTTTCTTAAATAGCGAAAAAAAATCGCAGGGCGTTAAATCCTGGAAGCGTGCAAGTCAAGAAATGGGTCCTTTGTTCAATATCCATCTGTTAGGAACTTCATTATTTAAATGTGGTTCGTGAGATTCTGGCCTAAAATATGGCGGAGCGCCATCATGTAGACACCACATTCCGTCTAACATTTAAAGGAACATCTTGTAATAATTACCGCAGATTGTTTTGAAGAAAGTCTAAATTATTTTTTGACCTGTCAGTCAACCAGGAAGAAAGAAAGGCCCAATAAGCATGCCATTTACTACGCCAACCCAAACGTTTACTGAAAATCTATGCTGAAAATGGGTTCTTTTCACAGCATGCGGATTTTCTAGTGCCCAAACATGGTTGTTGTGGAAATATTATCCTTATTTACTCCATTTCTTGTATATGTGATCTCGTCGGTAGCCAAAATTAATTTGGTAAAATTTTCATTTCTATTGTACTGATGTAACAGCCACTGATACAATTCAACTCTTCTAGGATAATCTTCGGATTGTAACGCTTGTACCTGTTGATAATGATAGTGATAAAAGTGTTCTTGTAGAATCTTCCACACTTTGCTATGACCAACTTCAACTTGACCTGCTATAGACCTAGTGCTCGATTAGGCTCGTTTTCGACAATTTCTAAAATTTCTTACTCAATCTCTACCATATCACGTAGAGGCCTTCGAGCATGACCTCCTCGTTGTGCCTTTAAGTACCCTGTGTCGCGAAGTCTTGTAACTAAATTTATAAACATCCATGGAGCCGGATGATTTCTTAAAAGAAACCTTTCCGCGTACAAACGACATGCTGCGGCTGCATTTTGTTGGCACTCCCCGTTCATTGTATTCATATACGTGTTGCATTTTAACGCAGAAAATACCCAAAAATTAAACACGCACTATTATGGAATTATTAGCACTGGTCAAATCGAACATCGCACTCAAAAGAAATATCGTACAATAATTCAAAAAACTAGTCAATATTAGCAGTAAACAAATACTTAGTGTGTTTACAACGCAGTGGTCAAGAATATTAATAAGTATGGTTTGTTTTCAAATTTTGTAACTATTAATAACTTCTTTATTTTGCAACTTTTATATAAATGATTTTTGATAATATTACTTATTTTTGTGAGTTCTGCAACCTGTTAACAATAAATGAGTCAACTTTGAAAACCCCCTGTATATAATTAAGAAACATATATCCATAAACTAGGTTTGTGTTGGTACATACAAACAATGTACAAACATATAAATGAAGTACAAACATCAACACCATGAATAAGAGTTGAGCCCACACTACCGCCGCTGTAGTACCACCCTACCACCACCATCACACCACATCACGACTACCTCTGCCGACATATTATAGCAGGGTGGCGCAAAGGGAAATTCTCCACTTCAAATAAAAATTTCTTATTTTTGGTTTAACATTTTGCTGTGTTTTTATTTCAGAATAACTTTAAAACTCATAAGTTTTGAAAGTGGATCGGTATTTGTTTGCAGAGAGAAAACAAATTGTTACAATTTACTTTGAGAATGGAAGAAGCATTATTTCAACCTTATATTAATTTCCGCGAATCCTTAACCTTCGAGTTGCTCCTTCCAAGCGCACAATTTTGAGGCTGTGTTTATGTATGATGCCAAAAAACAAAGTAAACCAAGATTTAATGTAATTTTCTAAAAGCAATTAGTAAAGAAACTCCAGAAACTTTACTCTGTTTTAATTAAGTTTGATAATAAATATCTAGATCAATTCTCCTATTGGAACCTTTGATGTGAAACACTAAACATGAAGAGATTTACCACTAAACACCAAATCACTTTTTTGAAACTTCTAGGCGCACGTTTCGCTAACCATGTTAGCATCATCAGGTGATGATTTAATCAAAAGTAATTTTAAAAATTACAGATTAAATCATCTCCTGATGATGCTAACATGGTTAGGGAAACATGAGTCGATAAGTTTAAAAAAAGTTATTTGGTGTTTATTGGTAAATCTCTTCAAGTTTAATAAATATCTACTTTAGTTTTCTCATATTTTGTACGAATTATTATACTATATTAATTTTATTAACTCTTTTATCTTACTATTTAATGTGTCAAATTCATTATTTCGTAGCATTTTAAAAGATCAATGAAGTTTTCTATAAAGAATTTTTTTTAAATCAATTTTTACCATTTATAAATGTTTAAATACACTTTATTATTTTGTCAATAGTTTATCGATAACTATGATAAACTACCAACAAATTAAGTCTTCAACGATAATAAAACCAGTATAGAATGCCAATCTGTTGCAGGGAAAAGACCGAGGCAAATTAAATTTTTTCTAACTTATAGGTTTTTCGATCATCAAATAAGGAAAAAGAAAACGCGTATTTCGTTCGTAAGTTTTTACGTGTACTTTTTCTTAAGCGTATTTCTTTGTAGTTACTTGTATGCGAGATATCTAAAATCCGCATACGTGACTCGGCGTGTCGCCCTTTTTTCATGTTCGACGAGATTCAAGTTACCAGTCACGAAAGAGCCAATGCCCCAGGGCATAATAATTTATTTCATTCTATTAAAGATGTTTTTTTTCTTCTGATAAAGTCATCTGCTCCATTAGCACGTACTATATCATGTTTACTTATAAAAAAAATCTAAATTGAATTTCTCTTCGATACTGTTTTGTCAGCAAATGGGCTTGAAATAGCTAAAAGTTTAATAAATACTAGTTAAAGTTAATACCACTGCTAACGGGGTGCTGGTTCGTTTCCCGCTCGCTGTGTAGATGTTTATAGTTTGTTTCAAAGGGGTTAATCGTTGATTGATGGCTATGATTCTAGGCCTGCGTTAAGCTCTAAGTCAAATCGCTAAATAGTCTAAGATGCTGGTGAATTTGAAACTTATGGTGTTAAATAAAACCACTGCAAGTTTTCAGCTAATATAAAATAGCAATGAAACCAGGTTTTGATACGTTATATTCTCTATTATTTCAGAAAAGTCCCGCACCCCACAATTCGCCATGCATTCTTACGAGTATACAATTATAAAATACTCTTTCAACTTTACATACGCTTGAAATTTTGATTTACGTCAGGCTTCTCCCAACTTCCACCATACCAGAGTTGACGTCCATCTGAACCAAACACTTTGCAATTACTTTCATCGATGAAAATTGTGCTCTTCCAGAGAATAGCAATTACATGTGTAACAGATTTCCTTTTGGTGAGTGACGTCTTTTAAAAAGGAATAAAACAATTTTTTACTTTGTTACTTATCACTTTTATTTTTAAACAAAATTTGTGTGACTATAGTTTCGTAAAACGATTTTACATTCTCAAACACTATTTTAAAACTAAAGTTTTAAATAAATAAAAATAGTAACCAATTATTATTTTCGAAATTGCTTTTACACATATTTACTTGAAATTATGTTTCTTATCACAGCTTTTCCGTTGATAATTTAATAACTTTGCAAATATTTTTTCGTTGACATCCTAAAGTTTTTGACCCTTGCTATAAGGAACTTTTTTCTTTTAAATAATGCGAAGGATCATTGTATACTGAATTGTGCTACATTGTATCCTGTAGACTGAATTGTAGGTCTGATTATTCTTTCAATTTTTCTATTCGTCTTGTTTTCATTAAAAAACTTATAACAATTTGTTGATCCTGTCTGATATTCGGTGGGTTCTTTTGACTTAACAGCAACATTCAACTAAATATCAATAAAACATATTCAAAGGGCATGCATATCGTACCTGATAAAGCAAATATTTATGTTTAACGAAAATGATGTATTATCAGCGGAAAAAACAATTCGCCAAAATGGGAGTCGCCTTCCAAATTTTAATTTTTACAGAATATACTGAACACAGCAGTCTATAAGTGATTATAGATTTACATTACAGAGTAGAAGCTATTGCGTTTCTAATTCCTGACACCCGTATTAGAAAACTTTTGACAGGTTTTTTTATTAATAAGTTTTCCGTTAGCCATAAAATTTGTCTTTTAATTGCCATATATATATATATATATATATATATATATATATATATATATATATATATATATATATATATATATATATATATATATATATATATATATATATATATATTATTTTAATAAGCGATCGCCTGAAGTTGCTGCTGAATTTTGTACAAAAAAAAATAAAATGGCGCAAGCAAATTAATTATGATGGATACAAATGGATTTAATGATGAAATATTGCCTGATAATTCCTTATATCTCCGAAATGTTAGATTTTAATTTCTCGGTAGAAATGGTGTAATAAAAGAGACAGAAAGAGGATAGGATTTTGAATGTTTTTTGAAATTTTCAGAATTCTGCTTCTGTTTCGCTCTTCTAATATTTTTGTTTTAACAGAAACAAAAACATTAAACAGAAAAATGTACCATCTGCTACTATACATTTAAGATACGTCTAGTCAGGAAATTCATTCTACCATCATAACTGTATGAGAAGTATTTTTATTACACATAATATAATATACTTTATACCAATATATATATTTAGATGCATTTTTTTTAATTAGGTTGCTGAACTAAAACACGAGTAGTTTTAATCATGTGCTGATGATGCTAACATGGTTAACGAAACGTGCGTCCAGAATATAAAAAATAGTGTTTTGGTGTATTGTGAAAAAATTTTTGTAATAAAAGTTTGTTAGTGTAACGCCAAAGGTTCCAAACCCACAGTGTATTAAAACACGAGACCAAATATGAAATGAACCAAATAGACATAATCTGCAAATAAATGCAATAAACGAAAAATTGATAAGAGCTGAAAAACTGATAAGGATGAGTCGGATACAGATAACGTACGACACGAAATTAACCGAAAAATATTATAGAGGAATGCCAAGAAATAGGTGGTTTGAAGGGACTGAAAAAGGAATAAAGAATAAGGGAATAAATTCGGAATTTATAAATAAAGTTTGTGCGTAATTTTGCAACAATGAAGAAACATGGATGGAAAGAACGTCAGTTTTAGTCGGATTTAAAGGAATTTTAAAGTTTAATTTTGCTGAGAAAATTATGATGATAACCGGAGGATATTAAACAAGCCTTTTGGATTTACAAAGAGTTAATTAGTCGAATTATTAATAGTTCAAATTTCTATCTTATTCAACTTCATTGCTTCGGACTTTTTCATTTTTTTTTTTTGAGGCTGTGTTACGCTTCCTAAGTAGAGTGAAAAAGCAATAGCAGCCATAGAGAATTATTAAGCAGACATTTTATTAGAAACATTTTGATCAGCTTCAGTAATATAATAGCTAAATGAAAACTGACAAAATAATCGCTTTTAATAATAGCAGGCACAAACTAAATTAATTTAAAGACAGTGTTATTTCACGTATAATTTTTAGAAACATAGAAAGTTGAGATTATGTTATTGTTATAATTGTCATTGTTTTAAAAAACGTTTCTTATAATTGGGGTTTTCGATATCATAAAGCTAAATTAGTTATTTATTACATACTACACTATTCCACACCATGTTGACATCTACAAAGTCACATTAAAAATATTTAAACATTAAATTAATATGTTGTAAAACAACTTTTGGAAAACAATGCTCTTACTTGATCATTGATAGTTATAATGTACAAAAGAGCAAATCGAAAATAATCAGTAACCTGCCAATACAAGACAACTAAAAATTGGACTTTTAACTGGATAACCGTCTGAAGATAAATAAAAAAGCGAGCCACGTACGCTCGCACTTAGTTCCAGATAAATTGGTCTTGTACCATCTGCCATCTATTTCCGTTCAAGATGACCGTTTTACTCGACAATGCACTCGGGTGATATTCAAATGCAAATCCATCTCAAACGATACCGATCGTCTTTTAAAGTAAATTCGAATGCGGTGAACGGTTTGAAATCCCATTAAAACAATTAAAGTGTCTGTCTTACTAGTACATAACTTAAAGCAGAAATGTTATTAAGAGGGAATTTCTAGATATATAAATATATATATATATATATATATATATATATATATATATATATATATATATATATATATATATATAAAAGAATATTAAAAAACTGAATGACGCACAACCAAGAGAACAAGCAGGATTCAGAAGTGGATTCAGTTCAATGGATCACATCCAGGTTGTACAGCAGGTCATAGAAAGGCACAACGAATACACCATGCCACTGTGCTTGGCTTTTATCGACTACGAAAAAGCATTTGATTCCATCTCAAAGCATGCGATAATGGATGCACTGCTTAGCCAAGGTGTAGAGAGAGCCTATGTAAACCTATTAAAATTGATATATGATGGAGCTACAGCCACAATTCACCTTGATGATCTTAAAGTAGGAATTAATATAGAACGAGGTGTACGGCAGGGTGACGCAATATTGCCTATTCTTTTCTCGGCTGGCCTTGAAGAAGTATTCCGTAAACTGGATTGGGGACAGGGTGGTGTAAAGATCAATGGTACAAACTTAAACCATCTTAGATTTGCAGATGCTATTATTCTCATTTCACAAGACCCAGAGGAGCTGCAAAGACGCATACAAGAACTGCAAAGGGCTGGCGAACCATTTGGCTTGAAAATAAACCTGAAAAAGAGTCAGGTTATGTTCAATAACTTCGCTCAGGACAGAAGAATTTCAGTTTTGGGAAGGGATTTAGAGATTGTGGACAGCTTTGTATATCTTGGGCAGAGGTTTTCAATGGAGGGGAATACAGCCCGGGAGGTGGAACGGCGTGTTAAATGTGGCTGGCAGGCATTTGGTAGGTTCAACATAGTGTTTAAGAGCAGACTCCCACTTTGCCTGAAAAGAAAAGTATTCGATCAGTGCGTTCTACTCGTTATGACATACGGAAGTGAAACCTGGACACTCACATCGCAATAAATTCAAAAACTTCGGGTGGCCCAGAGGGGAATGGAAAGATGTATGCTTGGCATTACAAGACGAGACAGAAAGTCCTGCGCATGGATCAGGGAACAAATAAAAGCCTGTGACATCATTGGAAGAGTAAAATAATTGAAATGGAGATGGGCAGGCCATATAGCGAGGCGATGGGACGACAGATGGACCAAGGCAATCCTGGAGTGGATACCGCTTGATCGCAAACGTCCGCGAAAAAGACCGATAGCACGATGGATTGATGACATCGTTAAGTATATTGGACCCGAGTGGCAGAGGAAAGCCCAGGACCGTGAAGGTTGGAGCATGCTGAAGAGGCCTTCATCCTGCAGTGGATCGATACGGGCTGAGGATGATGATGATGATGATGATGATATATATATATATATATATATATATATATATATATATATATATATATATATATATATATATATATATATATATATTAAAATTATTACTTAAGAACTTTCTAAAAAATTCATTGAAGAGATCATTGAAGAACCAAAAGCCTAATAATATTGGTTAGAAAAAGTAGATGATTGTAATGTTATTAATATGTAATATGTTTAAAAAAAATTCTTGAGATTTTTGAAGAGTAACAAACCAAATACTATTAGGTCGCGATAGGTAAGGAATTTTTAAAAAGTTTCCTTATAACTTCAAAGGCTCAAAAGTTTTTTTAATTTGAGATTTTTTTTTTCAACATAATTACCTTCAGTTCAGTACATTTAGACCAACAACGTTCGAACTTTTTAATCTCCTCAGTATAATAGGATTTTCCTACTCTGCAAAATAAGCGATTGATTCAGCTTGAACTTCATAACTTGAAATTAATTTTATCTTCATCCACGAGTCATTTCCTCCGGTTTGAAAATATTAAAGGCACATGTGGAAACACTTTGACTCGAAGCTATGAGATTTTGTAGTAAAAACCCGAGATATATATGTATATACAGGTGCATTATCATGCTGAAAGAGTACTTTCTTTTGCGTCAGATGGATGTGTATTAGTATTCTTCAGTTGGTGCAACAATGAATTGTTGAAAATTAATACTTCCCAGCAATAATCCCGCTATTTCGCAAGAAGTATCTAAGTACGACACAACGGGAATCCTAGAAAACCGTAGTAAGGTTTTCTATTGCAAATGGAACAGTTTTCGCTTTCTTTAATGTACTTGCCACCACCTGCTCCCAAGCACAGTTTGGGCCATTGCTTATTTTATGGTGTATAATAGTGAATCCATGTTTCATCTACTGTTATAACACTTCGAAGAAACATAGTAAAATTGTGTTCACGTAAGTTAAAACGTCATTAAAAAGTATTTTTTCAAATGCGTTCTTGAGCCAATGTATCGCATCAATCGGGATGCGGCCTTTTTCATTTTCATGTATTTACAAGAAGTTCGCATAGCTACAGTTGGCAACCTTTTAGTATGACATTATCGGATATTTTCGTAATTTTATCACCCATAACCGTTTTTGAGTCTTCATAAGCAATAGATCTACAACCACCTTTAAACCTATTAAAATAAAATACTTAACTGGATTGTCACAAACAAGCAATTGCGTTTGAGATGTCGTAGTACGCCATCCAATTCATTTCATACTGATTTGGTCATACTAGCACCGGGATGATAACTTTTCAAAGGACCCTCGCATAGCGCATGCCTGGTAGAAGTAAAATTTACCTTCTAATATGTAAAGCCACTTATTGATAACATTAATTTACCCGAATCTATATTAGAGATTCTCGACAGCATGTTATCGAAACTATAATATTTTATTAAACATTTTATTTCTTTTTTTTATTTATATTTTACATATAATTTTTCGAAACTATATATATATATATATTGGACCCGGAATATTGGAATAATATTGGAAATAGGGTCTCCTTATTCTTGATGGTATGGTATATGTCGGCGCCCTGAAGAGTCTGAACCTCGAGAGACGAAACATATGTCATCCAGTTGAAAGGATAGGTGGGGCTCCTTCTCGGTCAAGCAACCAACAAAATATATATATATATATATATATATATATATATATATATATATATATATATATATATATATACATTGTTTCCTATTAAGACGAGACCCGAATAAATTAAAGACAACCACAGATCCCGCAGATTGAGTAGTTAAAATAAATTTTTCTTTTTGCCCTAGTAAATTTAAACAATTAATAACCCCAATTTGTGAAGTTAATAGAGATGTCAGTTTTATGGGTTTTTTTATACAAGAAATCTATCTTTTCAGATGAGATCTGTTTCAGATGATTTTGATAACGCAAGCATTAACGAGACTGATTGTCTATTCTATAATGTTTAAAGGGAATTTTTATTGAATTTTGGGATTATTATATCCTAAAAGGTGGATTTTCATAAATGTCAAATTCTAATTTAATGACATTAATTACTGTACATAGACCTAAGAAGTTAATGGCATCATCTTTTTCTATTTCTGCTTTAAATGTAATGTTCCGGAGTGTGTTGTAAATATGTAATTTAAGTATTTTTGTCGATCTGCGTTGTCTCGCATACCATATATCAAAATATAGCCCATGCACTTAATCTAAAAAAAAAAATTACACTATTAGTATTTAGAAAGCTTTCTATTTGTGAAAGGAATCATAAATTAAAAAGGTGAATGATTTCATCTGTAATTGTCTTACTTAAAGTATTAGTTGTTAATATTTTTTCATTTAAGTTACTTACTTTTTCTATTAAGTTATTATAGCTTAACTAGAACCAATATATAATTTTAAGAACTATTTGAATGGGGTTTAAGACACAAACACAGTCACTAAGCAACCTGTAAAAGCAAAGCCTTCTATATCAAGCTAATTTAATAGATGTTTTTGAAATATTAATTATATTAACTTTTTTTCTAAAAGCATTAACTAAGTATTTTGTAATCCATATATGCCATTTCTAGCCCTACTTTTTGAATTTGAATAAATCAATAATTTGAATAAATAAATAATCAACTGCTAGTTTATTGCGTTATATGCTATATGCTTTATTGGAGGTCTCCATGTGATTTTTAAAGTTATAGGGTATAATTCGAAGCTCATTTGTAAAAAGAACTGGTATTCATAGAAGATTTCTAGGTTTTTACTACGTCTTTTAACCTTTTATCCAAATGAAGCTATGATCTAGAGCCATAAGCCAGATGATCACTAAGCAACTTGTAATGGCAAAACTTCCAATAAAAACTTAAGGGTCCTTTACATGAAAAATAACTTGTAATATCGTGCATTAAAATTTTGTTAAAGTCCCAGTTTCGTACAATTTTTGCTCCCTCAACTTTATTCACTAATTGATGTAATAAAAGCCCTTACTGGCATGTTACTCAGGTGTTCCCCCTTTTATTCTTAGAACTACTTTGAAGCTTCGGCCTTGTATGAATGGAACAAAAATTTAAAGAAAACTACTAACGCCATCTATTGAAACAAAATGTATAATCTGAAAGCTGTAAATCTCTAAAATGAGATTGCTATCATTAATATCGATCAACGGATTGTCAAGTTATAGCGCTTAAAGTAACAGTACCTTTGTCACGTCGTCGCCAAAACACGTTGGAACAAAGAGCTAATATGAAATTTTGTTTCAAATTCGGTAATATTTTTACAGAAACATTTGAAGTGATGAAAAAAGTTATTTGTGATAATTGCTTATTCCCTGCGCGTGTATTCAAGTTGTTGTAACGGTCGTAATGCTTTAAAAGGCGACTCAAAGCCAGATCGACCACAAAACAAAAATCGCGATGAGTTGGTGAAAAATGTGCGTGAAATGATCACCTACGATGCGCATTTGATTGTGAAGTAGATAATGCAGGAATTAAATACGACCAAGTATATGATTCATGAAATTTTGACAAAGGGTTTAAATAGACGGAAAGTCTATGCTCGACTTGTTCCTCACGCCTTAAATGAAGACCAAGAAATTGCTCGCGTTAAACATTGCAAGAATTTTATTGATATAGCCAGACAGAATTGCATGACGAGACTTGGTGTTTCAAGTATGATCCTCAAGCTAAGTTTCAAAGTGCTACGTGGAGGTCCCAAGCTCTCCGAAATCCAAAAAATTCCGTATCCAGAAGTCACGAGAGACGACAATGTAGATCTGTTTTTACGATTCTGAAGGTATTATACTTCGGAAATTTGTTCCGCAGAACCAAAATATAACTGGCAAATCTTATCTGGGTGTTATAAAGCATTTGTGGAATAGAATCGTTCGAGTGAGTACTAAATATCGTGCTCAGGGAAGTTGATTTTTATTGCGCTACAATGCACCATCTCACAGGACCGTCGCTGTTTGTGATTTTTTGCTTCAATATTCTCCGTATTCGCCTGATTTATCTCCGACTAATTATTTAATTTTCCCGAAACGCAAACTGGCCGTGAAATAACGTTTTATGACAGTGTTACACAAGTCCAAAATGCCATGACAAGGTCATTAGGGCGATTTCGTAAAACGTCATAAAAGCTCTATGTTAGCATTGGGTGAACATGTCCAGCCGTGTGTTGATGCGGAAGGCATGTATTTTGAATAAAAATAAATAATTTTGGCAAAATAAGTATTTTTTTTAATTAAAAAGTTGCGTTATTTCTCCGACATACTCTGTATTCACATTTCAACATTTATTGTTTCTTATTTATAATGGTAATATATTTGCATAAATGACAACTAGATAGGTTGTAACCACTTGTCAAGGTGAAAATTGTGTCAAAAAATACTTCAAAGCTCTCAAAAATTAGAATCATTTAAACGTATTCCATAAAGATATAAAAAAACAATATTTTGGGTCGTTTAAACAATTTAAAATATCGTGTAAGATTTAAAAATTGCTGAATACATCGGCATCAATGAAGTTATTTCATGTCCTCTAGTTTAATATTTATATGATAATGTTAAATTTCAAAGATTTGCTGTGATTACCAGTAACGGGTTTCCTTTATCAAATTGACTACCATCGTCTTGCAAACATTATATCATCAGTTTTTATGTCATTAGTTATAAATAAATAAATAAATAAATAAGTAAATAAATATATATATATATATATATATATATATATATATATATATATATATATATATATATATATATATATATATATATATATATTTGTTATATTTTTTATATTTGTATTAAAAATATTTTTTATACGTACGTATCAATTTAAAGTAACCATATCGTTCGTTTTCTCAGAAAGCGTCCTAACTGACAAAAATTTGGGAACTACTTATAGATCTTATGTCTTATAATTTATGTAATATACATCACAATTTCCTCGACCTAGTTGCAAAAGCAAAATTAGTTGGTCATTTAAAAATCCGTTAGATCACTTCGTGAAAAAGGCAATCTGTTCATATAATATATTAATCAATAAGTTCCCGGTTTGACATCTATGTTAGAGCTTTCTATGTTATCACTTACGAAAAATCCTTACCATTGGTATTGTGGTAACCTTCAAATGCATGTGTCAAAATTTCATAACAATCTGTCACTAGTTTTTGATTTCTGATTTAAGTGACACCAGTTTTGTTATTTTCAAAAGAATGAAAAAAAAAAGAATTTCGTGTGTTGATTAAGCATTTCTTTTTGATGTCGGAAAATACTGAAGCAAAACAATGACTTAATAAACATTACCCGGACACTGCCTCTGGAAAATCAACTGTAATTGATTGATATGCTGAATTCAAACGTAACCGTACAAGCACCGATGACGTTCTGGACGTCTAAATGAGGAAAATTCACAAAATTATTTCGCAAAACCGTATATTAAAACTGCAAGAGATAGCTGATATGAACATATTGAAAGGAAGTATTTACACCATTTTGCATAAACTTTTCGAAATGCGTAAATTGCTGTCGAAATGGTTACCGCGATTACTCATAGCGAACCAAAAACAACAAGGTATTAATCATTCTGAGCAATATTTGGAGCTGTTTAAACGAAATAAAAATATTTATTATGCCGTATGCGGCAATAGATGAAACACAGATCCATAACTACACTCCGAAGTCAAATTGGCATTCAACTGAGCGGACATCAGGCAGTGAAAGCCGTCGAAAGCGACTAAAAACACAACTATCGGTAGGTAAGGTTATGGTCTCTGTATTTTGGGATGCGCATGGGATATTAGTCATCGATTATCTCGATAAAGGTAAAACCAGCGAATATTAAATATTGTTATTGGTGCGTTTAAAAAACGAGATCGCAAAAAGGGTCCAAATGAATATAAAAAGTACTGTTACAACAAGACAATGCACCGTGTCATAAATCGTTGGCAACGAGGGCTAAATTGCATGAATTGCGCTTCGAGTTACTTTCTCGTTCAGCGTGTTCAGATCAGTTCCCAACGATTATTACCTTTTCTCAGATGTCAAAAAATTGCTCGCTGGAAAGAAATTTAGCTTGAATGAATAGGTAATTGACGAAACTAAAGGATATTCTGAAAGCAAAGAAAAAGGCAAAGTTTTCTATTAAAAAAGATGTAGAAATCTTAGAAAAGCATCGGAATGATGGTATTGCTCTTCAAGAAAAATATATTATTGAATAAAGTCGAAATTTGCAAAAAAGTGTTTTATTTGTCAGACCGTGGACTTATTGACAGATGCATTGCTTGTATTTTAGTTATCAACTATAAAAAAATTTGCTCAAAGTGAATTTATTTAAATCAAATAACTAGTTATTTGATTTATATAAATACACTTTTAACAAATATTTTGTATTTTTTTACTATGGTGAGTTCTATCTAATAATCGGCTTTACAAAAATAGTTCAGGTGCTGCATAATACCAAAGATATTTTCACTCATTTTTTTTTTGTTTTTGCTTAAAAAGATTTTGATTTTTTTTAAATTTTACGAGAAACACATTTTACTACTATTTATAGCATATACTAGTTATAGTAATTACACGTACTACACAATAATAAAATAAACAAATCGGGACGCTCGGAAACAACGATGATACGTCAAAAAAAATCAAAACCTCACCTTCTTATAGATGTGTGTTTTTGACTTTTTCTATGAATTTTGTTGAGTTTATTACAGAACAAGAAGGTAGTTGGTTTGGTAGATTTTCAAATTCCTATGTTAACTATTTTGCCAAGTTGTATGCAGAATCAATGGCTGATACAATTGCTTTCATTGGTTTTCCTGGTGTATGAATTTTGGTAGAGCATACCATCTTGGCACTTTTGGATTAGAAATATGAAGTTTGTTTTTTAGAGAAGGAGAAATAAGGCTGTTACAAGATTTCAATGTATGTCTGACTTCGTTGACCATTTTTAACAATGGATTTCTCGGTAATCGTTTATATGGACCGGCTTGAATTCCTTTTTCAACGCGTTAAAATTAATCAGATTTGTCCATTACTACAACCTTATTTCCTTTATCAGCTTTTAAATAAAAATAATCCTTCCCTCGCAGATGCTTGACAATCTTAGAAATGTTTGGCATATTTTAACTTTTATTTGAAATATTTTTTACAATTTTGCCTTTACATGACTCTCTGACAAAAGCTTTGTAACCCTCGGATAAGTGTTTAGTACCACTTTCAATACCGGCTACCATATCCTCTAAAGCACTAAGAGATGCCGGTAAAGCAAAATTGAGGCCTTTATTTAATAGATCTAGTTCTGGATTGTCGAACGTCTGTGTTGAAAGATTTTCTACTATGTTTTTCTACTCTTTTTTAGAATATGTTCTTTCAGCTGCTCAATTTTTGACTTCGCGGTTAATTTTTTTCTTTATTTTGTTATCTTTTTTCCCATTTTTTCTTTTTTTCTTTTTTCCTGTATCCTTTTTTACACGCTTCATTAGGTAGGTAGTACGCTTCCTAGGTAGTAGGTTAGCAATTAGGGTTCTCATATAAATAAAACATAGTTTAGTTTTAAAATTAGATTAAATTATCTCCTGATGATACTAACATGGTTAACGAAACGTGAGTCGAGAACATTAAAAAAAGTTAGTCAGTGTTTAGTGATAAATCTCTTTGATTTTAGTGTTTCACACCGAGGGTTCGAATTGAAGAATTGATATTACGCGGGCACAAAACAGGCGTCGTATGAGACGTTCGTTTTCCTAATCTCCAATAATAAATCATTACACCTCTTGAAAGTCCCTAACTTATTTGTATAGCCAAGTCTAAAATATAGAGACAAACAATTTACTTCACATTTCTTTACAACAAACAGAATACGTTATAAAAATGTTTATAATACATTTTTATAAACCACCCAGTAAATATGTAGTAAGATCTAATCCCCAGTAAACTCAACCTTACCAATTTTAGAGAAATAATAATAAAAATATGTTTCAAGCGGTGGTCAGAATTACAGTTATTAGAAATGTAACTATATATCGTCATTTAAAGAGTAATAAAATATCCTCCTCAATAAGATTTTTAAGACTGTATCCAAACCAAACAATATAAAGAGTTAACATTATCATTATTATTATCTCCTAAATTTTCTTAGAAACTGTCAAATAATTTTCCAAAACCAGAACTCTGACTTAATAATACCATAACAATGAACGTTTCGCTGTAAAAAAACACATTAATCCTGCAAACAATGACTCTTAATCGCCTTATGTCTAACCGGAAAAAAAATCCTCACTCTCCCGAAATCCTATTATGGCTGAATGAGAATTTCCCGCTATTTATCCTAATAGAATTTCAGGCTTATAAATACTTATCATACTTTCGAACATTATGGCAGAGTGAGGAAAATTTAATTTCATTTAAAGATTATTGGGTATTAGTTTTACTGTGTTATTACATTTCACTGGAAATATAAAATTCCTAATAATTGTAAGGTCAATGTCATTAAAAATTCAAGTCTAATTTTCCGCCTGTTTTCCTATAATTTGAACAATCATAATAATATAACGTTATAATGACTTACTGTTGTTTCAATTAATAACTATAGAATGACATGACTATAGCCGGTTCAAACCCATATATCAGTTTCCTATAAAATTACCTCATCGAAAATACAACCAAATTCGAAATTTGAACACACGTGAAATAGAATGACCTAAAATAGAATGACACACGTAAAAATAGAATGGAAAAGCAAAAATGCAAAATGAATATTGGAATATGGAATTTATGAAAACACACAAGAGGAAAAATGGAAGAGTTATTAAAGAAGCAAAGGCCTTAACGAAATGAATCGGGAAGGAAAGGGAAACTATATATATACATATAAACCATATACTTCTTATTTGGCAATATATGATTTTTAGTTAACACCTTTAACAGGAAACTGGGAAAGGAATTCGCTTAACTCATATTGTAATTTTGAAAAACTACACTGCAAGAAACGACTTCTTAATTGCATTTGAAAAGGAAGTGGTGATGCCTTCCATTCATAGAAAAGTCGATTTTTTAAATGTATCCATGCTAAAAAAATACTTTGAAAACTTAGACAGTAAGAGGGTTTTATATCATATTGAGCAAATTAAAGTGGGCTCCGGATTATGATCACTACCTATTGAATCACAGTTTATACTTAATATTTCAATTCTTTCATAAAATGGCAGAACTAGCATGATACTAGAGCAGTTTAGAATAGAGAACCACCTAAAAGATACTCGCTATGACTAGGGAATGAGTCTTTGGTGGATTTTAGATACTTACGGGTAGTCTATACGACACGAGACTAGGTAGTCTATGTACTACGGGATCACGTGAAGTACTGACAGTCATCAGTATTCAACTTAATTAGAATTAATATCATTGTTCATCATGGATTTAAAATGCTTAAGCAACTCTCTTCATTAAAGCATATAATATTATGCATGAACTTAGAAATCTCACAATTATTACCTTTCTATTACGTTAAATTTACCGCCTGAAATGTCGTAATATTTGAATAGCGATCAAATAGTCAACCTGCAACCATTGAGTCTTTATCTCAAACTTGCACACTTGCATCACATCCGAGTCGACGACTAATGAATTGCAAATCGGTCTGCATCAGGTTAACGCAAAGTTTTCAAAGTAATGAAATGAGTAATTTCGTATAATTAAAATCTGAGGCAGCAGCCGCTCACTTCAGCCACAGCCAAGTGGTTAATCCTTAGCAGCGATCGCAAGCTTTTACGCAAATTTTGTAAATAATACAATGCGGCAACCGGATGTTTATGTTTATTTCCTCCGTTTAAGAAAAAAATTAAATAAACCACAAACTGACGGTACTGAAATATAGAAACAGTAACAGAATTTGACAGTAGTAATTTAATTTCAAAGGAAAAAATTAAATATTTAAAGGATATATAGAGGAGAATATATAGAAATGATACAGTGTGGTAATTGGTTTGTTGCGTTTTAACCTTTATGGTGAAAACTAACACAGAACTATAAATTATATCGGCATTCTATAAACTAGTCTATTACAAAATCAAATTAATTTTCTATCAGAAACAGAATTTAAACACCTATATATAAATAATAAATATTGCCAAGTCCACATGGTAATATTTATCATGATCTTAGATCAAAGAGTACATTTCCATAAAAAAACTTGAAGAGAACAAGCATGTCACGTACTTGTACATGACATGTTTGCATACAATGCAAAAATTGTTTGTACTTATTATGTACAACACATTTTCTTCAATTTCCTTTCAATTATTTAGGATTCTATTCTTCACTACGTATGCGGTATAAACCACTCAATATGTATATATATATATATATATATATATATATATATATATATATATATGTATATATATATATATATATATATATATATATATATATATATATATATATATATATATATATATATATATATATATATATATATATATATATATATATATATATATATATATATATATATATATATATATATATATATATATATATATATATATATATATATATATATATATATATATATATATATATATATATATATATATATATATATATATATATATATATATATATATATATATATATATATATATATATATATATATATATATATATATATATATATATATATATATATATATATATATATATATATATATATATATCTCCGCATAAATGAGCATATTGTTGATTGCTTGACTGGGAATAGGCCCCATCCATCCCTTCCATTGGAGGGCACATGTTTCGTCTCTTGATGTTTAGACTTTTCAGGGCACCGACATGTGCTCTCTCGTCAAGAATAACTAGACCCCCATCCACAGTCAACAACCCATACAACAACCATTGTTGCGACGTTTCGCCAAAATATCATTTGGCATTTTCAAGTGTTATCCGCTTTGACTGAAGAGTCCAACTGACGTGCACACGTCGTTGCGGTCGGTTTTATAGCCCGCCGGCGACTGTGCAGATTGTATCGGGGTGGTTCGAGACTATTCGCGGCGCTCGACAACGCTGTCGGGCGTCCGTTCATTGATTTTTTCTTCCTCGCCGCCATGTTGTCGCGTTTGTTCTTTTTTAAGAAAGGATTTCCATACTTTTGGAATGTTGAAAGCGTCGTTTCGCGTATTTAGCTCAGCCCTGTCTTTTATTTGAAAGGCTTCTCTAATTGTTCGGAACTTGTAGTTTTCAATATTCGCTATTTCTTTGGCTCGTTCAAAATTGATTTTTTGTCCTGTTTGTAGATAGTGTTAGAACAGAGCGGAAGTGTTTTTCGTTTTTTACGTTGTTTTTATGTTCTTGTATTCTAGCCGAAATTCGTCTGATTGTTGGTCCTATATATGTTCTGTTGCAGTCGGAACAAGATACGCTATATACCCCATGATTTTCCAGTCTAACTTTATCTTAGATGATTTTAGCAAAGCAGAATCAATTAAAAATTACTACAGATTCCATAGTACATATTAATTAAGTATATTTCAAAAAATTGTGTAAGTAGGCTATTCGCTTTGTGGTTGCAACACTTAGAACTTATATGATTCATCTAAATATACATATAAAGGATATCTAAAGATTAAAATAAGGTTTTACATCGCAAATCAATTTTGATTGCTGTCTTATATTTTGATGTCTTATCATATTTAAATAGTTAATTTTTTGTCTACAGATAACTGTTACTAAACATGGCAGAATCTAAAAAGAAATGTAAGTAAACAGTACAGTATTGATTATTTGAAGTTTGGCTTCATTCCATCATTGTCGAACAAACGATTGCCTATTTACCTTTTATGCAACAAAGTTTGACGCTATGAAACCATCCAAGCCAAAATGAGGCTATGAAACCATTCAAGCTTCTCCATCTGGGAAGGCGTTGCTCTAATGAAAAAACAGATAATGATTTGAAATACTTTCAAATTCTTAGAGAAAAACTTCAGAAGGGACTCAGGGTGGATGGTATGTTTGCTTCGACGCCACAAAGAGACGATGATGGTTTGCGGGCATCTTATAGTATCTCGCTGCTTATGGCAAAATCTGGAAAACCGCCTAATATCGGGAAATTATTAATTTCCAGCCCATTGAATATATAATACAGCCATTAAAGAGGTTTTAAAAACTGTTGCACACAAATCTGCATACGATGTAATCAAAAAAATTCCAATAACATAGTTCAAAGACGCATTGATAAAATGAGTTGAAAGCTTCTTGTGTAATTATCTGCAAACGACCCATTTCTCTATATAACTGGACGAGTCAATTTTAGTTGGTAATGAGGCATTATTATTGGCATATATTCGTTTTGTTATTGACCAAGAAATCCATGAAGAACTACTCTTTGTGAGAAATATGAAAACAGATGTTATATAAAGATATATAGAATTATGAAAACAGATATTAATCAATAAGTAATGTTTTGAGATATTATTTAATGTAAAAAGCGATTCCTTTACCAAATATAATATCAGCGGCAAGCAGATGAAACACCTGCCATGTTTGGGCGCTATCGTTGATTTATAAGCCATTTAAAACAAAATGTATCCGAGGTGTTTGCAATACAATGCGTTATCCATCGGAAACATTTAGTTACTAAACACCTGAGTGGCAGATTGCATCAATCTCTTCAGTTTGTAATTTACGCAGTAAACAGAATTCGGAGAAAAGTGTTGAATTCTAGGTTATTTTTCTTTAGGTTATATTCTAGGAAATTTTTTCAAGTCATTTTTTTAAATGACGAGAACTTTCATCGATTACTTCTTCACACTTAAGTACGCTGACTGTCAAAAGGCTTATGTTTGAGAAAATGTTTCTCACTTTTGAGGTAGTTTTAGAGTTTTTGGATGCTAAAGATCCAATTAAAAAGTTAGTTATGTGGAAACCAGACATTGCTTATTTAACAGATTTGTTTAGTAAATTTAGTGAGGTTAACTTGCCGTTACAAGGCGATAATCTAAATTTAATAAAAATAAAGTCAAAACAGCTTTTCTTGTCAGAGTTAAACTAATGAAGCAAAACATCGGATGCCTCGAATTTACCAAGTTTCCCAATTTGCGACAGACAAACTGCTAGGATGATGACGTTTTAACCTATGTTCAATATTTAGATGCCCTTCATACAGACTTTGACCCTGGGTTTGAAGATCTTTTGACTATAGAAATGCCACAGTGAATTATCAATACACACAGTGACACTGAAAAAACGGATGTCATATTACAAGAAGAAATGATCAGAATAAGCATTAAAGAAGAACTTAAGGTAGAGTTCAAAAAGAGATATCAGCAATTTTAGCTTCGGAAAGATATATATGGTACTGTCATGTATGGATTATCGCAAGAAGTTTTTGATAGCTTTTCCATCTTCATACCTCGTGGAAAAGGGTTTCAGCGCGGTTGCCGTCTTCTTACAAGAAAAAGAAATAGACTGGAAATCATTGTCCAAGGAGATTTATGGTTAAACCTAAGTAAATTGAAGTCAAATATTGAAAAGTTGCTATTAAAGCATCAGACTCATTTTTTATTAATTTATATTTATAAAACTTAACCTTTGGTTTGAAGCACTATTTAAAAAAAAATATTTATAGTAATAGCTATGCCTTTAATTTCCATTGTCTTTCTACTTATCAATCGTGGATTAACAAGACCGGAGATAATAGTGATAAAAATATCTCGTTGAGATTTTAGTATTGAACACATTTTTTGTTTTCACTGAATACATAACCAGCAATCATACAAACATGTAAATCACTAGAAACATTGACTTTCAAAATCACAAGGCAAAAACTTGCTCATCAATTATGATGATCAATAGGTTGCTCAAAAAGAAAATAAAATTTCATCAACAAAGATGTAAGCAACGAATTCAAGGATATTCAGAATTTTAACGATATTCAAAACCAGTAATGGGTATTCAAAGAGATCCTTGCATGTTTTTGGTCTGTTTTGGTTGGAAAAGAGGTCAAGCCAGAAAAATATATCCTTGGGGACAAAATTTAACAATATATAGTGCTATTATGCAAAGATGCCTTGCAAAATTTAACGTTGAAAATATGAAATTCTGATGTAACTGAATAGTCCAAGTGACAACATTTCTAAAGCAAATGTTTGGCGTATTCGGACAGTTAAAATTGTATGAGACGGATTCCAGAAACTTTAGTCTTACCTAACTACTAATTGCAAATAAACTACTTAAAGCAGTTTAATTAAAATCAATTTATTATAAAAAATTGAACCAGCGGAAATTTTTCAAGTGCAGTACTATTATGAATTTAATATTTAATTAAATTGCTCAAATTTTTATTATGATAGGAGAACACTTATATTTTAAATACCAATTAGCAATTTTTATTAATTTTATATTCATGAAACATTTTTACAGTCTAATTAGCAAATTAACAGCGCTTTCAAGTTTTATGTAGTTTAAATTTAATTAACAAAAAACCCTTTGCACTACATCTGGTTAATTAAAAAGAACGAAAATATCTCATTTTTCAGCCGGCAATTTGGTAACAGGTCTGATTACATTATTAATATTCTCGACAATGTTTTAAAGAAAAAAGCTTCATAGTAGAAAATCATAAATCAAATAAAAAAAGAGAACTTTGGCTTTAAATTATAATTAAGACGAAAGTGGGGTGTCTCAGTTTGAGGTGGTATAAGAAAGTAGAGAGAAAGATTTACTCGACTGTTACGGTTTCCCTTTTTTCTTTGCGCCCTTTTCGAAATGAGAATTTATTATTGTTCGTGGATTAACTCGCTTTTGTTAAGTAGGTAGTATTATAATGAAGAAAAATTACAACAAAATGACAACAACATTACTAACTATATTGTTTTGATAATGATATAGTAGCTCAAGTGCAACCCTTGAGCTAAAGTTTCCAGCCTTGCACGGAAAAAACTATGTTATAATTTTCAGAAGAACTTTAATTTTAAAATATGCATTTTATCCAGCGTTGCTATTCTGAAATGGATTTCAAGAAAGTATGTCTAAGATTTTTGAAAAAGTTATGTTTAATCACCTCTTAAATTACATGATTACAACAACACAACTTAACAGTATCCAGCAAGGATACCTAGAAAATATTAACAAAAACAGCCTTATTTTATTTCACAAATGAAATACTAAAGTCACTGGGGACCAATGAACTTCCATTGGGACTATTCCTTGATTTGTCAGAAGCATATGGCACATTAAATTATAGTATTCTTTATGAAACATTGGATCTTCATGGTATTAGAGGACAAACATGTAAATGGATACAATCATATCTCGAGAATCGAAAACAAAAAGTCCGAATTCAAAAATCGAACGAGATCTCTATGTCAAATGAGTTCACCATTCATCTTCGAATATCTCAGAAAAGCATACTGGGGTCAATATTATTCATTATTTATGTAAATGACATAGTTAATGTAAATTATAACATAATCTGGAGTAAAATAACAATGTATGCTGATGATACAAATATGTTGGTAAAAAGTGCATATGTGCAACAACTAAAGAATAGAACTGTTGATCAATTAAATAGTATTGATAAATAGTTTTCAAAAAACAAATTATTACTGAATAAAGATAAAACAAATGTAATACAATTCAGGACAAAACAATGTAGAATTAAAGAATATTGTTTAATATTGAATAATACTACTAAAAACGCAACAACATGTAAAATTTCTGGAAGTAATTCTAGATTGCAATATGTCTTGTTACGACATCGAATATTTACAAAAAAAACTGTTGCAAATCTGTTTAAAGTCTTCTTGTATTGAAGAAATACTTGAATATTGCTACCTTAAAAACTGTATACTTTACTAATTTTCAAAGCTATATTAGATATGGTGCGATCTTTTTTGGGAGTAGCTATGAAATGCAGAAGCTTTTTATATTTTAGAAAAAAACATTACACACAATGTTGAATTTGAAACCACAGGAATCGGGCAGGAAAAAATTTAAAAACAATGGTTTGTTGACCCTTTTATTAATTCTTATTCAGCAATATATATTATTTTTCTGCAAGAATCCAGAGTTATTTACGAGAGGTAAACCCCAAAAACATACAACAAGAAATATAAATTATAGTTACCCATTACGTAAGTTAATATTTACACATCAGGGAGCATACTATAACTGTATAATAATGTATAATCACCTACCACATTATGTTAAGACTATCAGGGACCAACTGAAAAAAATGCTTGTTTTTTTATTACATTTAGAGCCTTAGAGCCCTAATGTACTGTTGATGGTTATATAAGATATCAGACCTGTATATAATATCAATGCCAATTTTTTGACACATATTTCGTTTTATATATATTAAACATACTTCTGAAATTAAAATAATATTAATAATAATTATTATTATATGCAAAATACCCTTCTACGACTATTCTGGTGTTTTCATTCAACTGAAAATGCGTACATAGAATTTAGTAATTTTTTGAAAATTTAACAACAAATGCAAGGCAAAAGGAACCGTCCCTATTGAATATGCTTAATTTTTCAACCATTTTTAGTTCAACCCACTCCATTTGATCATCTTCAAAACACCTTTTTCAGAACTTTTCTAACGAAAATTATTTGGTGGGTCAAAAAACTATGTATATAATATGCCCAATATGAACTGCCTGTATTACAAATATTTCAAAAGCAGAAAATGAAGAATTTAAAGAATTAACACAAAAAGAATAATGTTTAGAAAGTAAAAATTTAGGATTAGAGGCGCACTCCCCGTTTTGAATACCTGAGGAAGATTTGAAGTCAACTCAATCGCCTACACACGAACTATAGTCGCTGTACACATCTGATGAACAGGTGGAGAAATACTGAGTCGCCGGCATAAAACAATCCAACATATAATAACTAAATGTCTCAACAGAACATATTTTCGTTACATCACAGAAATTGGTGGTACCTTCAATTGGTATAGTAGTATTGAATGGCTCGATAATCTAGATATTGTCTTCTAACATAATGAAAAAGCTAAATAATTTAATATATTAACATATTGCTTTAGATTTTATTAATTTATTTGGTATAATAAAATTTTATGAAAAATGTATTAATAATATAAAACCTATAATAGGAGTAATTACTGTTATTATACCATTTATTATTAAATAATAAAAATAAAAATTTATTTGAATATTCAGAAATTACATTACTTGTTCAATTTTTTTAATGTCATAATTCTAACCGTTTCATACAAAACTGTTCAAAAATACATTCAACCAGCAGGTAGCTATTAAATGGATAAATTTGCAGATTCTGTTTAAATGGTTGTGATTCTAATTCATAACTAGCCCCCTAAGTAATGAAACTCTTAATTAAGTGAACCTTAGAGCAAAATTATGCAAATATTATTAGTTTTAGGGTAATTGTAATCGAATTGCTTAACAGTTCTGAAATATTATCAATAGACACTCGCCATATAACTTTTAATTCAATCAATTAATTAATCTGAAATTATACTAAGGAAAAGTGATAATGCTTAGAAGAAAATTTAGTGGTTTTTATACATTCGATGGGAAAAATCTAGAATTTCTTTAGCTTAATCTTTTTTTTAAATTATAATAGCCTATTTAAAACATTTCGATAGAAATACAGTAAACCATTTTCAGAAAAAAAATCTAATTTTATTAAGCAATTCTCTAAACAAGGAACCAAACCCTATAATGTTTTAGATTGTATGGTGGTAATTTGGCTGTATCTGAAACCTGCGCTGAAACCTGAATAACTAAGTGAATTAACTTGCAAATTCTATTTAAATGGTCCTGATTCTAATCCATAACTAAGCCTCTAAGTAAGGAAGCTATTGATTTAAGTAAACCTTAGAGCAAAATTATGCAAATATTATTAGTTTTAGTGAATAGTTGACTTGACTGTTCTATGATTTTATCAATAGAAGGCATTACAATTTTTAATCCTATAAAGCATTTAGTTCTAAAAATTCGTGAACCTTACGTATCAATGATACTATTTGTTCTTAAATTAGCATGACTAGAAGTTCCATATTATGGCTAGGAATTATAGTATTTTTTGTAATAGTTAAAACATTTTGTCTCCGATTTTTTAAAATAGATTTGTCTTGTGTTTAGATGTGTTTAGAAGATGTGTTTAAAAAAAGACATTTCTTGAATTGGTGAATTAAAAGGAAGACAGGGTACAAGGACTTTAGTGATGATAAAGAAATAGGTGACGATGAACCTGGATCAGAAAAACCTTCCACGTCAAACAGTGAATAAAACATTACCAAAATCAAAGATCTTGTAGCGAGTACTTGCCGATAAAGTATTAAAGTTCATTTATCCAATTGAAAAAACGATGTATTGGGGCAATAAAATGTTAAAAACGTGTTTCGGCAATGAAGTTATGAGCGACTGAAATTAAAATGTTTACAAGTAGTACCAGAACTTTAGCGATGGTAAAGTAGAAGTTGAAACTGAACCTCTTTTAGAAGGACAATCCACGTCAACCAAAACCCATCATCACACACCGTAATAATTATTCGCTAAAAATTGAAACAAATATTACTGCATAAGCACTATACGAGAATTGTTACTTATATATCCGGAATAATAAATAAAAAAATATTTATAATTGAATATGGTTTTATTGTTTTTCAAACGCGATGATCGATACACGTTTGCATATGTTTGAACCAATTTTCATAGCAGTTTTCCCATTTCGACTGAGGTATCTCCAAAACATGCATTTTGAACGCATCAAACGCTTCTTATGCCGTCGAAAATCGTTGACCATGAAGTTTATGTTTCACGACCGGGAATAAAAAGAAATCATTGAGTACCAAATCAGGACTCTGCGGCGGATGACCCATCAATTTGATGTTTTGGCCAGTCAAATATTGTGTTGTTCAGTCCGATGTGTAAGAGCTCGCATTTTCATGGTGAAGAATGATTCTGCAACGCTGGTTGTTTTTTCTTATGTCTTCAAAGGGTTCTGGCAAACAAATGGTAGAGTATCATTCAGAATTGACCATTCTATGATTCTCTAGCTCAACCAAAACCCACCATCGCACACCGAAATAATTATTCGCTAAAAATTGAAACAAATATTACTGCATAAGCACTATACGAGAATTGTTACTTATATATCCGGAATAATAAATTAAAAAATATTTATAATTGAAAATGGTTTTATTGTTTTTCAAACGCGATGATCGATACACGTTTGCATATGTTTGAACCAATTTTCATAGCAGTTTTCCCATTTCGACTGAGGTATCTCCAAAACATGCATTTTGAACGCATCAAACGCTTCTTATGCCGTCGAAAATCGTTGACCATGAAGTTTATGATTCACGACCGGGAATAAAAAAAAATCATTGAGTACCAAATCAGGACTCTGCGGCGGATGACCCATCAATTTGATGTTTTGGCCAGTCAAATATTGTGTTGTTCAGTCCGATGTGTAAGAGCTCGCATTTTCATGGTGAAGAATGATTCTGCAACGCTGGTTGTTTTTTCTTATGTCTTCAAAGAGTTCTGGCAAACAAATGGTAGTGTATCATTCACAATTGACCATTCTATGATTGTCTAGCTCAACCAAAACCCACCATCGCACATCGCAATAATTATTCGCTAAAAATTGAAACAAATATTACTGCATAAGCACTATACGAGAATTGTTACTTATATATCCAGAATAATAAATAAAAAAATATTTATAATTGAAAATGGTTTTATTGTTTTTCAAACGCGATGATCGATACACGTTTGCATATGTTTGAACCAATTTTCATAGCAGTTTTCCCATTTCGACTGAGGTATCTCCAAAACATGCATTTTGAACGCATCAAACGCTTCTTATGCCGTCGAAAATCGTTGACCATGAAGTTTATGTTTCACGACCGGGAATAAAAAGAAATCATTGAGTACCAAATCAGGACTCTGCGGCGGATGACCCATCAATTTGATGTTTTGGCCAGTCAAATATTGTGTTGTTCAGTCCGATGTGTAAGAGCTCGCATTTTCATGGTGAAGAATGATTCTGCAACGCTGGTTGTTTTTTCTTATGTCTTCAAAGAGTTCTGGCAAACAAATGGTAGTGTATCATTCACAATTGACCATTCTATGATTGTCTAGCTCAACCAAAACCCACCATCGCACATCGCAATAATTATTCGCTAAAAATTGAAACAAATATTACTGCATAAGCACTATACGAGAATTGTTACTTATATATCCAGAATAATAAATAAAAAAATATTTATAATTGAAAATGGTTTTATTGTTTTTCAAACGCGATGATCGATACACGTTTGCATATGTTTGAACCAATTTTCATAGCAGTTTTCCCATTTCGACTGAGGTATCTCCAAAACATGCATTTTGAACGCATCAAACGCTTCTTATGCCGTCGAAAATCGATGACCATGAAGTTTATGATTCACGACCGGGAATAAAAAGAAATCATTGAGTACCAAATCAGGACTCTGCGGCGGATGACCCATCAATTTGATGTTTTGACCAGTCAAATATTGTGTTGTTCAGTCCGATGTGTAAGAGCTCGCATTTTCATGGTGAAGAATGATTCTGCAACGCTGGTTGTTTTTTCTTATGTCTTCAAAGAGTTCTGGCAAACAAATGGTAGTGTATCATTCAGAATTGACCATTCTATGATTGTCTAGCTCAACCAAAACCCACCATCGCACACCGCAATAATTATTCGCTAAAAATTGAAACAAATATTACTGCATAAGCACTATACGAGAATTGTTACTTATATATCCGGAATAATAAATAAAAAAATATTTATAATTGAAAATGGTTTTATTGTTTTTCAAACGCGATGATCGATACACGTTTGCATATGTTTGAACCAATTTTCATAGCAGTTTTCCCATTTCGACTGAGGTATCTCCAAAACATGCATTTTGAACGCATCAAACGCTTCTTATGCCGTCGAAAATCGTTGACCATGAAGTTTATGATTCACGACCGGGAATAAAAAGAAATCATTGAGTACCAAATCAGGACTCTACGGCGGATGACCCATTAATTTGATGTTTTGACCAGTCAAATATTGTGTTGTTCAGTCCGATGTGTAAGAGCTCGCATTTTCATGGTGAAGAATGATTCTGCATCGCTGGTTGTTTTTTTCTTATGTCTTCAAAGAGTTCTGGCAAACAAATAGTAGTGTATCGTTCAGAATTGACCATTCTATGATTCTCTAGTGGCACTGAAGCCACATGCCTATTTATCCCAAAAAAACAGGTTACGATTTGTTTCGAAACGAACAACTTTCGTTGGGTTTGGCTCATTTTGAAAGACCCATATAGTCGACTCGGGCTCATACGAAAAGATCCAAGATTCATCGCCTGTGTAGATATTATACATAGGTTTTGAAGCACTACGATTGTATGTTTTGAGTATTTCTTTGCACAAATCGACAAGAACCTTCTTTTTGAACGATTGTCAAATTATGCAAAATTCCACGCCCATAAATATTTTACACAACTGAATGTTCATGTAAAATCTTGTGTATTCTTGTCATACTAATGCCCAGGGATCCCTCAATCTCACGGTATGTCACATACCGATCTTACTTTATCAGTTCGCGCACAGTATTGATGTTTTCTGGCAGAACGACCGATTTTAGACGACCTTCTTTAAATTCATCCATGAGCAAACGACAGGCATGATTAAATTCACTAAACCATTGATATGCAGTGGTTTTAAATTGTTCTTCATTACCAAAAGTCGAAGTGAGTTGATCGATGCACTATTGTTGAATGATGTTCACAAGATGACATTTTCAACTTAATAAACAACAAAAATTGCGTCCGTATAACCAAACGTTTGAGTGCGTATACATTCAACAATGTTAAACTTTACGATTTATATGTCAGATGCAGCTCTCGTGTTGATTAGATATGGTATCGTGTTACATTTTCCTGTTCCCGCCTTTAGTTAAACTACTTCGCGGATGCTGTTTTACATTCATAGATTGAAGGCATAAAGATAGTTTGCTGCCTTGATGCCTTTAAAACCGTTGGAATAAGTGTACTGAAGTGAGAGGGAATTACTTTAAATAAATACTTTGTATTTTATTTGAAAAGAAATCTTACTTTTTAACAGGCAGTTTGAAATTGTTATATTTATTGGTCAAATTTGTTTTTGTTCTTGATCACCAGTTGGTGGGCTTCTCGAGAGAGACTTATGGTTAAGCAAAAAACCAAGGGTCGATAGCCTCACGTTAAGCTGTAGGTGCAGTATCGTCTGGCCATTGTCTCGTATTTGTCTTTAGGCTTCAGGATCGTCTCCACCGAAAATCGAGCTTCGCGCGGGAACCACTGCCGCCACGAGGTCTACGCCATGAAGAGGCAATGACATGCCCTTTAAATATAAAACTAACAGGAAGAAGCCTTGCTTATCTTTATGAACATATAAATGGGGACGGAAAGGGCCATATCGAAACAACACAGATGGCTCATTGTTTGGAATTTTGGTGGTTGGTGTCAACAACTTAGAAGTTTAATAGTAGATTTGAGCAATTTTAGTGTGTTTTAATCAATAATAAGTATTAATACTTATTATATTGTCAATAAAAGTAATAATATCGGAAGTAAGGTAAAAACACAAAATATGTTTAGTTATCATAATACAGGACAGTAACATTACATCGGTAAGTGTTTTTAATTCTAAATTTGTGAATTATTTAGAAATTAAAACGTATTTTGTTTGAATGAAATTTAAAGTTATGAAGCCAACATATCACCTGGTATGCATAGGTGTAGTCAAATTGATTTACGTAAAATAATATAATTATAACGTTATTCAAGATAGTGATTGTCTTTTTTTAGAAATTTTTTAACGTATGTTCTAAAATGTTTAGTTTTCTGAGATACCGGGCCTTAAAAATTCAGATTATTTTTTAGTTTTCGTTTGATACATATAAAACATGTTACTGTTCTCATATAAAAAACCTTTAAAATATACATAATAATACAGAGTGTTGCCTTTTTTTCAGAAAATATTGTATTAAACCAGTTTATCTATTTGCAAGGTTTCCCAAAGATCCAAATAGAAGAACACGGCAGATTAATTTTATTAAAAAGCCAGACCTTATTCCAAACCGCAGTAGGTTTTTATATTCCCATCATTTTGCTGAGGATTATTTTTGATCGAACATCTAAGGTAAAAGTGAGACTACTACCAAATACTGTTCCAAGAATTGAAGTGGACTGTTTAAAATATGTAATTTTTTATTTTATTTTATTAAATATATTATTTATTTTTATTTTATCATTTTGCTAAACATCTTTCATAGCATTTACTCTTAAAAGTTAGCTTTTTTTGGTTGTTGTGAATAATGAGTTTATACTCGAGTTTATATCTAACACTTTTTAGTTTATTTATTGACTATTTACTTTACAAGAATTAATTATATTTATAAATCGCTGTAATATATGAAAAAATTCGTAGTAAGTATACAAAGTTAATCTTGTTTAACGGACATTAAACACTGAACAACTAAATACAGAAAGGATATATGTATTTTAATAATAATAATTTAGTGAATAATAGCGCTTTTTGATTTCATTTACGAATATATATATATATATATATATATATATATATATATATATATATATATATATATATATATATATATATATATATATATATATATATACCCTATTCTTGGCAAGAGAGCATATGTCGGTACCCTGATGAGTCTAACCACCAACAGACGAAATATGTGCTCTCCAATGTAAGGGATGGGTGGGGCTTTCTCCTGGTCAAGCAACCAGCCATTGCTCATTATGGCTGAGACGCAAGTTGTTGTGCGTTCCACATGAGATTGTGGAACCCAACGGTCGGGGATGTATAACTCCTGACCATAAGCCATCCGACCAGAAGTCGGCAAAAATATGGGTTGTTTGATTGTGGAGAGAGATTCCCACCTCTTGGCGAGAGAGCATATGTCGGTATCCTGATGAGTCTAACCACCAACAGACGAAACA
>JARFXV010000418.1:0-65000 GCA_031761425.1 Cosmopolites sordidus | reverse complement strand
AGATCGCCTATTCAACAGATCGGAGAATTCCAGATAGACCATGTTGCGATCTCATACCCATAACAAAGAGAGATCCAAGATGTCCAAGTCCGCAGGGGCGCGAACATTGACTCAGTCCACTACCTAACACGAATCAAAGTCAAGTTCACCCCACCCCCAGAATTCATCACAAGAAAGCACATCTACAGAAATTCGACACAAAAAAAGATCAAGGAATCCAACATAACAGAGGAACGGGAAAAGAAACAGGCATATACATGGAAAAAATTCCACAAAAAAATAACACAAAAAGCACACGAACTGATCTCCTTGAAAAAGAACATAAAACACCCTTGAGGGGACTCGGAGTGCGAAAGTGCATTGCAGCGATACAAACGAGCATTTCAGGAGTACAACAGTAAAACTCCCCAGAAAGCCAACAGCTTTTTAACGAAACTAGAAAACAGACCGCCAAAGCTATTACACAAACTAAGAGGAAGTACATGAAGGAACAACTAGACTCTAGAGGAGAATTTCCGCAATTATAACACGAGAAACTTTCATAGGACTTTCGCAAGAGAAATCCGTGGGTACACACCACAAAATATTTGCTTTAGAAAGCGGAATGGGAGATTAGCGCTAAACAATCAGGAGAATTGTCAGGAGCTGGCACACTATTTGTCTGATCTCCTCAATTGCCCCGAACGCGACACAAGATTCCCCAAGGAAAATTGTATCTATACCCACTCAGAATCACCACCACCAACACAGGAAGAGATTCACAGGCACATGCAAAAATTGAAGAATAACACGACATCCGGTGAAAATGGTATCACCGCGGAACTATTGAAAAACCTCGGATCAAACTCACTGCGGGAACTCACGCAAATTATCACGAACATCTGGCAAACAGATAAATTACCAGATGAATGGAAATGTGCTCTTATACGCCCGCTGCACAAGAAAGGAGACAGATGTGAACAACTACAGAGGAATCTCCTTACTACAAGTTTCTTACAAAATCTTCTCAACATGCCTTCTCCAGAGAACACAGGAACAACTAGAACACAAAATTGGCGAGTACCAGGCAGGCTTTCACCCTGGTCGCTCATGCACTGAACAAACCTTTAACTTAAAAACAATATTGAACTACAAAGCAATCAAGAACTTCCGCTATTACGTTCGTTAACTTCAAGAAAGCATACGACTGCATTGACCGAAAATCTCTGTTCAACATCCTAGCAGAACAAGGACTCGACTGGTACTGGTACTACTAAACTAGTACTACGATTGATCAAGCAGACACTGACCGACACAACCTCTAAAGTGAAATTTATGGGAGAAATTTCCGAACCCTTCCTGATTAAAACCGGAGTACGCCAAGGAGATGGGTTATCCCCACTCCTCTTCAACCTGGTGCTGGATAAAGTCTTAAGGGAATGGGAAAAGGAACTTAAAAAAAAAAGACACTGGAAACCAATACGACTCGGACGAACCTAAAACAACATAGAAATATCATGCCTAGCTTTCACAAACGACGTAGCCATACTCGCAGATAATGAAATAAGGGCAACCAAACAGATCGAAGTCGTCAAGGAATGTGCAGAGAAAGCCGGCCTACAAATATCCGTTCAAAAAACCGAATTTTTCTCCTCAAAAATAAATGGGTTCCATGGGTTTCAAAATTTGAACACCAAATACGGAAAAATAAATAGGATCACTCACTTCAAATACCTGGGCGAGATACTCGAACCCACAGGAGGAGAGAAGATAGCACAGAAGACTCGATTATAGAAGATGAAGAGGGCATACGGCAAGACACACAATATCTATAATAAGAAATGCCTATCCACACACGCAAAAATAAGACTCTACAACACAGTAATCAAACCAGAGGTACTATACGCAAGCGAGACACTTACACTTCATACAAAAAGCGGCATAGAAAACATATTAAAAGAAGAACGCAAAATTATGAGGAAAATACTCGGCCCAAAACTGACATAGGAAGGATACAGACTACATTCTAGAAAGACCACAGAGAGAATGTCCAACGTAGCGGCGGGCATAAGAAAAAGAAGGTTGAAATTCTATGGTCATATCAGTAGACTCACCAACAGAATTCTTACGTACATACAAGAAGTCAAGGCAACAGTACCATAGATCGCACAAGTCAGAGCTGATCTGGGAAAGGCGCAAATGGGTCCGACAGAGATTGAGGATATAAGAAAGTACAGACACAAAATACATATGTGGAACGTTGCATCAGAGAGCGAAGTTTCGAAGAGATCAGGACCAAAGTGGATGGAGGAGAGAAAGAGAATCCACGGAGAAAGGATGAGAGAGGTGTGGAGGATCACAAGGAACACTCGAAAATGAGTCAGGATACTTTGCCTGATCAAACCGGGTCTATACGCACCTAATAACATATATAAATATATATGTTATTAGGTGTGTATAATATATATATATATATATATATATATATATATATATATATATATATATATATATATATATATATATATATATATATATATATATATCCCTTTGTGGATCAGACCTTGACGTCGTAAAGGGGTTTGAGTAGGGCAATAAAGCTTAGAGCTATGCCGTCTGGAGTCTATGGTCCTGGGAGGGTCACCCCTGGCGAACAGGTCAAGGCAGAGGCCTCAGACTAACATGATCCAAAATCTGCCAACCCACATTGGACCAGCGTGGCAGATTACGGTCCATACCTTCAACATGGTATTTCAATATGTTGAAATATGACAGTACAACCTCAAACACGGCCCTAATTCTCCGGAGGCCAAGGGGCGACTACCTACGGCAGCGGGAAGACCTGCCCCAAGACAGAGGGTGCTAAGAATCACCGGGTTAGATCAGGCTGCCATTGGACTTTTGACATTGCAACGCTAAATATACGGACTATGAAAACAGAGGCCCGATTGCAAGACCTATTAATCGAACTTGACAACATACATTGGGATATTAGTGGGCTCTGTGAAACACGAAGAAAGGGTGAAGACTTAATCAAACTGGAACCAACTGGACACGTACTCTACACTCGAGGTGCGGAAAATGGTCGATGTGGCGGAATTGGATTCCTCATCAATCGAAAGCTGAAGGACAGTGTGGTAAAATTTGAAAGTACAGCCGACCGAATAGCCCAATGCGTCATTCAGCTGAATAAAAAGTTTAGGTTTCAAATCGTCCAAGCTTATGCACCAACTATAAGCCATAAAGACCGAATAGCCCAATGCGTCATTCAGCTGAATAAAAAGTTTAGGCTTCAAATCGTCCAAGCTTATGCACCAACTATAAGCCATAAAGATTGAGGAATTTTATGATGATGTGGCCCAGCTTTTATACAAGGAGAAATGTAGGTACAAAATCCTGATGGGTGATTTTAATGCCAGAATTGGAACAACAAGAGCAGACGAAAATGCAACTGGCCCATATGGAACTGGTGAGCGAGACAATAGAGGTGACAGATTAGTTGATTTTGCTGAAGGACAAGAACTATATATTATGAATTCATTCTATAAGAAAAATATCGGCAGAAAATGGACATGGAAAAGTCCATCTGGGCTCACAAGCGAAATTGACTACATCATGACCAACTATAAAACAATATTTACCAATTGTACTGTCCTTAACAATTTTAATGTTGGAAGTGACCAACGAATGGTACGAGGAAGGGTTCGGATTGACTGTCGAAAAGAGCGCGAAAGAATGGTAAGATCAAAGAAGGGTAAGGTGGATTTTAGAAAACTGCTGGAGAGAGGAAGCCATTTTGAGATTGCTTTGTCAAACCGGTTTCCTGCGTTACAAGATCCAGAGAAGGTGGAAATATCAGTTCAATATGAAGAAATCGCCAACAATGTACTTCAAACGGCTGCTTCAATAGCACCAGAAGAAAAATGTCTCAAACAAACAAAAATCTCCAGTGAGGCCATTGATTTAATGAAGAAACGGCGAGCAATGAGAAATGCAGGTAGTCCTTTTGGCAGGGTCGAGTATACTTAACTCTGTAAAACTATAAGAAAACGTATCAGAGAGTACACGCGCCGATTTAATATGCAGCTAGTGCAAAAAACCTTGGAAGAAAACAAGGGAATTAACAAAGCTAAACAGAAGCTGAGAAACAAAAAACGCAAATATATGCTTTAAAGCGTGAGGATGGCACAGTGTGAAGGGCGAGTACCCAAATGTTAGAGATTGTCAGAAAATTCTATTCCCAGTTATATAAAGATCAGAACCAATCAAAGACAACAATACCCACGGAACAACAAATGCCAGATATCCTAGTGGAGGAAGTAACAAATGCTATAGAATCGATAAAAAATCGCCCGTGTGGGGATTTGCCAGTTACCTCCATCGGGTGCGTCCCCATTGGAATTGGGGGAAGCTCGCCGGTTCTGCAAACCAGCAGTATCGGAGGGTAGTGGGGAAATAAAATACCCACCGTGAAACAAAAACTGGACGGCCCTCCAAGCATGGGGGTTGAGTCGTAAGGCCAGCAACCTTACATTCGGAAAACACAAGAAAAAACGCTAAAACACTCAGTAGAAATACGCCTCGGATGTCGGACGGATATAACAGTAAACGAAAACAGCAACGGAAATGGACAGTGAATTTAGGTATATGGAATATACAATGTATAAGAAATAAACAGAAGGAAGTTATCATAGAATTCATCCAACGTCACATTGATATAGCAATCCTCTCGGAAACAAAGAAGAAGGGAAGCGGAATCGAAAACATCAACGATTTTATACATTTATACACTGGAGTGGAAAAACACGAAAGAGCACGTGCTTGAGTATCTATTCTAATCCACAAAAAATTGAAAAAATACATTAATCTTGGGAACCAATAAACGAACGCATAATTAAACTGACGATCCAAATAAGGGGAAGAACTATGACAATTCTCGGTGTGTATGCTCCTAATAACGATGCTACAGCTCACGTTAAAGATATGTTTGAAGATACCCTCAGAGATATAATCGATCAAATTCCACGCAGTCATGAAGTCATCATAGGAGGAGACCTAAATGGTCGGGTCGGAAAACAGAGACATAGTAGAGTAGTAGGCAGACACGGGGAAGAAACCATAAATGACAATGGTGAAAGATTAGTGAATCTTTGTGAGCAGTTCGATTTGAGAATAACTAACACCTTTTACGCTCACAAAGATATACATAAATACACTTGGTACCAACAGACAAGAGGACTAAAATCGATTATTGACTATCTCATTGCCCCACAAAACTCCCAAATCAAGATACAAGACGTTAGGGTAAAGAGAGGTGCCGAGTGTGGATCTGATCACCGCTTACTGGTGGCAAAGACACACATTCCCTTTTTAACATCTTTTCAATCGACCACCAGCAGTCTCACTGAGAATAGATTGACAACGACAAAATATAACTTACAAAGTTTTGAACATGAAAGTACTAAATATTTATATCTTAGAAGACTGGATCAAAAACTAATCGAAACTCAACGAACAATAGAAGAAGAGTACGAACATATAAAAGCTTGTATTCTTGAGGCTGCGGACGAATCTGTCGGAAAAATACGGATGAATAACAAACCTGACTGGTGGGATGATAAAATAGAACAACAAATTAAAGAAAAGAAACAACTCTACCAGAAACTCCTTCAAAAGAACGATGATGTGACGAGACAAAAATACAAAAGAGCAAATAGGGAGGTTAAAAACGAAGTCCTAAAGAGAAAGAATCAGTCTTGGGAGAAAAAATGTGAGTACATAGAACAACAATTAGGAGGAACCCGAAGTTCAGAAGCCTGGAAGACCATAAAGTCGGTAAAAACATCAAAAAAACAAATACCTAACTTAGGGGGCATAACAAATGAAGACTGGGTACACCACTTTAAAGACCTTCTGGAAGAGAGACGTGAAAATTTTCTAGGAAAACAACACCAAATAAATAATCTAACTCCTATTGATCTCCAACTAAAAGAAGTGCAACAAGCTGTGAAAGACACAAAAATAAAAAAATCCCCTGGACCTGGAGGGATCCACCCGGAATTCATAAGGTATGGACCCGAAAAACTTTTAAGAATGTTGAAGAATATGTTTCAACGATGCCTGAATGGGGAAGAAACGCCGACCGAATGGAGAACATCATATATATCAACCATTCACAAAAAAGGCTCAAAAAATGATCCTAAGAATTATCGAGGTATAGCGGTAATCCCAACAATAGGAAGAATATATTCCCGAATCCTTAGAAATGAAATAGAAGAAGACATCAAGGATAAACAAGCGGAAGAACAAGCCGGTTTCCGGGCAGGGAGATTCACCACAGACAACCTTTTCACTCTAAAAATAGCCCTAGAAAAACGAACCCAGCGAAACAGGGAGACGCATATAGCTTTCATAGACCTAGAAAAAGCTTATGACAGTGTACCAGTATCGAAATTATGGGAAGCAATGGAAACTCTCAAGATTAGACCAACATTGATTCGGGCCGTCCAACTTTACTATGAACAGAATTCTGCGGTTATTAAAATTGGAACATCACTATCTGAATCATTCAATACAACAAAGGGGCTAAGACAAGGATGTTGTCTATCTCCCACCTTATTCAAACTATACGTAGACCAATCCATGAAAGGCTGGGCACGGAAGTGTTGGAACATGGGCCTTCGGGTGGGGGATGACACCCTATATACTCTTTATTTCGCTGACGATCAGATAGTGGTTGCAGAAGACCAACAGGATTTGAGCTATATGGTGAGGAAACTAAATGAAGAGTACACACTAGCTGGTCTCACAATTAACTTAAATAAATGTGAATACTTAGCGGTGAGTAGTAATGACAACGACGATTTACCCTTGGAAAACGGAACAATAAAAAACGTTGACAAGGCTAAATACTTAGGGGTGATCTTCAACAGGCAAGGTAATAGTAATGATGAAATTCAAACAAGAATAATAAGAGGTAGACAAATCATTGGAGCACTCAACTCTGTCCTGTGGGAAAGAAAAATTAGGCGAGAAACAAAACTTCGCATATATAGCTCAATCGTAAAGAGTGTTTTGACTTATGGTTCAGAAGTGTGGGATTTAAATAATACTAATAGAAGAAAACTACTGGCCACGGAGATGGATTTTTTGAGAAGGAGCTGTCGGAGATCGAGACTTGAGAGAATAAGAAATATAAACATTAAAAGGGACATGAACATCGAGAGAGATATTGTGGACGACATAGAGAGAAAACAATTGACTTGGTTCGGACATGCAAAAAGAATGAATGAGACAAGATGGCCACGAAAAGTGTTGGAATGGATACCTCCAGAAAGAAGAAAGAGAGGACGACCAAGAAGAAGTTGGAGAGACGGCGTTGACGAAGCCATGGAAGCAAGAGATTTGCAAGAGGACATGTGTCACGACAGAACGAACTGGAAACTGGGGACGGAGAGGCGGCGACAGCCGTAGATAATCCGTATATATATATATATATATATATATATATATATATATATATATATATATATATATATATATATATATATATATATATATATAATGCCTCAAAGTACAAAAAGTACCTGACTTATGGAAAATTGCAGAAGTGATCCTTTTACATAAAAAAGGAGCAGAGGAAGATTTTCATGCCTTCTGGATCTTCCCCATGGAATGCAAACCATCACAAATGGTTCGGTGGACAACTTTAAACTCTTTGCCAGTTGTTGTTGAACTGGCATATCGTCTTCTTCCAACAAGCAAGTGCAATTCGGCAATTCGGCAAGTCGAAATCACCAATTTTGAATCCTCTAAGCATGTATCGGCATGTATCACTCGCAACAAATAAAACGCTAACTCGAATTCGTTTAAACATCAATGGTGTTTTGAAAAGTACTGTCGTAGGAACAAAACACAATATATATAATATTGTGCTTAAGTAATTTTTGAAATTCAGTTTTTTACTGTTAGTCATGAGAATCCACGATGCCAAAGGCGCTGGTTCGATAATGTGTCAGCCACTGTGATCCAGATTCACATCCTTCTCCCGGTGTGCATGTTTATATTTTGTAAATTTAGGCAATAATAATTGTTAGTACTGGCAGTGATGCAGGAAGGCCAACAAAGCTCACCAAACAACAGTGGAGAATCCAATAAAGAATCGTCCCTCAGTTAATTGAAGGATGATGACCGTGCTCAGAACCAACGTTAATTTATAAATCCCAGTAATCAGATAACTTCTGATGTTGACGCCCCTAGAAACTAGATACTTTTTTGTATCTACATAGTTTTAACAATTTCTAGAATTCGTAACATTCAAATGATTGATTGATAGCGTATGACATGGCAGATTAAAACATAAAATTACATCGGTTAAAATACCAGAATATTTAAAAGCCATCCTTTTTTCATATTTAAACGACAGATCATTCCAAACATCCATACACAACGTAACATCAACTATTAGAAAAATCAAAACCGGCGTGCTGCAGAGGAGTATACTTGACCCAAATCCACACACAACATACAAGAAAGAGAAGCATCTCTCCTTATGTTTGCAGATGACACAACTATTCTAATCAAGGAACAAAATCTTGAACTTGCAGTAACTAAACTTCAAGCAGCTACAAATATCAATGTAAAATGGCTCAATAAATGGAATCTAAAAATCAATATAGACAAGTGCATAGCAAAAATTTGTACCTTAAAGAGAATCAATAGCCCCCGATAATCCCCATAAATCAACACCCAATTGTTTTGAAAACAAACGAAGAATATGTTAAATATCTGAGTGTATACCTGGATGCCAGATTAACGCGGATAATTCACATAATTAGCAAACTCAACGAAGGGTATGTCAGACTCCCTCAACTCTACCTGGTTATCAACAGGAGATCCTCATTAAAAAAAAATGTTATCTGGGGCAACGCATTGCCTACCACTGTAAACAATATGTAACCAATCGACAACTGTACCAAGAACTCGGTCTACTAACAGGGTCAGAGTATGTTAAAAAACGATCATCTTTCGTCAGAGGCTCGGGCAATCTTCCAGCATCAACTAAAATGCAGAAACAAAAATGAAAAAATGCAAAAAACGATTTGTACAAAGCCATACCGAAGGAATGACTAAATAATTCACTCGGTTCAATGTCCTTGCGATTAAATCAAGTAAATAACTGTTTTAAATTTGTATTTTAAGCTGTCCGTAACTTTTAAAATATAATAATTTCCAAATAAACTTTGTTCGTTTACTACTTTCATTAAGCTCTTGAAAACACAAGTTGCCTAAGAGAAAACTAAAACTTTAGACTTCAATTCCAATATTGTTATTAAAAAAACTAGACTGTATAGAATCATTTTAACTCTGACTGCCGAGTCAAAAGTATCGCTTGATAATGCTGAGCGGGATTTCGACAAAACGTCACAAAAAAGTTAGGTCATTCCAAACTTACAGTATTAACCATCAGATAAATATCGCCCAATTACCAACCCATATTACCAACCAATATTTAACGGTTAGCTAAGTTAAAATTAATCCGTTCAAACTCAATATGTATACTAGGAAACAAAAAAGTGAAACACCCAGTGTATATATTTGAGTCACACTAAAAATGTTGTTATGACATAACACATCTTAAATATAAAAATTACATTTTTTGCTTGTTTACGTACTTATTTCTATAGTATTCATGTGGTTCTTTTAAAAGTATTACAATTTTGTGCACAACGGCCTTCAGACAAATATTCGAATTTGAACACAGACGAACTAATGATATGGTAGAAGAAAGTTTTAATTTTCCATGATATAGCGAAAAATTGGATATTGCTGCTTCTAGGATAAGTTAAGAAGATATGGATATGGTTGTTTAAAGACCAGAGTAATGCACGATTAGAAGATTCTGAGCACCTTAGAAGTATCTATCGCTGTGACGATACACCATTTTAGATATCCAGCTATTCAAAATTGATATAAAAATATGCAGCATGTGCGTATGTGGCAGACTCTTTCGAAGATGACTGCTAATAAACATTCACTGGCGATGGTGATGTATTCTTATCGTCCTTGTTTAGTATTTACTAACAACATATACGCTAATCATAGTGAAATATTAGTTAGCGCCTATAGGGTACATAGTGTCATAATATATTCCGAGATTAACAGTGGTATTTGTTGAAAACTAGTTGCTAGTTTGTCTAGTTAGTTTCATTTTTAAAATGTTTGACTCTAAAATGTATTGTATCCATATATGTTACCATATTTAAGCCTCTGAAAATCCGAGTATTTGCTCCCAGTATTTATAGACTGTAGTGGTATTTTATTGTATTGGCAATTGTTATTTTCGACAAAAATAATTAAATGGAGGCAGTGATCTAGCGCAGTTTCTTAGTGGTGCACGTGAGAGCTCAGGAAGCAGTGCAAAGAAGGACGAAACCGCCTTAAACATGCAGATGGTGAAATTCGCAGTCGTGAAATATACAGCGAAAGTGAATCCCACACTTCACTTTTTTATTTCTTTTCATTTTATATAAACGGTGGATAACATTCCAGAATACTGGGTGCTTTTTATAAATATTTATGAAATTAGTTGTGATATCGCTTAACCACTCTATATTGTTAATCGCATGAGTGCAGGAAGCCGACTGATCAAGACTCATCATCGTCCACATGACTTGAACCTGTTTGATGTACCGACAATAAGCGGAACATCATGAGCCAGTGGTTCACGCCGCATTTACGAACATTGGCATGAGCATGATACTGATCAAAAAGCCAAAACAGTGATCCAAAAAATATTTTGAAATATTTTATAGTCATTATAATTTGTATTTGCTCTAGAGAAAGTTTATTTTCATCAACAAAAAATGTTCATTAAATTCATTAGTCACTCCTGATTTAATTTTTTTTCTAAAGCAAAAATAAATACCTTTTTAAACCATTTAGTCTTAGTAAATCCTTTCCATTTAGTCTGAATCTTATCATAAATAATAACTATTCTATATGGCATTTATAGAAATCTAATGGCCCTTTTACCTTGATCATAAGAATTTTTTCTTTATTTCGCACTGTCTTTCTCGGTCGACATTCAAGCTCGAGCGGATTTTTTGCAATTACTCAACGAACAAGAATTCGAGTTTTGTTTTCCAGGTTACGATTTCAGCCAAATCACGGAAACATTTTTTGTTTGTTGGATCAATTAGAACGTTACATTCTTTTCAACAGTTTTTAATCGGGAAGGTTTCAGAAAGACGCTTTTCTATTTTTTCGAATATACATGTTGAATTATTGTTTGAGTAATCATATTTTATTTATAAACGCAGAAGCATTGTTTTTCTGAAGACTGAATATTTCTAAAAATAACATAAAATTATTTTTATATCAAAATACATTCACGATTTCCTTGAAATGAAATCATTATTATAACTAAGATGCTTCGCATTTCTTCTGATTTATTTGCCATATTTTGAATCTATATAACAAGTTAATTTTTATAATATTTTAATAAACAGCAGTTATAAATAAACCATTTTCTACTAAATCGAATCAATTTGTCGCTTTTCTTCAGGCCCATTGATTTACATTTTTTTCCAGTAGTTTCTGTCAACGGCTCTTTGTCCCCATTATATGACTCTGCTTTATATCCTTGAACGCTTCATTCCATTTCCTTTTGGGTATAGCATTTTATTTTTTATTTCCTGGTTCCTTCTCTCCCGCATCCTTAACAAGTCTTCCTCCGCTCATTCTCTCCAAGTGACCTACCCATTGAAATCGTTTAAACTTTGTGACATAGCTTATTATTGGCTCTCCATAGAGTTCATATATAATCTAATTTGTACATCTCTCCAATGCAACCTATTTTCTCTCGAAAATCACACTTAATAGTTTTCTTTTTAACACTTTAAACATTAAACTCAACGAAATTTACCACTAAACATCAAATCACTTTTTTAAACTGTTCGACGCTCTATCGACCTAATCATATCAGCATCATCAGAAAATTAATAAAAATAAATTCATGGTAATAACTTTCGAAGCCTAATTAACTCCAGGGCTAGACAAGATTTCGAAAAAAGTGAACATTAAAGTGCCTAGAAACCATAAAATAAATTAAGAGATATTCTGGGTAATTTAGATTAGCAAAGGATAATTTAGATCAGCATGAAAAATCGGAGACTTATAAAATTAGTTACCAAGCTTGTGATCGAATATATATTGGCTAAACTAAAAGATCCATATTAAGTAGATATAAAAAACATATTGCCCACATTATATCTCAAATGTGGGAGAAATAAAAAATGTTGTATAGCCCAAAGTGCCCTCAAGCATCTCTATAATATAGATATTAGTAATTTAAAACTTTGTAATTTAATAAGTGTAAACTAATTTAAAAAATGTAAATGATAATAGGGCTTTGGATGTATATGATTCTGTTCAATCAACTTTTTCAATTATTAATGTAAGGCTTAGCTAATTTTGCGGTTTTTACACACTTTATTAGGTACGATTATCATTTAAATAAAACATAGTGTAGTTTTAATATTAGATTGTAATATCTCCAGATGATGCTAATAAAACTGGCCATCGAAACGCGAGAAGATAAACAACGTCATTTAGTAATCATTATCATCATCAGCCCGTGTCAATCCACTGCAAGATGGAGACCTCTTCAGCATACTTCCAACCCTTGCGGTTCTGAGCTTTCCTCTGCCATTCGAGTCCAATATACTTAATGACATCATTAGTTCATCGTGTTTTCGGTTTTCTTCGTGGACCTTCAAGCGGTATCCAGGATCGCCTTGGGCCATCTGTTGTGCCATCGGCTCGCTATATGGCCTGCCCACCTCCATTTAAATTCCTTTACTCTTTTAATTTTATCACATAATTTCGTTTGTTCTGTGATTCATATGCAAGGTTTTATGTCTCGCCTTGTAATGCCAAGCTTTTCTTCCCAAACTTTTTGATCTGACTACGATGTGAATATCCAGATTTCCGTATGTCATAACAGGCTGGATGCATTAATCAAAGATTTTTCTTTTTAGGCAAAGTGGTAGTGTGTTCTTAAACACTATATTAAGCCAGCCAAATGCCTACCAGCCGCACTTAACACGTCGTTTCACCTCCCGGGTGGTATCCCCTTCCATTGAAATCTTCTGCCCAAGATATATGTAGTGAAGCACAACTTCCAAATCTATTCCTAAAATAGAAATCATTAGCATATTTATTGAACATGATTTGGCTCTTCTTCAGGTTTATTTTCAAGCCAAATGGTTCTCGCACTTTTTGCAGTTCTTGTATGTGTTTTGCAGCTCGTTTGGGTCTTGAAAAAAGAAGAATGAAAGAAGAACGATATCATCTGCAAATCTAAGATGGCTTAAGAATGCACCATTGATCTTTATTTCATCTTGTTTCCGATCCAGATTACGGAACACCTGTTCAAGACAAGCCGAGAAAAGAACAGACGATATTACATCATTCTGCCGTACACCCCGTTCTACATTAATTCCAACTTCAAGATCATCACTGTCAATGTAGCTTTATCATATATCGATCCTAGTAGGTTTACAGAGTTCTTGTCTACACCTTGATTAAGCAATGCATTCGTGATAGACAGCTTTCAGATACTAGTTATCGATCATATATAGCGGGTCTCCCTGACGCAGTGCTTTGCTAACTTCAAATTCTCTTGATATATTGCCTTGATATTAATCCTAACACCATTAAGTGTTTGTTGTAGTGTCATTCTTATAAATATTAGCTTTCTCGCATCTGCAAATTTTAGCGGTCAAAAGAGAGCAGATATTTCGTATTCATAATAAAATGTTAATACTTGTTTGAATAAATTCAGTTCGTATCAATTTCCGGTCTTATTGTTCTCAGACAAATAAATAAAATGCATAGATAAATAACAAGATGTCGAACCCACAGAGGGTTAAGTGGATTTATGTCTTGTCAATTTAAATAACAAACAAATTTCACAGAGACTGGTATAAATATCTACAATCAAACATATTGGTTGTGTGGTTATGACTAACTGACATTTGTAACGTCTGAACGATTGTGGCGTGTTCATATATTTTTTTCTTTTTTTGGGTTTTTCGCCACGATCTAAAACTCAAAAAATATCAAAATATCATTCTTATGTAAAAAGTATCACTGAGCAAAAACAAAAAAAAACAAACGGAGACAAATTTCTCAGTGATTCTTTTTTGTAATAAATTTGCGTAACGAACAAAATTTTAAAAATATAAAAATATTCTAAAAGAAATACAAACTTTTGAACGTACAATATTATTGTCAATGTAAGTATCATTGACATACACAAAAAATATATTTACTTCCTCAATTTGCATTATATATAGAAATTAATAACGAAACGTTAACGTTCGAAAGTTTGTATTTATTTTAGAATATTGTATATTTTTAAAATCTTGTTCGTTAGGCAAAATTATTACAAAAAAGAATCCCTGAGAAATTTATCTCCATTTAGTTTTTTGTTTTTACTCAGTGATTCCTTATTTATATAAGAACAGATATTTTGATATTTTTTGAGTTTGAGATCGTAGCGAAAACCCAAAAAAAAAACTAACTGACAGTTGGTAAGTTTAAAGTTTACAACATACCAGTCTCTTGAAGGTATATTGCTTTTTCAAATCTGTCACACTGGCTTATAAGCACATACGTCCGAAGCAATACACGAATAGAAGTAAAGAATGAAATAATTAATTCTCTTATTTGTACAAATAATCTTGAACTGACTAACGTCAAGACAGCTAACGCTAATTTGAAACGAAATTAGGTTTCATATAAAAAATCAAATTTGGTTTTGTAGTACTAATTATAAGTGTACTACTATAAAATGTTAAAATAAAATGTACAGAAATCATATAATTTTTAGAACCTAAAATTAATTATAATGAAAATCTAACAGTAACTAACGATGTATACATTCTAAGAACAAAGAGTAAAAAGAAAGATGGAGCGCATTCATTTTAAACAAACAAATAATAATAACAAAATTAGTGACTTAAATTAAGAGGTACTAAAACTGACAACATTTCTGAAATAAAAATAACAACATGCCATATTGTACCAATCATTTAAAATGTATATATAGCCATTTACATAAAAAACGAAAACAGTAACTTTATAAATGAAATAAAATATACAGTGCTTTCATTTCAAAAGTAGCCAGCCTCATTTTTTCTTTTAGCAATGAAAATTACCTCTAGAGAAAAAACACGTCAATTTAGATATCGAGGGGGATCTTCAAAATCAATGTTCGTTATATTTTATGCGTCTTCCCTTGCCTCCAGCCACCTGTAAATAAAAATTTCAAATGGCAATCCCTTATCTTGTAATATATTATTTTAAAGGTCTTAAATATCCTAATTAAGCAGCATTTGCAAATCTGAAATCGGTGATTAGTAATAACATTTTACGTGCGAGTAAAAAATCTTTAACTAAAACACAAAAATAAATTAATTAAATAAATATACTTTTAAAAACACGATTTAAAAATTTACTTTATTAAGTGCTCCAAATGTCCACCACTCTTCTCGAATTCCCTTCAAACGTGTTGAAAGATTCCTCCTTATTCCAATAACTTGTCCTTAAATAGCCTGCATGTATGTGTAATTCTCTTTCTTAGAGCCTTAATATCTTGCGGCAGAGTTTAGTATACAACTGTCTTTAGATAACGCCAAAGAAAGAAATCCAGTGGCGTTATATCTGGAGATCTCGTTGACCATTCCACAGCGCCTCTTCTGCCTATTCATTTGCCAGGAAACCTTTGATCCAGCCATTTCTGAACATGTGATATGAAGTGTGGTGGTGTACCGTCATGTTGAAAGTATAAATGTTATTCATCCAACAGTGAGTTTTCTTCTTCATCAATTTTGTTTTCTAAGGACTGTGTTGTGAGTTGATCGATTTCCTTTTCCAAGAAATTCAAGTACAATTCACCGGTTAAATTTTCAATAAAAATCGGACCTATTATTTGATTCTCCGAAATTCTAGATGAAATGTTTTGGAAAAAATGCGAATGACCCTGTGGAAACACTTGTGGATTGTTATTATCCCAGTATCTAGTGTTATGTTTATTTAAAGAGTCATTAAGGAAAATTGTTGCTTCCTCACTGAAACAAAGATTCTTTATTAAATTCGGATCATTTTGTATACTCCCAGTCATTAGTTGACAAAACTTAATCCTTCTGTCATAATCACCTTCGCTGATGAACCAATGAAAATATTTGTTAAGTTAGCGACTTTTGTAATTTAAGTGGTTAGATCAATAGCGAAATGGCCTAAAATTTCAATCAGTGTGGATTCATTAAGAACTCTCGTTTACTTATTCACTTTGTTATACACAGACCCAGTCTCTTCAAATTGTTAAACAAGTTTTATTACGTATTGATGTCCTATATTTTTGTACGGATAGCTTTCATTAAAAAATCAACCTGTTCTGCGAGCACACCTATTTTCAGCTCCATAAAATAATATCAATTTGCTCTTGTAAAGTCTACATAGTTAAATTCTGCCACTGTCACTGCAACTGACACAACTTGACAAACAGTCACTTCTGATAAAAATGTTTTTAATTTTAGCTTCAATGAGCATTAGAACATTGAGCGATGTGCATTCAATGAGCATTGATCAATGTGCATTAGAACGCCAATGAGCGACAAGTTAAAATACAAAGTCTCTTATCTTACTTTTATACTAGGAAAAGAAAAATTATGCGTAAAAAAATTAAAACAAAATTATAAACACAATGTTGCGATTCCGTAAAATGCTATTTAAAACTTATCTTTTCCTCTGCTATGAGAACGGATCCACCGATTTCAGTCTTGTAAACGTAGTTTAATTAGGATTTTCAACACCTTTAAAATAATATAAAAGTAAAGTTTTAGGGTTAGAAGCGCATCAGCAACTGAGAAGGCTATTTAGCGACTGGACCTACAGCTTAACGTGGGTTCCGAACCACGGTCATCAGCTACCGAAAACCCCGGTCAGCACCCCCCCCTCGGGCTATCAACCCTTGGTTTTGTGCTTAATCGAAAGTATCTCGAGAAGCTTACCGACTGGCGAGTGACCAATGTAGAAAACCTCTCAGAAGGCATCCGGCCTTACCCAGCCTCGAACTGGCGTGACTGAGGGCTGATTCCTTGTCAGATTTTACACTCTTACCTAGAAACATGCACAAGAATTTTTAGAAAAACTTTTTTGCCTAGTACGGGATTCGAACCCGTTCCACATTAACTGTCGTAACGTAAGACTGACGCCTTAGACACCACAGCTAATGTGGCTCTTTAAAATAATATGTTACAAGATAGGGGTTGTTATTTAATTTTTTTTAGGTAGAGGTGACTGGAGGTGAGAACGTAAAATATAAAATATAGCGGACATTGCTTTTGAACTTCCCCCTCGATATCTAAATTGATGTGTGTATCTAGAGGTAATTTTCATTGCTAAAAGAAATAATGAGAGTGGCTACTTTTGAAATGAAAGCACTATATAACATTGTAGTCATTCTAATATCGAAAATAAAGCGACATAAAAAAGTATCAAATACAAAAAGTAAACGAATTTATGACTATAAATAAAATTCTAAGGTATTAATTAAAATAGCTAGGAAAAGAACACCGAATAAAAAAAGTGCTAAAAAATATATTTAAAATAGGCAATAAAAAAATCACAAGAAGCATTATAAAAGCACAGAAATAAAGACACAGGATCGCAGGAGATGGAAAATGATAACTAATGTGTAACTTAAATACAAATGTATGCCATTAATACCGGTAAAAATAACTGGAGACAAAAACCAAGACTTATATGCGGTAAAGTAATATAAAACAGGAACAAAACAGAGAAAAAATAAATAAGGAATAGACAATAAGGAACTTAAGATAATACAACCTTTCACTGAGAAATAATGGCTGTAGGTTTTATGATAAAATTTAACTTAAAACTGTCGATGTGTTTTTATTACCACACAAGCGAAAAAATTTACATACTGGTATTATATTGCTGTGAGAATGTCATTCGTTTCAGAAAACCTTTAAAGATAGAAAACATTTTATCATGAAAAATGTAAAAAGAAAGAAACAGAAACCGAATTCTCAAAATTTTAAAAACCATTCAAATTCTTATCTTCCTTCTACCCCTATATTACACCACATCTACCAAGAAATTAAAAGCAAACATTCCGGAGACGTAAGGGATTGCCACGCGAAATTGTCAGGCAATATTTCATCGTTAAATCCGCCATTTGCCTGAGGCATTTTAATTTACAGGCTCTTGCAAAAAGATCGCCTATAACCACAGGCGATCGTTTATTAAAATGATTTATTTATTGTAATTAACCAAGAAATAGTAAGCATGCGATGATTTTCTTAATTAAAAAATTACACCTATGTTATTTTCTAAAACTTTCAGCCTTTTATATACTATTATTTGAATATTATGAAAATGCTTTTGTATGAGCAATTGTCCAATGGCTTCGTTGAATAATTTTCGATTTTTTTTTCCGATCCTTGGCTTTTTTCTTCCAGTTGACAATATTTAATCATGTTGAATCATTCATCACCTCCCTCTTTTTCTTGTTACTCCTAATTGGCTTTCTTAAAGTTTCTTAGGAATCCGTTCATCGTTCATCCTTGCTACATGTCTTAACCATTTTAGCTTGTATCTTTTTATGTTTGCTATTATGACGGGTTGTTTGTACAACTTTCGTAACTTATTCGTTTTCCTCTCGCATCTAATTCCCACTAGTTTACCCTTAAATATTTGTCTTATACATTTCTTCTCCCATATCGCAAGCCATACTATTTTCTGTTTAATCCCACTCAACGTCCATACTTCACTAGCAAACGCTTTATTCTTCTGAATCGAATTTTGGTACTGAATAATTTCCTGAGTTCATATTTACATTTGTTCCCTTTCTTCTCCCTGTATTATATTGCCTTGTATATACGGTTTCCTACTAAATCATCTGGCCAGTTATAAAAATGACCCTACTTCTTGAAATTTGTAAACCTCCTCGTTAGATATTCTTATTTCAAATTTTACACTTTAATTGGTAGCTGGGTCTTTGAGACCAGTAGAGAAATTTTAAACTTAAATGTTGGCAACTGTGTTCTCCGACTGTATTGTTGCTCTCAGTACCTTTCCCTCACCTATCCGCCACTCATCTACCCATATAAATTCTTAGTTGAATGTCTTTGTTTGGCCTAGATAGATTAATTTGTCAAAACATTCGGGTCTCGTAGACCGGGTCTTGCGGTCTACTTTTCTTTTCATTGTATTTTTAATTGTTCATTTTACTTAAGAGAGAGAAGAAAAACCCATCAAGAAACATAAAAAAAATAAGTGTTACGCACTCTAACTTTGCTAGTGCCGTCATGCAGATGTTGCAAGAACTGAGCGATCAAGGAACTAGCTTAGATGAAGCAGAAGACTTTAGTGATTCAGATGATGATCCGGGCTATATTTTGCCTGCCCAATTGCAAGACCACAACGCAAAAATAAATGAGTAAGATCACCATAGATGGTGAGATTGTGCATAACAATCAAACTGTTCATAATGATGGTATTTTTTATGAAGTTGGGGGTGCTGATAAGATCGTTGCTGAAGAAGCACAAAGTCGACGACTGTCTAATTATATATTTAGTCGGATAAGGAAAAATGAATCTGGACCACCCTATTTTTGGTCGACTAAAGAACCAAATAGAAATGCTCCTACTCCTAGTAAAAATCCTTTACTCCTAGTAAAAATATTATTCGTTGATCACCTGATAGGTTCTGCAAAAGCTTTGAAGTATGCCTGAGAAGGAAAAAGAATAAAGTTTGGAAACTTTTGTTTACTGACAATATGGTCCAAATGATTGTTACTTATACAAATCAATAAATTTCCTTTGTCAGAAAATCATAAGGTCCCAATACCGTAAAATCAAACTACCGAACCACATACGTTATAGAAATGGAAGCTTATATTAGCTTGTTAGTCCTGCCGAGCATTCTCAAGAATGCCCATAAAAAAATAAAATCATTGTTTTCAAAATATGTTACAAACGCACCATATTTCAATGCTAGAGTGTCTCAAAAACGCTTTGAAATTTTGACATCGGTCTTGCGGTTTGACGATTCAAGAACCAGCGAGTTGAGAATGGCAACAGATAAAGCATCTCCAATTACCGAAATATTCACGCAATTTATTTCAAACTCGCAAAAATCATATTGTCCTATTGAAATTTTAAACTTGTAGAGATTTACCACTAAACACCAAATCACTTTTTCTTAACTTCTCGAAGCACGTTTCGCTAACCATGTTAGCATCAGCAGGAAAAACAAGTGATTTAGTGTTTAGTGGTAAATCCCTTCACATTTAGTGTTTCATACCATAGGTTCCAATAGAAGAATTGATCTACTAAAATTTGACAATCGATGAAATGATTGTGCCATTTCGTGGAAGGTGTGGCTTCATGCCTAGAAAGCCTAAAAAATTTAGTGTAAAAATAATATGCTTGTGTAATGCAAAGGCATCTTACATTTATAACGCGTACATTTACACGGGAGCGGGTTTTGATGGCTTAGGATTAACACCAAATGAGCTCAACTTGCAAAAACCAACTCAGTGTGTTGTATGACTTTGTAAAGCAGTTTAACATACGAACAGGAACGTGACATGTGACAACTATTTACTGCTGTAATTATTATGAGTGTAAATTACAAGACCTTGTTTAAATAATTTGTTATTATTTAGTGCTACCATCAAGAAACTTAAAAGGAAAAGTAACTTCAACAGTACACATAAAATCAAGATGGATTCTTGCAATAGCAAGCAAGCAACATATTCCAAAACATTCTACTTGTAGGTTATGTAGCAATATATATATATATATATATATATATATATATATATATATATATATATATATATATATATATATATATATATATATATTAATACTTTCACTGTATTTTGTATATAATGTATACCCGTATTATATTTATCAAAGAATACCATTCAATGTTAAAAACTCTTAGAAAAGTAAAACATGTCATTTTATATAAAGAATGTTCGTTTAGAGAAACAGAAACTTATTGCCGAATATTTTGAAAACCATTCGAATATCCATTTTCCCCCTGTTCCTTTTATTTCACCACATCTACCAAGAAATTAAAAACAAGCATTCCCGAGATGTAAGGGATTGCCAGGCGAAATTGTGGGGCAATATTTCATCGTTATATCTACCATTTGCCTGAGGCGTTATAATTTACACAAAAAGTTCGCTTCTAACCACAGACAATCGTTTATTAAAATGATTTATTTATTGCAATTAACTGAAAATTTTTAAGCATACCACAGTCTTCTTAATTAAAAAATTTGAAAAATTGTTCTGACTCTATATTGATTTCTAGAACTTTCTATTTCTTGCTTGTTACTACTTGATTTTATGAAAAGTCGGAATTTCTGTCAAACAAAGGACAAAAATTCCCGAAATCCCATTAGTTTGTAATAATTATTAAAATAATTTTACTAGAACTGAGTGTGTTTAGGTCTATGCTTTGTAAAAAGAGCTTTTTAATGCTGAATACTACAAATGAAAGGTTTGTGTAAATGAAAATTTCGTGAAATATTAATGACACAAAGTGATAAAATTTTCGTCCGAATCAGTTCAATAAATTACCTTAGATAAGGTGGGGAGGAGGGGAGGCAGACCAACATATTATACGTCTTGAGTATGATATTGGGCTCCCTAGATTCACTTGGTGAATCGTAGCAATTATTTGCCCAAACCGGATTTTTCTAGTACTTCTGGGAATGAGTAACAATAATTTTAAGCGACGGTCCGCCATTAAGTTTTTTTCAAAATTGGGCCCAGTACAACGGAAAGTTTTGCAAAATTTCAATGGACCCTTTGAACTAGCATTTTATCAAGGGCCAAGGTTTTTAGGTCATTTAAGGTATTCTCAGAAGACCGAGACTCGATTGAAGATGAATTTTGCAGCGGAAATCCTTGAACTGGAAGTAGAGAGAAACGGTATGCCAAACAATAAATAAACAGAATTCTTAGCGAGAGGTTCTTGACTTCGAAAAACGGGCTACTCGGGTGAGACTGTACATCCAGATAATCAGGGTTATTTTCCATTCGCTCCAAAAAGCCAAGACATGTTTTCCTCCTGTTGTCATTTGAATGTTGCGAAAGGTTTTTTGGTACCATGATCACGCAGATTCTCTTTATTCCCAATTTATTGGTCAAAAGTAAATAAACGGTTGTAACGGAGTCAAATTCAACTCTTCACCGATCAGTCTGATCATTACCGGATGATCAGAACCTACAAGAACCAAGATATTACAGCCTTCCACTGATATAGAGCGCGATTGATAGCGCACCGTTGCTCGAAATTGGTCTCACTCATTTTCAGAGTGCATTAAAAAAATTCGGTTCACGAAAAAAATTGCTATGAACCACCAAGTGACTCTAGGGAGTTCGACCTTGTGCTGCAGGCGCATCAGATGTTGGAATTCAACAGTGTTGAATCCGAATGAAGGGGAATCCAACAGTGTTCCCAGATCGATCGCTACGTCATCAGTTTCAATACATCATTTACACACCTTGTTTTCGACTAAGTCTTTTAACTGATTAATTTCAGATACAAGAAATATCCCTCTAAAATATACGTAGCTGAAAAGTTCCTATAGCACAGTTCCTATATATAAAAGCACATATATAGTTCCTATATATAAAAGCACATTAATTAAGCATCAATATCACAACAGAAACATAGCGATCCTTCCATTTTATAAAAACTTCAAAATGTTACATTCAGTTTTCGGTAACGTGAAACACTTACATTTTTATCTAATAGGTTCCACTGTTGAAGTCTGGAATCAAGAAGTTCCGATTTTTGTTTTGACAATCACAGGTCACGTACCAAATCATTAAATTGATTCTGAGTTATTAAGTGAGATTCACTGGTAGTTGTTAAAAATGTTGGGTCACAACTGGTGTTCTCAGGAAGTTGTGGATCAGATCCTGATGATGAATTAGAATCGCCGGGAAACATGTTGTTCAGGTTTAAAGGCGCAATCGGTACCGATAGTTTCTGACTATGAGGAACTGGCCTAAGTAGAGAAGGCAAATTTAGATACTGAATTTTACCCCTTTATTTTTTTTTTAATTCCTTCTGTTTTAGTAATACAAAAGTAGCAATCACTTATATGGCCTCATGGTCACTTCTGTCCACACCATAGGAACAGCAAACGGCATATAATTTTTCTTGCGAGCATCCACTGCACTAAATTTACGTGACAACTCATACAGTAACCATGAGGAGCCCAACTTTTACCTTGATCTCAAATTTGGGACTTAAGGTATAAAATATCGGCTTTTTTGACTTCCTCGGATATCGATCTAGCTTGTGACTTTAAAATAAATCGTTCGCATATATAACAAAATTTATCCGTTGGATTTTTGCAAAATTGACGACTAGACTTTCCATTTTATATAAAATTGACTTAAAGATTTGTCTGTGCCGTAAACGAGACAGAAACAAACTAAACTATAGAAAACAATAAAACTGCCCTTAAAGGTTCATATAATACTGTGGAAATATCCCCTCTATAACCTTGTGGTAATTTCTATATTGTCCAGTTCAAAATCAGATACAAATAATTTCAATCATCCCATGATATAAAGGAGAAGCAGCAATTTGAAAATGGGATGTGCTAGGCCATTTCTATGAAAAGGTGTTTTAATAACTACCTAAATGAAACGCAAAAAGATCGTTCTCATCAATGTTATGAAAATCATGTCGATCTGTGTAATTATATCCCATAGCAATAATGAATGAAAAATTGTCCTATAATATTCGTATTGATTTCTATCACAATAAATCTATTAAAATTTACGGAAATTATCTAAGAATTAGTCTATGTCAAGAATAAGCTTATTTGGAGTAATTTTTAGTAGTATATTATATATTGAGAAGAAAGATAGACATATTGATACAAATTGGAAAGATTAGCTGGATCGTCAAGGTTTAAAATGCACTTGACAATGTGCAACTACACATTGACGAATAGTTATATGCTTGCTTAATGATTTATTAATTAACTCTAGTCCTATACATAACATTAGATTTAAGAGCACTCTGTTTCTTTAACGGTCTGATCATATGGAATAAATTTTATGGTATATGGGCGATGTTTTTCGAGTCCTGGAACTATGGTTTTGCTATTGAACAAGAGAAAATTGATTTGGCGTTTTGTCGACATATCATAATGGAATTAAATGAATACACTATTTAACTAAAAAGGATGAAAAGCTCTGAAGGTAAAAATAAAGAATAATATTTAAATTTACGAAGAAAGACAAGATGGATTACAAAAGATAATTACCTAATTAAGATGTTAAGTGAAAAGCGACAATGATAGAGAATCCAAAGAAAAACTACCATAACATAGATAAAAAGTCATGAAAACATTGAAAAAAGGAAGAAACTCAAAAGGAGAGAAAATAAAGGCTTACAAGTGATGAGGAACAAAGAACAACATTTAAGATTAAGAAGTCAAATCATTAATATTATTTATGAAAGTAAGACCTACTGAAAAAGAATTTAAATACAAAACACAAGCTTTTTTGAGTCAAAAAATATTTTTATATTATCAATATGTTTTTATTACCACGGAAGTGAAAGAACGTACATTTTTGTATTATATTTGTGAAAAAATGTCTCTCAATTTCGAAAATCTTTATAGAAGAAAAACATGCAATTTTACTATACAAAATAATTCGGAGAACAAAACAGAAGCAGAATTTTGAAAATTTAAAAAACCATTCAAATTCCCATCCTGTTTCTGCCCTTTTATTACACCATTTCTACCAAGAAATTAAAATCTAAAATTCCGAAGATATAAGGGATTTTCACGCAAAATTGTCAGGCAATATTTCATCTTTAAATCCACCATTTGCCTAAGGCATTTTAATTTACAGGTTTTTGGTAAAAAGTTCACCGGTAACCACAGACGATCGTTTATTAAAGTGATTTATTTATTGTAATTAAACGAACATTTTTAATCTTATTAATTAGAAAACTTGTAAAATTGTTTTGGCTCTAGAAGCCAAACCTTTCTTTTCCGACAAAAAAAAAGGAAACTAATTCAAGGAATTGCATTGTTTTATGAAACAATATTTATAACTAGAAATTAGTAAATTACACTGGTCTACAAAATTCAAACTTTTTTGTCACACGAAAATGGCTGTCTAATTTAGATGGTACTATGGCCACCTAACAAAAATATATTAATAAAAAAAAAGTAATACGTCAGGTATATTCAAATATATACAATTATCCACTTGTACACAAAATTTATGATTTTCGCGAGAACTTAGGTTCCAGTAGGTCCCTTTTCAATACCCAGCAGTAATCGACTAACATCCCAGGACATAATTTCCTTGATATTGCATCTCTATATGCGAAATATCCTGGTGGAATATTTCACCGTGTGCTTCACTCACAGCACCTAGGTTTTCAAGGAAAAAATTCAAACATAAATACAAGATATGTATTTTCAAGGACATATTGCATCCCAAACCTTTGTATCATAAGATCAAAAGTTCTTTAATTAAATCTTCGTAAGTGTTAATTTAAATCAATTTCACTTTCTGCTGGGAGAAAGTAGTTTCCAGTCTTTTAATCTAAATCCCAAAAGCTCCGCCTGTTTTTTAGATAAATATAAATCACGTACTAAATCATTTAGGTCACCTTGTGTCAGTAAGTGAGGTTGTTTTAAAGTACTTGGGTCATAAGTTGGATCATACTCTGTCCCTAAGTTATCGTCTTGACTAGCAACAGTTTTTTGAGTTTCTAATGGTTTAAGTTTCTAATGGTTAATGGAATTTTCTAATTTGGAGGTGTTGAACCAGCTAACTCGGCACTATTTGAGATTGGTCTTTTTGCAGATGACAGGTTTGGGTACTTTATAGCGTGTTTCAACTTAGCTGTGATAGCCTTTATAGCAGTCAAACAGAAATAACATTGTTGTTGACTATGATAGCTATCTAACTTCAGAAATGACGTCATTCAAACATAAACAGGTATATGAGGTGAAATTGAATATGTAGCTGTTATAAAAAAAACCAAGGATAACTGGAAAAAAATAACATTGATTTTGTAATGAGAGTAGATAAGTACATCAAATATCATTACAAAATTCGTGTGGCAAAAACAGTGTTTATCAGTGTTATTTTCATATGAATTAATTTTATGCAGGTATGTATGTGCATATGTTAATATAATAATTTAAACATATATACACTTAGAAGCAGTTAGTTCTCAAGAAATTAATAAATCCAGAAGGCTATTCCAAATTATTTATGAGCGAATACTAAGATTCTTCGACCACATTGAACCTATAGATGGTAAAAACCTAGCAAGACTAGTGGTACAGAGACGGTGGAGTGTTCTAGATCACGCGGCAGATCTCCAAAAAGATGGATAGATCAAATTAAAGAACTAACTTCATCTCTCCAATATGCAACCAAGGAAGCCAGAAATAAAGAACGCTGGCGAGAAGTAGTTCGGAAAGGACGCAAACGGAATGAGTTTCTATAGGTCACGTCGATGAGGTGATTCATGAGCATAATATAATATTCCGGGACGCGTTATTTCGCGAAATGCTAATGTCAACAGGCCATATAGATTGGATTATTTAAAATGGATTATAGTTAAATGAATTGAAGTATGTTAAATCTTTGGTTTGCAGAAATAAACCCCAAACAATTTTTAACCTGTAATTGGAAACAATGTCTTCAGAATGCAGTACAGCAGACGAAGCCAAAGGAGACATTTGAACGATATTATTTTCAGAACACAATGTCCTTATTTGTTCTTTAAGTTAAAATAAAAATTACCGGATCATCGCTTGTAGTTATCCTTGTGACTGATTGTAAACTTCTGATACTCTTATTTGACAATCCTTTATATATAGATATTGAAGCTATTACCAAAAAAGCATTGAGTTTCAATTTCTACTAAATTGTGTCCTAAGAAAGTTTCTATTTCATTTGCCAACTATGAGGGGAGCGGGGCGCAAGTCAATCGACAGCCCCGCGTTTAGGAATTTAGTCGGTATGGAGCGTTTCTCTCGAACAATGAACCCGAAACACAAGCATAAACAATCCCTACATTCGCCTAAAGTTACTATATGGGCTGCAATGTCAGCGCGAGTAATAATCGGCCGGTACTTTTTTGTCACATATTTCCAACAGGTCTCTGCTACAAATTCATGAAAATTTCCCAAACAAAATCTCCAGGAGAGGTGATATAATTGTCCTCAATGTAGTCCTGATTTGGGTCCATATAGTCCTGATGTGTGGCTATCAAAAATCGAAAGTTTACTTCAATAAACTTGGTTCTTTGATGCAGTTGAAAGAAAATGTCCTACACGAAATGGCAGCTATTCCATAGATTACGTGACGAGCCGTCCTAAGGATTTTTGTTGTTCCTATAGATAAGTATAATAGATATAGATACGGTGTTCGTAAGATAGCCGTGAGCGTAAAGGTTTATATTTGGATGACATTATTTTTAAAAAGGTAATTTTTTAAAATGCGTATTTCAATAATGAATAAAGGTTTTTTATATAGACGCCACTCTCTTATATTTATATCACTATATCAAAAAGAAACTTTCTTTTGGGACACATTGTATAATAAATAAAAGTTAAAAATTTTTAATAGCTTTTTTTCACCTTTCAAGAACACGAACATATTATCACAACAGCTAATGCTGATTACAAATTACTATGTAAAACAAATACATTTAGTGAGTCAATTTATTTCAAATAAGGGTTTGAGTTTAATAATTACAAGAAAACAAAATTATGTAATACATTAATATTTTTAGCATCAATAATTAATTAGGTATATTTTAGTATCATCGGTTTATACAAAAAAATATACACTAATAATCTATTTCATCTCATATGTTAAACAGTAATTTTATTTGACGTAATATAATTTATTTGACGTAATATTTCGCAGTTTATGTCAACATCAATATATTGAAAAATTTAAAAAGCTAAATATTAATTGCATTCGTCCAACTAAAATGATGATCGTCGTTATTAAAAATTGAAATTTAATTTTAGAAAATGTAATCCGCCAACAAAAAAAACAATACTCAAATGTAATTTGCCGCACGGGTAAATACTCTACATAATTATGCGTTTGACAATGTGCTACTATGCATGTGGTCAGTAAAAATTTTAAGTTCCCATGAAAGTTTCCTAGTACTTGCTCTAGAATCTGCAGCCAGAGCTGCTCTTAAAACGGCTGCTTCAAAGGATTGGAGGCTATAGAAAACTGGGCTAAATCATTTCTCACAACTGGTTCGAGTTTTAAGCAATATTGAAAGAATTTATATGTCGGGTCAGAATCCTCAGAGCTCCATTAGGCGCCATGCTGCATCAGCTGGTCTATTTCACTGCGTTCCATAGCGCACCCTACGTGGTGAATCGAAATTCAATCCATACAAAGTCATGTAAAAAGCAGCTTCAAGATGATTTTGTACAAAGCAATTGTAAAAAAATGCTCCAAATCATTTATTTGAATGATGAGGTGCATATTCTTTTAGATGGTCTTATCGATAGAAATAAATGTCGTTTTCCAGCATCACGAAAATTCCAGCAAGACCTTTTTATACTGCTAAGGTTGCAGTTTGGTTTGACATTTCACTGGAGCTTACTTGTTTGAAAAACGAGGAGCTATAGTAATAGTAACTTGAGAGCTTTATGTCAACTCGCTATGCAGCTATTGGAATCCATAACTTTGATATTTACGGGTCCACATGGAGAATATTGTCGTTTCAATAAAACACGTTCAAAATTAAAACACGCTCCCACATTACAACGAATTACATTAATGGCTTACAATCCTCTTACCGTAGATGAGTTTAAAGTTGCCTTTTGTAAAGAAACTGTAACTGTGCCAGAAGAGATATTTGAAATTTAGAAGAGCGGTTCTGGATGTGTGTGCAACAAGAAGAACATCATATTTTCTAATTAATCTTTCATAATTAAACAATCAATATACGACGTGTGTAAATGAAGTAATGAGACTGGTGGTGTAACGTTTATTCTGGCAAAAACTTTTAGCTTTCCCCTTAGATAGAAGGCAGACCAACAGCTGATGCTTTGTCAGCATGAGTTTGAACTCCCCAAGAGGCTTGGTGGTCCGTAGCAATTCCTCTAGTGAACTGGAATTTTCTAGTGCGTTCTGAAAACGAGTGACAATGGGTTCGAGAAACGATGCAATATCAAGTTTTATGTCGGACTTGAGCAGATCGAAAAATTCAAGACAGGTTTCCTTCCTGTTGTCCTTTTGAGCCGATGTGAATCAAATTCAGTTCTTTAAATCATTCTAATCATTACCGACGATTGGAACGTATAATCTCCGGGATTCTGTGGTACTTTTATCATTTTTTTTTTCAGTTGAATACCTTCCTCTGGGGGATACATTTTCAATCGAGCCTCGGCCTCCTGAGAGCCACTGAAACTCTTAAGCCACCTAAAAATCCAGATCTTTAACAAAACACTAAATGTCATGGATCTGTTAAAGTTTCGCAAAAGTGTCCGTCGCATTATGCCCAAGTCTAAAACAAATCTTGATAGCGCACCATTGATCGGAATTGTTATCATTCATTTTTAGAACGCACTAGAAAAATCCGGTTCACAAAAAGGATTGCTTCGGACCACCAATCGAATCCATAGAGTTCAAACTCGCAATGAACGGTCATCATGTTATTAGATATATTTAAACACTTCGTATAGGTACACGAAGGTATAGGTATACCAAGGTATAGGTATCAAAACTGCATTTTTTCATGTTTGTCTTGGTCTTAGTAAAATGGGATTGTTAACATATTGAAAATGAATGAAGTATCAAAAATGTGCTTTTTTAGGCGCATTCTTGTATTTCACTAATATACAGGTCCCTAAAAAAAATTATAAATCAGCTATAACTATTACTATATAGGAAAAGTTAATTTTGTAGTCAGAATGTATATAAATACCATTTTTGCAACCACTTTTACACCATTTTAGCATAAGAATAACTTTGTAGCAAGTTCTTTAATAGAATTTTACATTCAGAGAACAAAAATAGCCATACTGAATTAAACTGATGGAACATAGTGGGTGGTCAATCAATGCATTTTGTGAATTAAACATTAATAAACAGCTGTTCGTTGTTACGCAACGCTATTCAGAATTTTTAATTTATCGATTGGAGAGTGATTTTTCGAAAAGTTTTTTATCATTTGGTCTCTGATGGACTCATGTACTTATTTCCGCTTGCAAAATTTAGTATTTTGTCAACAAATCACGCAGGAAATATTATAATAACAAAAAAAATAAAATTAATTAATTAAAAATTAAAATATCTTATGCATAGTCTCTAACAATAGAGAAAAGGACATACATACCAGATATTAACAATAATAGAAAATATAAAAGACTACATTATACAACTGAAACGGAAGTAAAGAAAAGCTCTGATGGTAAAAATAAACGATAAAAGTATAAATTATGGAAAACGAAAAACAACCTAAATTAGAATTGTAAATTGACCTTTGACCAGTTAAATGGATAATGATAAAAAAGTGTGGTAGGAAGATCACTATATCGATAAATAATGCTCGAAAGCAGGAAGAATCAACTTGAAAAATGAAAAACAAGAGCTCATCATCACATCACAAGAAATAGAGAGCATTGACAAATAGTGCTTCTATACTTTTGAAATAAAACATTTCAATATGATGAATATTATTTTTACCAAACCATAAAGGCGAAATAATGTATATCTCCTTTTATACCTATTTTCTAAATAATGTTACTCAGTTTCGCAAACTGTTAGGCAAGGAATATATATAATTTTGTCTGAAGAACATTAAAAGGGAGAAATAGAAGCCGTATTCTGAAAATTGTAAGAACCAAATCAAACCATTCAAATTTTCATCTTTCTCTTCTACGTTTTAATATACCACTAGAGTCAAGAAAAGGAAAACATGATATTTTATAATGAAAAAAATGTAAAATGAGAGAATTAGATGCCGAATTCTAAAAATTTGAAAAACCATTCAAGTTCCCTCTCGCCGCTATATTTCACCATATCATGAAATTAAAAGCAAACATTCCAAAGATGTAAGGAATTGCCAAGCGAAATTGCTAGGCAATATTTCATCGTTCAATCTGCCATTTGCTTGAGAATTATAAATTTACCGGCCTTGGTAAAAAGTTTGTCTGTAGCCACGATTTTATTACAGTGATTAATTAACCGCAATTAACCAACAATCTAAAACATACAGCAATCTTCTTAATTAAAAATCGAAACCTCTAAGACATTGACTGATTTTTTGAAACTTTTTCTATTTTGATTACATTATTCTTTGATTTATATAAAAACTTGCAAAATTTCAGTCAACGGAAAAATAATTCAGAAACTTCTATTGGTTAAAAACAGACAGTTAAAAATAGATTGATGTTGAGTTAACAATAATTTGTTAACTGATGAAGTCCTTGAATTATGAATATAGTTTTCTGCAACTATTAATCAATAGTTGCAGAATCAATAGTTACAATGACCAAAAAGTAAGACGGCTTTTTAATTAAACACAATATATGTATTTATCCAAATTTATTTCGTCTCCTTTTACTGAACTATTAATACGGCTCCGCCACTCTTACATTATTGACAACTACTGTATAAGAGACATACTCATACATAAATAGGGCAGATTAGAGGAAAAGAGCACAAAGAGTCAGGATCTATATTATATTTAAAAAAAAAGAAAAAAAATCATAATTATTTCACCTCAATATGGAGTATTTGTACTTATTATAATTAAGTATCCACCAAATGTATCTGCTCGGTTTCCGACAGGTTAAAATTGATAATATGTGCAATATCTCAGCCACTGCTTTTGTACATTACGCATTGATAATTGGTATTGCAAGAAACGACATCAATTTTCACTAGATTTAATTGATTCTCAAGTGCAAAGGTATAAAATAATTATCGTTTATATGAGAGAGTGAAATATTTTCAAACTGTCCTGGTATATGTATGTTTCTTTTCTTTTTGGTTTCTCAATATTTACTAGATGCAAATAAATGTAACTACGTTCAAGCCAGAAAATTTTCTAAGCTTAACTAACTTATCGTCAAACGTCTTTAAACATCAACCAGAGCGTATCATGCAAATATCATCTACGTCGTTTATGCATATGAGAGAAGGCCCTAATTGCGATGCAAAGCCTACGACTTCACACTTTCCAAAGTCGTAAATATTTCAATCTTATCTGGAGGGTGGCTCACAGCTTCCACGTCTTTACCACAAACAACCCAATAATTTACTTTCAGCTAAACTTAATTATGAATCTACCATTGCTCGTGATCCTACTGCAGATGAGGATGTTTTTGAAATTATTTTCATATATATTCGTGCGCAGTGAGAGAAAAGGTGACTGACTAACATTTGCGTTCGTCACATAAATCTCAGAATTTGTTTTATAAATTGCATTTGGAGACAAATAACGTGAATGGTAAAATGTTTAAAATAGTTTGCTTAAACTACAGTATTACTAATTATAGAATATGCACCTATTCACAAATTGATGTAGTTGTTGGAATATATTAATAGGTTTAGCAAGAATTTCACAAAAAAATATTCATCTGTAATTTATTTTACCACATTATTTTTTATATAAAATTAGTCATGCCATCTAATAATAACAATTACAGTTTATATTAATATATTTTTGGCCTAATATTTTGTTAGCAAATTAAATTAATTCGGTCTAATTTGTATTGCGTATTCATATCGATTCACTATTGTGTTTCACAGACCTATAACAAAAATCAGTTGGACATCTGATATATTAATTTTCACCCAACCACTCTGTGAACTATTATCATTGCTTTATCTAGAGTTTTATGTTTACCCTTTTTCACTAACTGTTAGTAAAGGAATTCATCTCTAAACCGGGGCCCTTGGGATTGAAGGGTTGGAGGTAGTCAAATTAACTAAGGATTCTACCATTTTGTACCACGAGATTAGGGTCGCACGATCTGTAGTTCTGTATGAGGTGGTTCTTGTACGAGATTAGCCTGAAAATTTTCCAACCTCAACATGAAGATGGCAATACTCGTCAAAAATATTCCGGTAATATAATTGCGCATACGCAACCTTGAAAATTTCGGCCATATTAAATGCTCAGTTGTTTAACAGTCTACATCTGACGTGGTCGATATATATGGTCGGACGTTCAACTCGAGCTCGACTGACGGCTGCTTAAAGCCAGGAACCGAACTCGGGAGATGTTTGCTGATGTTTGTTTTGGTTGAAGGATTAGGCAATTTGAACATAAAGCACGGGAAAAATTATTGTTTTTTGAATATTTATAATATTCTCCACGAATTCACTGTACAATTGTTCAATAATGTAATGCATAAAATATCATGGAATCATACCAACGAATCACCAAAAAAATCAGCGAAGCTAGAATAGCCATCACTTAGTTTAGATAACGAGTATAGCGAATCTAGACAAAAAATATTCACAAAATGCACAGTATTGGTAAACGGAAAGGTAATGTTTTTCGGGACGACAATTATGAATAATAAGTATTAATTTAATTTAATTTTGGGTTGATCTCATCCTCTATATTCGCTACCTTGAAATATGAAAATCTTGATTCATGACGAGTGTACTCCAGAAAACTGTCGGAAATTCCACGAGCACGGCATAATGAATGTCTAATGGGTATAGTAATAGGTTGTAGAAAACCATAATTAATACACAATAATTGAATTTCTTTTATATATTAAATAAAGTACAAGGTGTTCATAAGAAAGTGTCTATTTCATTGGCTCACTTCACAAATGCCGAGAGGCTCACAGTGAGAGGCACATGGGGCATGTCAACAAATCCGAAGCACAAGCATCAAAAACCCCTAGATTCGCCTAAAGTCACTATAAGGAATGCAATATCAGCGCGAGGAATAATCGGTCCGTACTTTATTGAATAAGACAAGGAACTCGTAGTTACCGTCAATTCAGAGCGTTATGCGGAAATATTAGACAATTTTTTGGTACCTGAACTGCAAAACTTTACTGGTTATAAGCAAAGAACATGGCTTCAGCAGGACGGAGCAACGTCACACATTTCTAATACGTCTCGGCTATAAGTTCGTGAAATTTTCCCAAACAAATTGACCTCCAAGAGAGGTGACATAAATTGCCTCCACGTCTCTAGTCTTGATTTAAGCCATATGGACTTTTTCTTGTGGGGTTATCTAAAATCGAAAGTTTACGTCAAAAAACCGGGTTTTTGGTGTATTTAAAAGAAAGTATCCGACACGAAATGGCAGCCATTCCAGAGATTATGTGCGGAGCAATCCTAAGGAATTTTGCAGTTCATTTAGATGAATGCCGTGAGCATTCAAAAAGTATTTTCTTAAAATGTGTATTTCAATAATTAATAGGTTTTTTTAGATGGACGTCTTTCTTTTATTTATATCGCTATATCAAAAAGAAACTTTCTTTTGGGACACCATGTATTAACTAAGATAAATAAATATACTCTACCAGCAATATTAATAGTGTATTGTAGCATTTCAAGTAGTTTATAATAATCCTTCTTGTAATATAAAATGTACGACCAAAGAAAATCACGATGATGTCTTTATTAAAACGGTTAAGTTACTAAAATAAATATTTGGGGATGATTATTTCTTCGCACAGAAATTTACTAGTTCAGGGTATTCAAAGGTAACAAGAAGGACCCCATAACTATTTTCGGTTCAATTAACTTAAAATTCCAAAGAGAGGGACTCGTTGGGAATGGCTTTAACTTCGAGAATTGGAAGCCGTCGTGATCGTAAACCTGAGCGAGATGGCAGAGCTAGAACATAAAAGGTTTTTTAATTTGAATGCTGTGTTGTAGAAAGAACTTTATTCTCATCATTAAGCAGTTCATTATTATTAAAACCTACATATTGCTAGATAGATCTTGATATTGAGATGGATTAATTTTCTGGTTCTTTAGTTTCTACATATTTTTCTTTATTTCCCCTTCCTTTAAAGTCTATTGTTGGTCCTGGTTGCCTGTAATATATTTCTCCAATCTCCCTTATCCATGCCCTTTAACCCAGTGTATGTTTTTCCCATCGCACTTGTATCTTCGTCTTGCACATTTCTCTATATTTTTCCCGATCTGCATATGTTCCTTGACTAGATTAAAATTCACTGTGTTTTATTCGTGAACATTTTCTTTATCTTTTTTTCTCATGTGTCCTGTCCATTGCAATTGTTCTGCTTTCATGTATATGACAATGTTCCCCTTGGAATTTCAACATCACAAATCACTTAATTTTTCTTTCCATCTCACCACTCCGTTTTGGTGTTATATTCAGATCTTCTCTCTCAATGAGCTTACATTAAATAATTAAATGGGTAAATAAGTATATAGTCAATTATTTGCAGGCCACCTATGAAAATGTTGGTATGTTAAACAAACATATTCACAGTATTCTGTATTTTGTAATAATGCTAAAATGGTCAATATTTTAGGTAAATTGCAAAGTTATTAAATCACCAATCGAAAACCTAAGACAAGAATATTTGGCAAATAATAATTTGTTATTATTTAATAAATTAATGACCTACAAACTATAAATAAATTAATGACCATTGTTAAAACAATTTTAAAAAAATTATGAATCAGGCCATACATCAGCCAAAATGGAAATGGCAACTTCGCATTGCCTTGAGAGTGTATTAAATTCCATTCAAAACCAAAATTGTAATGTGCGCGAATATCACGATATGCTTCTTAGTTTCGAAGAAACTACTGCCAACCAAAAAATATACTAGGACTTCAACGTGCTCAGAAAAATAGGCTAAAACAGTGCCAAGGTTGAATAAACTCAACTTGAACATTTAATTATATAAAACAATTAATCATGTTTTTCTTAATATGATGCGAATCGTTAAAAATGTGTTATGGTGTGAAAAATTAGTACTAGTTATTTCAACTTTGACATTAAACGAAATTAATATGTAAGTTTTTCTTTTCCTGTAAAAAAAACAAAATAAATTTATGCTGAAAGAAATGAAATAAATGACTATAAAATATTATACTTTATTTTCAAATAATACCTTAATTGGACAATGGAACAAAAAATGAATTGGCGGCCTTGCTAATTATTAGAAACAAATTAATGAGGAGAGCTCAGGACCGCGAAAGTTGGAAACATGCTGGGGAGGGCTTCATCCCACTGTGGATCGACACTGGCTGAATGATGATATACGAGGGTTGATCAATAAGTACCTGTGTTTGATAAAGATGGCGTTCACGAGTGAAATTGACATTACCATCGTGTACTGCCGACTGTTAAACCACCTCATGCTGAATTTCAGATTAATTAATAGGTTAGTTTTTTTTTGACAGCCAGTTGTATCATTCGTGTTTTGTATTTCTCGATAAAATGGAAAAAGAGCAATATTGATCCGTAATTAGTTTTTTATTTTTGGATGCAAAAACATGCCAAGAAATAAAAGTGAAGTTGGATGCTGTCTATGGGGACCCTTTACCATCTATGACAACCGTGAGATATTGGTTTAACGAGTTTAAGCGTGGTCGTACAACTGTTTTTGATTAAGAACGGCCCGGACGTCCATCAGGCGTGGTTACCGGGGAAGTGTCGAAATGGTCTATAAGATGATTCTCGATGATCGCCCAACGAAGCTAATGCCGAAGTAGCTAAGGCCGTAGGTGTCTCGTACGGAAGGGTAATCAAGATTTTAAATGATAAGCTAGGTGTGAGAAAAGTGTCGGCCCGATGGGTGCCGCGATTGCTCACGGTGGACAACAAGCGGGTATGACTAACAATGTCAAAGCAGTTTGGACCGCTTTAAGCGAAATCCGCAGGAGTTTTTACATCGAGTCGTCACCGTTGATAAAACCTGGATTACATTATTACACCCGAGAGACCAAGAGACAGTCAAAACAATGGATTTTTCCGGGTGGAATCTGCAACGAAGAAGCAAAAACGGTTCCATCAGCCGGAAAGGTTATGGCCACGATTTTTTGGGATTCCAAAGGAATAATCCTCATGGATGCCTCAGGACAGTACTACAGTGAGTTTTTGGACAGATTAAGAATAAGGTGCTCTTCCATCACGATAACGCACTGGCACATTCATCTTTAATTGTCGCGACCAAATTACACAAGTTTGAAAAATCCTATTTTTTAACGGCTTTAAAAAGTTGGAGAAACACTTGGAAAAGTGTATAGACCTAAAAGGAGACTACGTTGAAAAATATAAATAAAATAATTGTATATAAAACAATTATATACATTTTTCTATACCCGATACTCGTCTCATTACTAAATCTAAATCAAAGATCTGAGACCTGAAAAGAGGCTTTTGAACACAATCAGCCCGCTTATGAAGGTTAAGACCAAAGCCCACCACTTTTTCTTTAGTGTGGTATAGAAGTAGTATAAAGAATTCATAAAATATAATCCAAAAAATACCATCAAAATGGTCTAAAGACGTCATCTACACCACTTTGTTCTTCCTCTTCCTGTCCATGAATTGCCCCCACTATAATATATTTCAATTTTCGGCCATATACCCTATTTATCGGGCTTGTTACTGATAATCTTCTATAATTTTCAAATTGCTTTTTCTCTCCGTTCTTATAAACTGATATTATGTATGCAGCTTTCCATTCTTTTGTAACAGGAAGCCCATTAATATACAAGTTTAATATGCAATTGTAATAATCTATTGTATAATATATTGTAATGCTCTCAATACCTCAAGCTTTTACATCATGTAAACATTGTTTAGATTTTGTAATCATATCCACACTGATCTCGATAGTTTCCTCATATATGTCGATTTACCACTAATTAATTCGTTGAGGTAATCTTTAATATATTCTGTCAACAATTCTTCATAATCGTCCGAGTATATTTTAGTTTCTATCATACACTGTCAATAATTGTTTATAGTAGTCTATATGGATGCGGTATATCTGTGTCTCCTCATTATATAATATTCTAACCAAGTTTATAATCATTTATAAATGTTTGTATTAATATCCTGATACTTTTTATCTCAAATTCAATAATAATACCGTGTTTGAGTACATACACACTCCTTAATATATTCTAATATTAATGAAATGAAATGATCTATTTCTTCCTAAAGTTTAATATGTATGATATTCTGTAAAGTCCTTAAGTGCAGAGATAAAATTCTTAGTTTCTGCCATGTCATAAACAGGCTATACGGACGAAAGACGATCTGGCTAGCCATGACATCAAACTAACTTGGACTCCTTCAAAATAGTTCAAAGAAACTCTAACCACTTGTCGTAGGGCGTTACCCTGCTGAAAATTTCGATCTACCAACTGTTTAAGATAGGGGAGAGCATAATATCATATTGCCTCTAATGAGGTAATCCATTTCCATAAACTACAGCACTTTATATCATAATGTCTACCGTTCAACATCAAACTCAGTTTGAAGCTTTTTCTGACGTCACCACACACTTTTTCTCATCCATCATGTTCATCTAAACTAAAGCAGGATTCAATATTGAAGACATCTTGATGCCAGTCTACACTCTAATATTGCTGGACTCTACATCACTGAATTATTTCCATCGATACTCAACTGTCAGAGATGCCATAAGATGTGGCAATCAAAATAACACAAGTAGAACTTGTTTTCTTTACCAATTATTAGCTTAAAATGAACCCGTGATTACCAGTCTTAGCCGTAGATCTTGAATCTCGCTCGAGTACCATTAGCAGACGATTCCAACTCTTTTTTAATTTTTCTCAATTTTGGACATTATAAATATGCATATATGCATGACACTAAATACTTTCATTTCATGAGAATATAATGTTGTGTATAAGGAGGTTCATATTGTTTTTGTAGACTTTAGAAATGTTTGATTCGCTAATCAGACCAAGAATTATAAATAAACTAAACACATTAGGAATACCTAAGAATTTGTTGGAAATAACATTAAAAAACATTAAGGGCAAAGTAACAATTCAGTGGACCCAATATCACCAACGATGTTTTTAACCTCATACTGGAAGTTATTGCAGAAGACAAATCTGAACAATAAAAACACTATAATGGATGACATCTAACTAATTGCCTACGCAGATGACCTCGCCAAATAGCCGAATCTAAAAAAAAAATTGATAAAGACAGTATCTGCTGTAGAGAGAGAAACTAGAAAGTTCGGAATAAAATCAACGAAGAAGAAACAAAATTCATGGGATTGGGAAGGGAAATTAAGTATAGTCTGGTAAATCATCACGGAACGTTGAACATTAACGGAGTGCCTAAAAATTGTCCAAATGTATTATCAAAATCAGTGTTCTGTGTCTCATTACTAACCTAATTGCTTAACACAGAATCAAAGATCTGAGACCTGAAAAGAGGCTTTTGAACACAATCAGGGGATGAGTCAAATTGAGTCATCGCATGATGATTCCAACATGGTTAGTAAAACTCGAATCACAAAGTTACGAAAAATAAATTGATGTTTAGTGATAAATCTCTTCGATTTTAGAGTTTCACACTGAAGGTTTGTAACGTACTCATTAATCGAGTCTGCGAACTGCAAACTTACATCTGGTGATCACTATGCCGTAGGTAAGTTAACTGACTAAGTTGTTTGGGTGCTAACTGATTTGTTTACCGACAATCAACCTAACCTAATCTAATTGAGAGATATGGGTATTAGCTGTATCGGAAAAAAACCACCCGTTAATTTTACAGTCTACCGTTTACTAAGTAAGATATAAAGAAAAGGTGCGGTAACCCTCAAAAGAAGGGTTTGGAAATGTCTGTAAGAAAACGTCCATGAGATCGCCGGTAAGAAGTCCATAAGAACCCCAAAACAAAATATAAAAGTAACCTATAACTGCGCAACCAATTTACCGCAAATCGGCGCAACAAATTTACCGCAAATCTGCTAACGTATATATATATATATATATATATATATATATATATATATATATATATATATATATATATATATATATATATATATATATAAATACATATATATATATATATATATATATATATATATATATATATATATATATATATATATATATATATATATATATATATATATATAAATACATATATATATATATATATATATATATATATATATATATATATATATATATATATATATATATATATATATATATATAAATACATATATATATATATATATATATATATATATATATATATATATATATATATATATATATATATATATATATAAATATATATATATATGAAGGCACACTCTCCTCAGATACCGCCATTTATGAGACAGTGGACAGACACATCGACTTCAATTTCCATATAAAGTTTGGGAAACGAAAACAAAAAGTTTTTTTTAAACATTACAGGTTCCAATAAAAGAACTGATAGAAAAGAACATATCTAGAAGAAACCTATTGATAAGGTCGAGGTTAAAAACTACTGGAACAGCCTTCGTATCAGTTTATCTTTCTACTGACCGCATGCACAATAGCACACTGTCAAACACATAATTATGTAGAGCATTTAGCCGTGCGGCAAACTACATTCGGGTATTATTTTTTTTTGTAAAGGGATTACATTTACTATAATGAAATACAGCGTAATTAAGTTTTCAATTTTGAATAATGATGATCATCATTTTAGTTGAACGAACGCAATTAATATTTAGCTTTGCACGTTTATTCAATTTATTGGTGTTGACGCAAACTGGGAAATATTATATTACGCCAAATAAAATTACTGTTTAACATATGAAATGAAATTAATTAATAGTGTGTACTTTTGTGTTAACCGAGGATAATATAATATATCTTTTTGATTATTGGTGTTAAAAATAATGTATTATATGTATGTATGTATGAAAAATAAAGTTTTTATTTAAGTTAAATGAAGATCTTAACCAGTGAAACACAGCAATGCCCATGAAAGAATAAATTCCAGATATCGTGGTAGATTAAGTGGCAAAGGTTATAGAATCAATGAAAAATGGCAAGAGGAGTTTTCTAGGAGGAGAATTCCAGGAGGATAGAGCAGTATAACATGTAACCTTTTGCATTGAAATGCTAAAAGCTGGTGGTCAAACTTTACGTAAAATGTTTGCAAAATTGAACTCAAAATGCCTCAAAGAACAAAAAGTGCCCAACTTAGAAAAATACTGAAGTTACTAACTATTGTATAAAAAAGAAGCACAAGAAGATTTCAGGAACTACCGCTCAATAAGACGCCTATTAATAATATACAAATTTTTACACTAAGATAATAGTTAAAACAATATTAAGAACGCTGAATGACGCACAATCAAGAGAGCAAACAGAATTCAGAAATGGATTCAATAAAATGGATCGCATTCAGGTTGTCTAATAGGTTATAGAAAGGCACAATACCACTGTACATGGCTTTTATTGACCAGGAAAAGGTATTTGACTGAACCTTGCAGCAAGCCATAATGGATGCACTGCATACCCAAGACAGGTCTATATTAACTTATCAGTATCCATGTATGATGTTTCTACGTTGGCAGTAGTGTGACTGTAGACCGTATCAATGTAGAACGGAGTGTGTGGCCAGGTGACCCAATATCGCCAGTTGTTTTGTCGGCCTGCCTTGAAGGGTTTTTCCGTAATGTAGATTGGAAACAGGATTGAATAAAAATCAATTGTGTGTGTATAAGCCATCTTAGATCACCAGAAGATATCGTTCACGTTTCTCAAGGCCCGGCTGATCAAACATATACAAGAGCTGCAAAGGATTGGAAAATCATTTGTCTTAAGCATAAGCCTGAAAAGATTGAGATCATGTTCAGTAAATTTTCCGATGATAGAAGAGATTACCGGTTTAGGGGGGGATTTGGGTATTGCTGATCAATGTATTTGGCAGAGGATTTATATGAAACGTGATACCGCCCGAGAGGCCTGTTATGTGACTGACAAGCTGGTAGGCTCAACATAGTGTTTAAAGTTAACTTCTACTTTGTCTGAAGAAAAGTCTTTAAATAGTGCGTCTTCCCCGTTATGACATACAGAAGTGAAACTCGAACACTCACAACTCACAGTTAAAAAATTTCGGGTAGCACATAGGGGAATAGAAAGGTGTATGCTTAGCATTACAAAGTGTGGCGGAAAGACCTGCACATGGATCAGAATACAAGCGAGGGTGTGGGACATTATTGGAAGGATAAAATAATTGAAATGGAGATAGGCACGCTATATAGAGAGGCGTCTTTCATCAGAAAAAGATGGATCAAAGTAATCCTGGAGTAGATAGTGCTTGACCATATAAGTCTACGAGGAAGACCCAAGATTCGATGATAACATGACATGAATTGAAATATAGTGTAATATATTGAAATGGCGATAATTACGCCATATAGAGAGGCGTTGTTATGAAAGATGGATCAAAGTAATCCTGGAATGGATAGTACTTGATCATAAACGTCTAAACCCAAAATCTGATGATATAGTGAAATATATTGAAATATGTTGAAATATGTTGAAATATGTTGAAATAGATTGAAATATATACGAAATATGTTGAAATATATTGAAACATATTGAAATGTATTGAAATATATTAAAATATATTGAAATATTTTGAAATATATTAAAATATATTGAAATATATTGAAATATATTGAAATATATTGAAATATATTGAAATATATTGAAATATATTGAAATATATTGAAATATATTGAAATATATTGAAATATATTGAAATATATTGAAATATATTGAAATATATTGAAATATATTGAAATATATTGAAATATATTGAAATATATTGAAATATATTGAAATATATTGAAATATATTGAAATATATTGAAATATATTGAAATATATTGAAATATATATTCTAATATATTTTATGATATCATGAAATGGACCCAAATTGCAAAGGAAAGCTAAGGACTGCGCGGATTGGAAACATGCTGTAGAGGCCTTCATCCTCTTTATCATCATGCCCGTGTCCATCCACTGCAGGATGAAAACCTTTTCAGCATTCTTCCAACTCGTTCTGTCAACATATATATATATATATATATATATATATATATATATATATATAGGATACAACCAATCGTTTGTATCTCGTTTGTTGGGAACGTACAGACGTTTCGCCAAAGTCATACTTGCCATCCTCAATGCCTATCTGAAGACTGGGTCTTTGAAACGACAATTTTGGCAAAATGAATATGTTTAATGATCTTTGTTTTTCTGTCCGTCTACGACGTGATTCTGAATTTTAAAAAACCTAAACTACCGTGCTTGTCATTTGTAAGAGACATGACTTTGCTAATCTGCTATACCAGCCTCCCCGTTCTTTGATTTTAAGTGGTTATTTTGACAATAACAATGATTTGTAGAATTCCTAATACGTCGATCCTTGAGTATTGCTATTGAGCGTATTGCCTTTCCATTCTGAGGATCCCCTATTACCAATTGAAATGAAAAAAAAGAATTAGATATAATACTATCGACCTGTTTCTCTCCTGCCTTTCTTTTGCTTCTTTTCTACGGGGTCTTTATGAGAGCACTAAAGTAGCCCTTAATAGATTCAAGCGTCATTCATCTCAAGATGATCTAATTATCTTTAAAGTGACCAATATCTTTTGCAAAGCGAAATATTTGAACACATATGATTAATTATCTTAATCCCTAATCATCCTTCCAGGACATTTGGAACAGGGTATAGCCACTCTGAACCAAGTTCTGTGGTCCCATCCACGGTCTTCACGTCACGTCACATCAGGATGTCACGAACGTCAGCCTGAGGAAAGTCTATCTTCATCCCGATAAACAAGCCTGAATATTACCCCTCCAGCTACCGTCCCGTTGCCCTCACCAATCAACTGGACAAGATCCTCAAGCATGTGATGCGTGACTCCCTTGATAACTTAATCGCATTCTCTTTTGCACTACAATTAATTTGGTTTCATATACCCAGGTCTCACCCTCGATCACCTTGTGAGATTTAGAAACGACATATGGCCTACATATTAAAAGGACGTTGGATAATCGCGGCCTGTCCTGACCTCAAGAACTGCTATGGCATACCCTATGTAAAAAATGATCCACCATCATATATATATATATATATATATATATATATATATATATATATATATATATATATATATATATATATATAGAACCTAAATTTTAACCTGTTCTTTCAATTAGTTCGTATCCTTTCTTCTCCTTGTTTTTATTCCTTGTAAGGAATACAGTTCCAAATTTTTCTACAGAAGCAGATATTTTAAAATAATGAAACGAATTTCTAAACTAGTATGTTAATTAAAGATTCATTCAAAATTAACACTTTCTTCATGGAAACAAAGAGAAGACAATAACTCAACCGCAAATTTACAGAATTGCGCACAAAGGACACAAAAACCCAATCCTAAATCATCCGGCTTTCATATTAATGAATTATATCTAAATGGCCCCTAACTGAAACATCATAATTTTATTCCGGGCGAAGGAAGCTCGTTGAAGTCGTGGTGCCTTTATCGAAAGTCGATTATAGAATGGGGCCTTCGTTCACTAATCCACTATGATTAAGAATAATGAATGTTATCAGCAGTCAACCATGAACGTCCGCATCATTCGTTTAGCTAGTTGCCGAACTCAACGCCTAGGAACAATGCCGATCGTCCAGAGAGAGTAGAATAGATTATATGATTTAGTTTTATTTACGAAACTAAAAAAGGTCTTTTTACTATTGTCTTGAGAATAAATGGAATTAAAAAATACCTAGCTTACATAGTCCTATTAATATAAAAGTTTCCCAATTTGTACAAATATGCAGGGTGATTTCTAAGTTGGGACTTTTTTTTAACAGCGTATAAAACTCGATAAAATAAACATTTCTTCTGAGACCGTTTTCCAAGATACTGAAATATAAAAAACTTACCATAGTAATATTGAAAACAACATTAATTTCGGTCCTGCACTTTGTACCTAAAAAAAGGTATAAATTGGTCGCCGATCCGTTCCACGCAAAGTTGGGCGAGACGTATCCACGAGACGGTATAGGCACGGTGCATGCATAAAGGTCTTCTTTTAATAGTCTCACCATAGTCAACCTTTTCTATGCGATCAATAAGTTCTTCCTCTGTATTAACTGGCGTCTTAAAAATTAGGCTTTCCGCGTAACTCCATTAAAAGAAATCACAAAAAATATGGTGACTTTGAGGCGGCCATGCAACTGGCCCTCCACGACCTACCCGCTTATTCGGAGTTATGTTTAAGGACGTAACGTAAGAACCATTCAAAGAAAGGAACATTCAAAGGAACATTTTCTAGAAAACAGGGAAGATAATTTTGTAAAATTTCAGAAAGTTTTCACCCGTTAAACAATCCAGCAAGATAAAAGGCGCAACAAGGTTTCCATTGTCAATTGCCGTCCACACATTGGGCGAAAATCTCTTCAAATTGTGTTTGCCTAGAAGTATGAGGATTATCAACTGACCAAAAATGAGTATTGTGGATATAATGAATTCTATTTCGAGTAAATAAAGCCTCGTCCATAACCAAAGTGTTTCTGGTGAAGTTTCAATTCGCTTCGTGTTGGTGAAAGAGCCACTCGCAGAACTGACCCCTGCTAGGATGGCATTATTAATCTTTCTAGGCTTGAACTCGTATATGAAATGCGTACGACTGATTTTCCCGTAATGTTGTAAAAACTTTTTCTTTGGCTCAGTTCAACTAGCCATGCTATTTCTCAAATACATGTTGGGTTTTCCTCAACAAGATTCAAAATTTGTTTCTCCCGCTGCACATTTTCAGGTATTCTAGGTCTTCTTGCGTTACCTCCACGATGTTCCCTCAAAGCACCGGTATCTCTGGCTCTTTACAAAACTCGAATAAATTATCCCGGCAATGGGTAAACTCGAAAAGAAAATCATTCAGCATATAGCTGAGATTCAGCATTGGTATTTTAAATACACTCTCCATAAATTAACAGCTTGTCAACTAATTCACTGTTCTCATAGACGTGGGCCATTTTATTTGTCCAAAAATCACGGTAAAGATTCATGTTAAAACTGACTATAAAATACAAGATAAGCTCGAGAAATGCAATGCTTGAATTTTTAAAATGTATTAAAGACTCTAACGGCCTAATTTTAGAGATATTTAAAAAACAGAATTAGAAAAAAATGTTTATTTTATCGAGTTTTATACGCTGCTAAATAAAGTCGCAACTTAGGAATCCCCTGTATTTATATCCCCAACAGCCCTGCAGTTAAATAACGTAGGTATAAAATTTAATGAGATATTACCATTAATCTTAGATTATAAACACTGATCAATTTTGTTATAAAATATGTGTTATAGGTGAATTTAATTGGCAGTAAAACTAAATAGCGAAAATATTTCAATTTTCGTTGCATTTTGAAAATCCTTGTTAGAGGATTAACTAGAACATTCTTCTAAGAATAATTTTTGTGATATATATAATTTTCTACGTTCCTAAAAATTTAAGTTTTCTTCATATAAGAAAATATATGGCTTATTTTATCAAGTACGAGGTTAGAATAAAAAGTCAGATACTCTTCCGATAGATGTCGATGCATCATCGCAAAGTTTTCTTCTAGTAATTGTTTATGAATTTTTAACCGATATCTTATTTAATTTTGTTTTGGCAGCCTGGGAAAGCATATTAGTTCGATTTGAATCGATAGTTCGAACTATAAAGGGTGATTACGATTCTCATAAAGTCGTGTCTGAACTTCTAATAGGGGTCGCTGCCAAATCATCATGGCAACTAATGCTATGGCCATCAAATGCTTAGCAAATCATTATGGAACGTTTAACATTTGAGCAACGCTTGCAAATTGTTGAAATTTATTTTCAAATTCAGTGTTCTATGCGTCAAACTACGTCTAGTCTTTTACGATGCACATAATCGCCCAATCGACCGATGTATATACCGAATTATCGACAAATTTCGAACACATTTCACGCCGCTTGATATTAAAACAAAAACAAGAAAACAAAACTGTGCGTTCGAAAGAAAATATCGTCTCTATTGCTGGCATTGTGATGAACATCGAAATGTATCAATTTATTAATGGGAATCGTTACAGAGCGATGATCAATGATTATTTGATTCCGAATTTGAATGGTATTGATAAGGAGAATATGTGGTACCAACAGGACGGCTCCACATGTAATACAACCAACGCAACAATCGATTTATTGAGGGCACAATTCGATGAACACGGTCTTGTAAATAGCCACCAAGGTTTTTATTTTAATTATTTTCTTTGGGGTTATTTAATGATAAACCAGCAACTATTGACGCCATGGAAACCAATATAACTCGGACAATTGCAGACATTAGACCCCAATTGCTTGAAAAAGTTGTCGGAAATTGGATTGACAGAATGCGCTTTGTCAGAAGTAGTCGCGGCGGACATTTGTCCGAAATTGTTTTCAAACATTAATGTATATTAAATAAATATTAAAATAAATAGTTTGAAAGCATCAAATTTGGTTACTGTTTTATTTCAAATTTAAATTTCGGACGCACTAAAAAAATCTACCTATAAATGAAAAAGAAAAGAATTTCGTCTGTTGATTATACATTAATTGTTATTAGAAGAAAAAACAGCGCAAACCGCAGAAAAGTTGAAGCATATTATAAGGATTATACAGCAGATGTGACGCTACTGTAGAAATGATCAACAAAATCAATGATATCATATTGACCGATCGCAAAGTGAAGATCACAGGGATTGTTGAATTGATAAACATCTTAGATAAATACACACATACGGAAAATTTGACATAAACATTTGGGTTTACATAAACCTTTGAGCATTAGAACTGCGATGAAATGAAGAAATGAAATGCTAGAAATAAAGGAATTGTTAAACAATAGGTTTTATATGGCGAATGTGCCTCCAAGAAAACAAAAATAATTCTGTTGATATCGACCGGAAAAATTATAATTACTGTGTCCGGAATTTGCAAAGCATTTTCATCGACTAGCTGAAAACAGGAAAGTATTAAACTGCATTATTGATTAAATTTCACTAAATTTCACGAAGAGTTCACAAAAACGCCATCATTTAGTGAACAAAAAGGTTTCTGGGTTGTTTCAACACGACAACTCACCCGTTCATTCGTTCAGCGTTAAAACAGGTTAATAATTTGCGCTTCGGATTGATCCCACATCCACCCTATATTCCCGACTTGGTTCCCTACGACTAATTTGTCTTTCTCTTCTTTCTCTATCCAAACATGATTGAAAAATGATTGGCTGGAAAAAAATTCACATCAAAAGAAAAAATGATCACCAAAAAAGAACCTATTTATAAGCATTATGTGGAACGCATAAAAAAGTTGGAAAATCATTGGGCGAAGCGATGGAGATAACAGGAAGCTAAATTAAAAAAATTAATTCATTTTACATAAAAAAAAAACAATATTTCGTTTAAAGAGCATCTCATTTTTCACTCTACCTTCGTATCTTTCCCGTAACGAGAATCTTTCGAAACTACTTCTTTGATAACAAGGATATGTTTAAAAGCATATAATTCAGAAAATATAATACTATCTGGATGCTTCTAGTTAGAATTTCATCAGATTAAAATATTATTTAGAAAGCGAAAATAAATTGGTGAAGCGAATTTCGGCTTCCGATTCTCTAGTGAAGCGCAATGAAATTGATGGATTTTTAAAGCAGTTGGTTACAGGTGATAAATAATGGATTGTGTACACTAATATTAAGCGTAAGAAATCATGATGGTAGTGCGGGATGCCTGCTCAAGCAGTACACAAGCCAGTTTACATCTGAAGAAAGTTATGCTATGCGTTTGGTGGGACTGGAAACTGTTTCGCAGGGATTCGCAGGGAATTTTATAAACCACATTTGCACAATGTGGCAAATTCTATATAGGTAAGACATCTAGACCGTTAGATGTTAGAATAAAAGAGAAACCTTCTTAGAAACGGCAACTTTAATAAATCTAGAATTTGTCAACACGCATGGGAATCGGTTCATAAAATCAATTGGAATAATTCCAAAACGGTATTAAAGGAATCGGTAACAAAATACAGAAGATTAAAATAAACTGCTATAATTACTTTAAATAAAAATAACTGCATTGCTATGCCTTCGGCAGTTTTAAATTCAATATGTTTCCCGATTCTAAAGAAGATTTACTTCCTATCTTTTCAGAATTTATAGAAATTAATATAATTTATTTTTAGATTCGTTTTGAAGGGGAGGAGAATACTTCCCGAAACGTTAACGTTAAAAGTTTGTATATTTTTTAGAACATTCTTATATTTTTAAAATTTCGTTCCTTAGGCAAATTTATTATAAAAAAGAATCACTGACAAATTCATCTCCGTTTGGTTTTTTGTTTTTTCCCAGTGATTCTTTATTTACATAAGAACAGATATTTTTTTAGTTTTAGATCGTGACGAAAAACCGAAATAAAGAAAAAAAATACATACTATATTGATTAAATGTAATTTTTAGTGAAACAATTTTAATTGTTAATTTAATTTGTGAATTATTCTTAAATAAATGGGACGGACTTTTTACATCGACCTAATACATATAGTGAAAAATTCACAAAAACATAACTTTAGATCATTCTGCTGTAATATCAAAAACAAATAATCAATATCCGAAACATATTAATTGTAGTCTGCGTAAAAGAGGCGCGTTGAGAACGTTGATTCTTTATCGAAATTCGAATCCTGGAAGAGGCCTTTATTAACAAATCCATTGTGTTTAAGAATAGCGAATGTTATCAGCTGTGAGCCATGGACATTCGTAACATTCGTTTAAATGGTTGCTAAATGAACGCATCGGAACAATGGCGGTTAGCCAAAAGGGAATAGGTTAAAAGCTTTAGTTTTATATAAGAAGCTGAAAGGCCTTTTTTCAATTTATTACCCTCTTCTTTTTGGAATGATTATCGACGGAAATAAATGACTACGGTTTGTTTCGTTCTTAACGTATATAGTTTGGTGAAAGAAAAATTAAATGATGAAATCAAATGTAACACAATATTTGTTTATAGTTAAGATTATTGGCTATTGTGTAATGCAGAGGTGCAAGTTTTATTATGGATAAATACACGCTATAAAAATGCAGTGAAATTATAATTTACATAAAACAAATCCGTTATTGAAACTCATCGTGAATTTAGGCGAAAACATCCTAATCGTAGGTGGCTTCATAAAATAATAATTTATCGTTTATTCAAGCAATTTCAAAAATTTGACACAGTTAAGGATAAGCCCCGCATCAGAGGTCCAAAAACAGTGCGAAGCGTTCAAATTATTGCACGTGTGGAAGAGTTTCTAGAAATATTAATTCGACAACGCGGAGCAATAGTTCTCCATCCAGTTGACGCTGAATGTTGAGAAGTGCGAGGATAGTCCCAGAAGTACCTGACCTGACGTATATATGGTGGTTGTTGCTTGAACAGAATGACTATAGTAGAAAGTACTACTATACGTACTACATTTTAGTATTTGTTTGGCAGCCATTAATAATGAATGCTCTCAGTGAATTTGTAAACATGAAAAAAATTGGTCATCGTTATTTGATACAATACTTTCATTTCAAAGATCCAATCGATATCAAAGCGGAGCTAAATTGTACTCTAGGGAAGTGTGCATATAAATAGCCACCCTCGTATAAGGCGTGAATTTATTCAAATATAACACTGCTGATTATGTGCAATTAGTTACACTTCCATTGAATAAGACGTGTATAAAGAACTGTGTAATTTCTGCAAGTACTAGTAACTTTACTTTTGTTAAAGCTTTGTGTTTTGTTATTATATGATAATTATAATGATACGATACGATAATTAAATATTCAGATAAAGAGCTCTTTATTTAATACATTAATACACATTTTATCAATTAAATACCGTGGATTGTCCAATAAAACAAAAAAATATACTAGTTTAATCATCCAAACTTATCGCCTTCAAAATATTCATCAAGATTCCAAATCTAAAGAGTTTTAGGTTGTTAAGAAACTTACTGCTGTGTTAAACAATTAAATAAAATGAGTCCTAGAGGCGATGAATTCACTGAAGGCAGTTTTTGTATCCTCTTGATTTTTAAAGCATATCTCGCGCAGGAAGCTGTCGATATGCTTAAAAAAGTGGTAGTCGGTAGGCGAGAATCAGGCGAGTATGGCGGTATCCCAACTTATGCAGTTTTTGTCGCATGATCATTGAGAGTATAGCCGAAAGTTGTCATAGAGGATAATTTTTCCCTTTCTGTTAACCAATGTCGGAAATACGCGCCGCCGCAGTTTTTGATACATTTCATCAATTTGTTGGCAGTACTTCTCCGCTGTAATTGTTATGCCCGGGTTCAGGAAGCTGTAATGAATCACCATTTAGTCAACCAAACAGTCACCATCACCTTATTTTGGTGCATTGAGACGTGTTAACGCCGATCGTCGACGATTGTCCGACAGGACCAGAGAGGTCAACTTCAAAAAAGACGGTCAACGGACAGTGAGCATATTGGAGTGAATCGACAAACTATATATAGCATTATTACTATATTTGGAAGATAAGAGAATCATAGGAAGAAGAAAACTATTGTTTGGAAGAGAGTGAAATATATAGAAATCGTGCTACAGAAGGTGCATTTAATTTTTTTTGTTTTAAATAAACTTTTTATAGTGTTTGCTCTTCACATTATATAAAGCTTCATTATTTCTTACAAAATCAATCAAATTGCATCATCTTCGCTGGTCCAAATCATGTTTATACTATTTGCACTAATTTTTTATTTTAAAATGGTCACCACTACATGGGAAAAACGTTCCACGAATGTTTGCCATCTTTATCTCATCCGTCATGTAAATGGCGACCCCGCTATTTGACGTTATGCTCACAACCAACACTCTTTAGAAAGCCAACGCCATCTGGTTTGCATAGACAACGTTTTGGTGACGTCATCCACCGGCTTACGACCGTTAGATAACGACACCGCTTTCTTAGGAAGCCGTAGCATTTTATCAATATAGGTTTTAAGAGGTTAATGATTCTTGGCGTTTCGAAAGAAGTTTTTTAAGACTATTTTTAGGCTCTTTAACCTACTATTTGTAATAGTTGAGTTTTTATTGATTCGCCTTTTTTGAGATTCGTACATTTTCCTAATATAATTTTTTTTAATTTTCATATCCAGTCTTCACAATTAGCTTTATATATTCTGGTAGAATGACCACTGAATATAGATCCATAGTTGTTCGTAAAAGGATACATTTAGAACCGACGAAAACAGGTGCCAATTGGTGTATATTTGGTGGTGTATATTAAATATATACTTATATATTAAAAATATACATGGTGTATATTTTGGTAGTGACACTTTTTGAAAGTACTCTTTTATGTCACTACAAAATTCTACATTATTTGCAAGCAATTTGCAAAATTATTTCAAAACCAAACCTAACTTCCTCTTTTCATTAAGCTACTAGTCAATATTTATCGGGAATGCTTAACAAAATATTAGGTTGTAAAGAAAATTATTGCGGTTTTTAATCATTAAATTGAAATACACATATCTAAGCTTAAAATAAAACTATTAATCGAAATAAAAACCATTACCATAAACACGCTTTTGCCAACTAGAAACAAATTTATCTATACCGGTTACGTAAATTCAGGAGTACTGGAGACGACGAAGTAGTTGAAGGCAGTTTTTGCATCCTCTTGATTTTTAAAACATTTCTCAAACAGGAAGTTGTCGAAATACTTGAGAAAGTGGCAGTCGGTAGGCGAGAAGTCAGGCGAATATAGGGGATGGTCGAGAGGTTCGTAGCCCAACTCATGCAGCTTTTATCGCGTGATCATTAAGACGTGTGTCCGAGCGTTGTCATGAAGGAGAATTGGTTCGTTTCTGTTTCCCAATGCCGGGCACATACGACGCAGTTTTCCCCGGGTTCAGGAAGCTGTGATGAATCAGATCAACCGCAGACCACCAAAGACTTTATTTTGGTACATTTTCTCATGATCGTCAGCAATTGTTGTAAAGAATCCACTTTTCATCGCACATCATAATCCGTTCGAGAAACGAATCGTTTGTTTTGCGCAAGAGAAGGACATACGACACTTCAAAACGACGATTTTTTAAAATTTTTATTTAATTCGTGCGGCACCCATTTATCGAGCTTTTTTGACCTTCCAATCTCTTGCATTTGATTAGAAATAGTCACATGCGTTACGCATAATTCAGAGGCAAGCTCCCGAATAATTGTACACGGATTGGCTTCGACTAAGGCTCTCAATTAGCCATTGTCAACATCCCATGGCCGACCACTACGCTCATCATCTTCAAGGCTCTCACCACCGCAGCAGTACGTTCATTACTGGTTTCTGGGCTAAACGCATCGTTAATATCACGACCTCTTTCGACAGCTTTTCGACCTAGTTTGAACTGATACAAGAAGATTGTGCCAATTTGCTTTTTATCCATGTTGCATTTAATGCTCTGAAATAATTGGCCAAAATTATTTTAGAACAAAACTAATACCCCATTTAGATAGAGCGAAAAACATGCTTTAAACTGATATATAAAGTCAAAGCAATTCAAAACAAATTTATTTGAAAATACAGCATTTAAAATTAAAATAAGAAAAACTGCAATAACTTTCTTAACAACCTAATAAAATGATAAGAACGTATTCGTGGGACATATCAAGCCATTTCCTTCCGCATTTCAATTACCATTTCCTCCAATTTGTTGATGTTTTCGTCAGTCGAAGACATTATTGAACGGGATAGATAAGCTTTCAATCACTTCTCGGCATTCTACAAATTATTTGTAGCATTAATATGCTTATGTTTTCTATAAATCTAACTCTCAGTGTAGGCCCTCTCCAAAATTTCCAGTGATTCAATTCAGGAAATTTCATTCAAATACAAAATGTGAGCCAAGCTGTATCTTCGATATTAAATGGATTTTAAAAGTCACAGACCACACTTAAAGTCGACTAACGTTATCAAACTAGTCAATAGATAGCGCCAAAATTCTACGTAACAATTATGTATATAACTTACAGTAAAAAATCGCATCGTGGATTTTTTAAATGAATAATTTCCAGTATTTATTTGACATACGTTATTTTGTAAGCATTATCCATACCATTTTGAGATTAAGATATATCGATTGCATAAACATTTTGCGAACGAATCATTATCAATTATTCTATAGGAACATTTGGTGTAAAACACTAAACAATTTACGACCAAACACTTTTCAATGTTGTTGTTTATTATTTGTTTTTAATATTTTGACACTCCTTTCACTATCCATATTAACATCACTGGAAGATGATATGATTTAATGGGACTGAGATTTCTTCCATTTTTCATTTCATCTCTTTAAGTTTAATGAACTGCAAGTTAAAATTTGGTTTTAAATTTTGGATTAGATGAATATGATTATATCAAACAATTACTACAAACGAACATAGGAAATCACATTATAGCGTCAATATATGAAATATTGGTATCAAGTCAACGCATTAAAATAAATCAACTAAATTGAATGAATCAATTAATTAAAAGGATTTCTGAGCAACAAGAAAGCTGAAAACTATAAAAATATCATAGATAGATATTACCATAGAACTCTTGAAAACCTATGAAATACTGTGGTGTCGCAGATACTTAAAAACGCATTTTTATACTACCATTCGTATTTTTTTTTGGATTGGAAAATCTGGGTGCAGTAAGCGACGAACAAGGAGAGAGGTTTCACCAGGACGTCAGGACGATGGAAACAAGGCACCAGCGCCGCTGAAACCCACCTAACATATATTGGGCGACTTCTGCTGGTTGTTAAAAAAGATGATGCTACAGGACGCAAAAAGAAAAAAGTGACATTTTTGTCGCTGTATGACATCGCATGTAACATATTTTTTATTTACATAATCCCCAGTAATATATTTGCATAGATCTAACACGTTTTACATGTTTATATTAAAAATATATTAAATGTCGTTATCGAATATGTCGTCGAAATATGTCGAAAATGTCGTCGAAATATGTCGTTTCCTTTTTTCTTCCGCACCACCGACCCCCTGTGACAAAAAACGTAGGTAGTCATGGGAACTGCCGACAGAAGTGAAAATTTGAAACTTTGGTATAACTGTTTTTTTTTAATTTTTAAATTAATTATTCTTTAAGAGTATAATTTAAAAATGTATATTTTTTTCACGCAGGATCGAGGGTCTAAACAAATATAGAAAATGAACATTTAGAAAAACTAATTATATTACAATACTTTTTGTAAAGTTCTAATGGTGACATTGAATGATATACGTTTATAAATAATCATTTTGCAAAAAATAATAAAACGTATTTTATTCCTGACAATTTAAACCAATAAACAATAATTTTTGAAAAATTAAATTTATTATAAAATTTTATAGAATTTTTTATTTTAAAATCCGTGACAAAAATACTATCGAACAACTAGAAATATGTTTTACCACGCTAGTAGGATAACTCCTAAGCCACTATTAAATATTCACTGCACAACGTATTTCAGAAATTAAATATTAGAAAAATAAATAATATCAAAATATTCAATGCAAATATTGATACCAATATTGGAAATATTCGAAATTAAATACTTTGCTTTTGTTATTCATTTTTCTACATAAAAATATTACCATAATAAGTACTCACTCTTGTACTGCATAGTGGTTCTACAATTAAACGATTAAAATAATGATTGTCTAAAACACAATTTAATTTAAAACACATTAAAATACATTTGGCGTCGCCAGTCTGGCGCAACATATCACTGGCATGTCGGTGACGCGAACCTGTAAGTTTTGTCCCTACCGAAAATCGCTTAACGCGGTTAAAGATGTTTTCACTTCAAAAACTAAACGTGTTACAATAATTAGCTGATCATTTTCGGATTTAGGACTACAAAATATATTATATACATCTATTTTTATCAATGTTACCTCAAAAAAGTTAAATTTAGTTGATATGTGTTATCAATAAAAAAAATTTTGGAATCAACGCAAATTCTGTGTTTTATTCAAGAATTAAAAAACCGCTCAATTTGAAAAACCCTTTATGACATGCAAATAATAAAAATCTGAAAATTTAATCTACAAAACAATTAAATAATTGCCAGACTCATTTGTATAGTTCTTTTTACTTCTGGAAAAAAACAAGTGAATCTGGCGAAAATTTTATTAAAATATATAAACTGAATTGAATGAATCAATTAAAATTTAATCTGCAAAATAATTAAATAATTGCCAGACTAATTTGTATAGTTCTTTTTGTGTATATATAGCTATATAACTATATAAGCAAAAGATACAGAAAGATAATCTCAAGTTATACGGCTTTCAAATTAATGAAATCTAAATGGCTTCTAGCTGAAACGTCATCATTTTATTCCTGTCGGAGGAGGCTATTTGGGATGATAGTGTCTTTATTGAAAGTCGGGGCTAGAATAAGATCTTCGGTCCCGAATCCATTGTGATTAAAACTAATGAACGTTATCAGCATTCAGCCATGAGCGTCTGCATCATTCGTTTGACTGGTTGACGGGATGAATATTCTGGAATAATGGTGGTTGGCCAGAACTAAACAGATTAAAAGGTTCTAATTTATTCACGAATCTTCAATGTACTACTTAGTTTAGAACGATTCTGGGTAGTATAAAACGGCATAATGTTATGATCGATCGAATCATCTACATAATGTTGGTTAGTTTTTTTCCATTTCCCAATATTACCCAATAACAACTTCAGCTAACAAAACTGAATCAAATCGAATTTAAAAAATTTAATAATTTAGATAGTCTGTCTTATTTACATCATAGATAAAAACTGATTTTTTTTAATAACCAAGTTTCTATAAAATATATTTTAAGGCGTTAAGAGTTATGAGAGCCATCCGAAGAGTTTCCGGTTTGAATCAGAGATGGCATAGGTATAAGCAAATGATTATGATATTAATCATATATGATTCGTTGCTGTGAAGTTTTAGAAACGTGGGTCTAATTAACTGTTTGTGGTGATCAAGTAAAGAAAGTTCAAACTGTTATAAAGTACCCTCCCTGTTTTATGCTATCTAATTTCTACCGATATACAAAAAGAAGTACATTTTCAAGAATTTTCGTCAAGGATCTTTGTCATCACAAATTCACAATATCACCTAAAATTAGTGATGACTGAAGGTATACGGATTTGCTAATATTGAAAACCACCGTAGTATGAATAGTTTTTCTCTTGATCGTTATCGCCTTTGTTTATAGTTGACCAAAACACATTCGAATTGACACTTTTCAAAATTATATAGATCTCTTTAAACACGATTCTGCTGACCTTCTTCAACATTTTATGACATTAGATGGGGATATTTTGACTTCGAAATAGAGAAAAGTCATAATTTCCACGTAAAAAAAGGTAATGTTGCCGTTTGCGAGAGATTCGTGTTCGAATATTCCATTGCGCATTTTATCGATGGCTGAAAAATATGCAATTCACAAAGTGTGCCTTAAATGTTGTGTACAAATTATTACGTCTTGATGACAACTGTTATTGCTTTCTATCTCTCCTATTACACAAAGGTGGAAACAAGTTTCTCCAATCTTGGTTTGGATAAAGTCTGGGCATTGTTTACAAATTATTTAAGTAAAAATGCCCAGACTTTATCAGTTTCCTAACTGTGATTTAAAGGATATGCTTCGGGTTTATGCATAAGTAAATTACAATAGTCGCGCTGCAGTTAGAAGGTACTCAAAAGCTCTCTGCCCAATCAGATCGAGAAATTTTTCAAAGAAGTTTCAATCAGCTAAGCGAGACAGGTTCATTTTATTACAACAATCCTGGTGGACGACCGAAACGTATAACGATAAAACAAGAAAAGGAGATTATGGTTAAAACACTAGGCGTTTGGAGGCATCTACAGGAATTAGCAAATCTACCGTTTCAAAAGTTCTTCATAAAGAAAAATTGTTTTCCTACCATTTTTCACCCGTTCAAAATTTATTGCCACAACATTTGCTGGCTAGATCAAAATTTTAGCTAAATCTACTACATAAAAAAACGAAGACCCCATGTTCCTGAAAAATATTTTACTTACTGATGATGCAACTTTTACCAGACGCGGAATTTTTAACTGGCGAAATAACCATTATTTTGTTCTAGAAAATACACACCTTCCAAGAGAGCATCATTTCCAACACGAATTTTTTCAATTAACATTTGATGCGGCATTACCGACAATTTTAATCCTCCCATTTGAGATTCCGCACAAACTGAATGCATATCAATATGTGCAGTTTTTGTAAAATGATCTATTAGACCTTTTGGACGGTAAACCTCTAAACTTAAGACAAAACATGTGATTTATGCAAGATGGGGCGCCACCGCATTTTACTGTTTTCCACATCGTTTTCCACATCAATGGATTAAGCGCGGTGGTGAGTTTTCTTGGCCACCTCGTATCCCAGACATTAATTCGTTAGACTTTTATTTGTGTCCCACATATTATATAAAGTCTTCAGTTTACCATGATGAAATCAATACACGAGACGAACTTTTGCAAAACACTCAACAAGCGGCCAATGTTATTAGAAATGAAGAAAATATCTTCTCATATGTGAAGCGTCACTAAACAAAGAGGCTGCGAAAGTATATTGAGGTAAATGGTGGACACTTTCAACATCTATTGAAGTAAATTTTTAAAAAATTTTATTTTAAATAGAATCCGTTGTATTTTTGACACCTTAATGTTTTTTTTCCTCGTATTGAAGGCACACTATGTGAATTGCAGATTTTTTATCGCAAGATGTGCAATGGAATATTCGAACACGAATATCTCGCAAACGGCATGAGATATCGATATTGACCAAGGGTACCTTTGTTACGTGGGAATTATGACTTTTCTCTATTTTGAAGTCAAAATATTCCAAGCTTTGTAGGGTAAAAAAATATGAGCGTGTTAATTCTTCACAAAGTAGATAACAAGCGCCCTTTAGGAACTAGGTTCAAAATAGTACCAAATTCGGATTTATCATCTTTAAAATCCAACTACCCCGATTTGGAACCTGAACCTCAATTTTTCGAAAATTTAGTTTTACTTTCAACACCCTGTATCTTTTTAATAACTAATATTTACCAAAACATTTATTGACTAAATTCTATTATTTTGATCTCTAATATCATCAATAATATCCATTGCGGATAAGTTATGGAACACTCCATAATAGACATTTATATATTTACAGGGGTGGTCAATAAAATAAGAGTTCTAGAAAGACATTTAAACCCAAGTTTTCTTTTCTAATTTGATATCGGCAAAGTTAGTCCGTTTCCCACTATATTAAAGTAAACATGGGCCGTACTACAAACTATACTGCTGAAGGAAAACGTTTTATTTTGCCATTGAAAAGCCAAAACAGTCGTATGCATTTATTATGAATGCAATCAAATAGTCACCATGTGTAGTTCCTACAGTTTTGAAAGAATCATATGTGACTCAAAAACAACTAGAAAATAGAGGAGACAAAAGAGAGAAAACGATTAAAAAAAAAGTCAGTTGGACTCTTCACTCGAAGCGAACAACACTTTCAAGAAATACACAAATTTTAAAATAGGATTATACTGAAAATTACTGCTCTACTATTATATATTTTGCGGACACAGTTGATGCTATTGCAGATGAAGCTGACATCTATAAATTCTAATAAATCAGTTTTTAAATAATGCATCATTGTTAGTTAACATTGTCTTTCGTGAAAACAGTCAGAATAATAGAGATCACAAAAACCTAATTCCAAGACATCCGACTTCCATGATAATTAATTATATCTAAATGGCCTCTAACGGAAATATCATAATTTTATTATGAGCAGGGAAGGCTCATTGATATCATAATGTTTATAGAAAGTCGAGTCTAGAACGGGGACTTAATTTACGAATTCATCATGATTAAGAATAATAAACGTTATCAAAAGCCAGCTATGGGCGTCCGCATCATTCGCCCAAGTGATCGCTAAACTGAATGCTTTAGAACAATGGCTATCGCCCAAAACCGAATAGAGTAAAATTAATTTACAAAGTGAAGAAAACTCAACTTCTTTTTTTCAATTTATTAAGTGTTTGTCTTAAAACTGAACGCTTATCTTGATGGAAATGAACAACTATAATTTGCTTTACTATGAATTATACAGTTAATATATTGTTAGTGTTCTTTTCAATATTGTGCAATTATTTTTTTTAACAAAGGGTTGCCTAATAAGAGTGTCAGAAGTTTAAACTGAGGCACAGTGATAATCCGATAATTTTTATTTTATCTTGAAAAACGAATGACGGCATTATGTTTTGAAAATAATATCGTTCAAATGTGCTCGTTAGTTTTCCCTGATGGAACATACTGGAGACCAAATTTTCGAATACGCTTTCACACATCGCGTGGTATAATTTCAATAGTAGCTTGATTTTTTATTTTAAAAACAAGAGACAAACATTTCTGAATCCCTCCGGGTGTCGATCCGTTCATTCTGTGAAGAGTCACGACGTTTCACCACAATCTCATTTGGTATTTTCAAGTGTTGTCCGCTTCGAGTGAAGAGTCCAATTAAGTCAGTTGGACTTTTCACATCTGACTAGATGCAGTAGAAAAAAATTGTCAAATATATGAAGCATTTTCACTGCGACACTGCTTTTCACTTCGACACTGCTTCTTTTTGATAATCATACATCTCACTTACCTATTGAAGTAATTGACTTGGCATTGGAAAACGGCATCCAACCAAGGCATACTACAGAACCGAAAGTAGAGGTTAGCAAAAATCTAATGTTGGAAAAGTATTGAATATTCAACATATCCCTCAACTCGTTCGCACAACTCTGGATTTAACTTTGACTCCAAAGAACATCAAGTCTGGTGTTTCGAAAACGTGCACATTTCCATTCAATTAAAACGTTTTCTCTGAATCGGATTTTGTTCAGGCCGAAATAACTGATCAAAGTGGAAATGTTACTACGTATTATTTTAGTGGATGTTGCTGCACATGAAAGTGAACAGCCATCAACATCAAGTGCAACAAATAATCATTGTCATGTTCGTCAAGTCTTTCCTCAGTTTTGTCTAGTGTTGAACCAATTAGATAAAAAACATCTTTGAAAAAGCTGCAGGCGCAAGCCAATGAAAATTATCATTCTCACTTCACCAGAAAATGTTGCCTGACAAAGAAGACACACACAAACCAGTGCGAAAGTCGCCGTCGTCGTCGGATGTTGATTTTTGTATGATTTGCATGAGAAATTTGCCAGCCAAATTAACTCGCCACAATTCCGTTGAATGTAACAAGTGCCAGCGGCCTTTTCGTATGAAATGTGTAAATATGACTCGCAGCTACTATATATGCCAAAATTGCGACTCTGACGAAGACTAGCATGTATTTGATTTTCTTTATTCTGTTTTTCCTGGACCTTTAAATAAATAAATTGACACTAAATGTTGGAAATCTTGTGTTATTATTTGACTATTTGGACACTTTTGTGCATACATACATATATATGTATATATAATAATAATAATAATTATAACAACAGATATTACATGGGAGATATCCTAAATCGCTTGAGGATGATTCCATTGACAAACATTTGTCTCTAAAGTGGCTTACCGATGGACTATTATATCCAAAAACAGAAGGCTTCCCGACAGCTATTCAAGATAAGGTAGTAATGACAAAAAATTATGAAAGACATATACTACAAATGGATGTTGTCGACAAGTGCAGGAAGTGCGGTGGTGTAAGAGAAACAATTGAACACCTTATTGGAGGGTGTTCGGTCTTTGCCCCTAATGCTTACCTAGGCAGACATAATCAGCTGGCAAAAATTATACACCAGCAAATCGCTTTAAAGCACTCGCTACTTGACATACCTCCACCATATTACAAGTACACGCCTTCCCCCGTACTTGAGTGAGCCGATACCATTATTTACTGAGAGAGACCTATTACAACAGATCGGACGGTTGGCTATAATAGGCCGGAAATTGTTCTAATTACCGAAAAGCAGAGGAAAGCTTTCATAATTGACATGGCGATACCACTCTCTCACAACATCGGAAAAACTGAAATGAAAAAGGTCACGAAGTGTGAAAATGTTGCATTTGATCTGAAAAATCAATGGAAACTCCAGAAAGTGGGGGGTGTTACCTTTTGTTATATCCACCGAAGATCTAGTAAGCAAAACCTTTTCCAAAAAGCTAGAAATTCTTGGAGTTTCAAAATCGATTACCACAGCAGGACAACGAGCAGTTCTCTTACAAACTTGCCACATTGTTCGTAAGGGACTAAGCTGAATGGAAGGAGCTGAACTGCTTTCTCATCTTGGTATTGTAAACCCGACCAGCCTAGGCTGAGATGATCGATGAATCATGTTTGTGATAATTATAATATTTATTTGTTCCCAAAACCATAAGGCATTGAACATCGTTAAGAAAGTAGATAATAAACATTTAATTCTATATTAAAAATAGAAAAAAATTAATTACAATTCAAATATAATATTTCTAACACAAGGCACGAAAAAAAGAAGGAAGGAGAGGAAGAAAAAAAGGCAATTGGAAAAAAAAGAAGAGGAGAGAAATACACAGTCAACATAGTATTGTTAACATAATTTACATGATTTAGCCGAAAAAATAATTAATACAAGCATAAACAGTCAAATTCACCAAAACAAAATATTCTAATAATATAGATATAATAATATAAATTGTTCTTTGTTTCCCCAAGAAAATCATTTAACGAATAATTCGCCTTGCTCAACAAAAATCTTTAATCGCTCTCACAGACTGATCACGTGATCTTCATAATTGTATACTGCACATTCTTCTGTATATAACTAAAATTACATCTTTCATTCACACTTCGACTACCTAGTTATATAAGCATGCTTTCCGATAACCTCCCCAAAAGGATCTCTATTATTAAATACAAAAATGTACGAATCCAAAATAAACATGCTGACAAAGGCCAGAATTCCTTTGCCAATAAAAACAATTCTGCAGCTTTCGTAATGGTTCATTTGAAAAACACTTCTTATGCATCTTTTTTTGGAGCACAATTATTCACTCTATATCTGGAGAATTTCCCCAGAAAATCAAACCGTATCTTATCTTCGACTAAACATAGGCATGGTAAGCTGACATTGCAGCCTCAAAACCAACATTCTGAGCTATAATTCTCAGTGCGTAGCAATACCGAGACAAGCCTGTAGCAACTTTTTCAACGTGCCCTCTCCAATTCAGCTTTCTATCAATCACAAGGCCCAAGAAACACACCTGTTCAGAAGACTGAATTTTGACGTCTTTATATACAAAAGTAATACTGTTAGTTTTTCTATTGCTGAATACAATGGACTGGGTTATAGGGACATTTAAGACAAAATAGTCAGTAGAGAAGTATTCATCAAGAATTCGGCACGATCTCCCAACACTCTTGAGCATCAAGTCGGGATCATCTTAGCTAAAAATCAATACTGTGTCATCCGCATAGAGTACCGTGTTCTGTTCTGTAGCGTTTGGAAGTTGATTTGTATAAAGAATATATAATAGTGGACCCAATATAGAACCTTGAGGAACCCCTTTTGTCACACAAATCTTATCAGACACAATAGCTCTACCGCAAAAATCAGTTTTCACCACCTGTTGTGTTCGGTCTTTTAGATATGATTTTATTAACATGAGTGCATTTCCCCAAACTCCACAAGTCTCAAGTCTTGCACAGAGAGTATCATAATTTACGCTGTCAAATGCCTTTTGACACATGCCTTTCAAGACACATGGCCATGGTTAACTTTTTACAATTTACTGAATTTAAAATATTTGTAATAGTTTGATAAATCGCCCCAATGGTAGATTTTCCCTTTCGAAAACCATTCTGATTATTAGATATTACTAGATTATTTTCAAAAAAATCTGACAATCTATGGTAAATCGCCCCTTCAAAGATCTTGCCCATGTTCGAGAGCAAGGATATCGGTCTGTAGTTAATTTCCTTATCTATTTTTTCTTTCTGATAAACTGCTTTTATATGAGGATTTTTAATACCTTCGTATAAACCCCCGTCGAAAAACACAGATTTATTATATAAGACAAAGGTTTAGACATATAGTGAGCATATATATATATATATATATATATATATATATATATATATATATATATATATATATATATATATATATATATATATATATATATACATATATATATATATATATATATATATATATATATATATATATATATATATATATATATATATATATATATATATATATATATATATATTTATATATAATTATGTATATGTATTTATATTTATATATATATATTTATGTATATATATACATATATATACATATATATATATATATATATATATATATATATATATATATATATATATATATATATATATATATATATATATTTATATATATATTTATATATATATATATATATATATATATATATATATATATATATATATATATATATATATATATATTATATATATATATATATATATAAATATATATATATATATATATATATATATATATATATATATATATATATATATATATATATATATATATATATATATATATACTTCTTATTCACATACCACCTAATATAACTGGTTTTCTATAGTCCACGTTTATTAAGGCATTTCCATCTCTTTGCTCACATTGATCTGACAATTATAAAATCTAAATTGCTTTCATAGTTTACCATTGATGTAAACTCTAGAATGAGAATGACCTCAGGTACCGATGTG